>ML675624.1:65267095-65604092 GCA_007922155.1 Mesoclemmys tuberculata | reverse complement strand
CTCACTCTCTCACACACACACTCACTCTCACACACACACATACTCACGCTCTCTCTCACACACACACTCACACACACACATACACTCACACACACACATACACACACACACTCACTCTCACACACACACACTCACTCTCACACACACTCACTCTCACACACACACATACTCACACTCTCTCTCTCACACACACACACACACTCTCACACACACTCACACTCAGCCTTAAGGGTCGCGTGGGGCCCAGGCGAGAGTGGCTGTGTGACGGCGCGTTTCACCCCAGGCGGACAGAGCGCTCGGATGTGGCTGATCACTCTGGGGTGTCAGGAGCTGAACGCCGACTTCCCAGATGCAGGGAAGGGGGCCTGGATGGGCATCCCTCTCCCCCGAGCCGGCCAACTTCTCTCGCCGCCTCGCCCGGCGCGTTTCGGCCACATCTGGTGCGCGGCTTTAGGTGTCAAGCGGCGGAGAATTGGGAATGGTAATTGTCCGTCATTAGAGGCGAAACGCGATCTGTCACACAACTGGAACATGTCTGGGCGCTAGCGAAAACAGCGCGAGTGATTAGCGCTCATTATGGATGTCAAGCCGCGGCCATTAAGTTGTACAAAGAGATTATCCTTGACGTGCGAAGTCGGAGGCACATGGACAGGCCTGGCATTCAGCAGGCCTGAGGCAGGGCTGCGGGGAGGGGGCTGCGGTTGCTGACTAGCCAGCTGGGAAGGGGCGATCCGATCCGCCCAACCCCTCAGCCAAGAGGAGCCCGGGGGCAGCCGGCGGGAGGCCTTGCGCCTCTCCTTGCTAACGCTCCAGCCCCGGCCCCCGGGACCTGAAATCCAGCCGCAGCTGCAGAAAGGCGGCTGCCGCCTCTTAGCCAGCAGCGCCCGGTCCCCTGCCCTCCCCGCGCAGCGCACAGCGCGCCCCACGGCCTCGGGGCCGTCACTTGCTGGGTGCGGTGCGCTCGTCCCTCTAAAGCGAGGCCCGTTCACACCGCAGACCAGCCAGCCGTGAAAGGGGCGAGGGGAGGGGTGTATCCGGGACACAATTCAGCTCGTATCCAGTGTAACAAATAGGGCTGCCTTTGGCTTTCCCCTTCCAGTGATTTTCGACAGACAGGAGGGGAAGGAGACAGACAGGGTCTTGTCCCTGAATGGCTTAAGGATATTCCGGAAGCTGTCATCTTCAGGGACACTTCCCCATCACCTGTTGGTCCTTGACAGGACTAGTCTCTTGATTTCCTCCCCCACCCATCGGCTGAGCTCAATATCAGTGCATTCCTAACGCCAGGTTTGTCTCTGCATAACGGCGGTACACCCGGCTCCCTCTTTCTCACCCCCTCCCCCGCCACCCCCAGATCTCATTACTTGGGTGCAAGAACACTGAAAAATAGTTGAAACGCAACAGAATCTCAGGCTTATTAGAAAAGATGCCAAAATAGCGATAAGCATTATTCACTCTTTTAGAAAGAGAACTAATCCATTCATTTTTCAATAGATTTATGTGTAGTTACCAGGGGGGTACATTTATTTACTTATTTGTTTTAATCTTGTTATTATGTGGCTAAGATTGCCGGGGGGGGGGTTCTCTCCCTCTCCCCTTGAATTCTAGAAATACCTTACATAGTTCGTTTGATCGCGCAACAGGTACCTTGATGTGTAAGTACGTTTTGGAGGCACTTACGCTAAACGCATGGACATATGTCTGAGTTTATAGGCCATCCTTCTCTGCCATGGATTTTTCAGCAGAACTCCGCACTGAAATCCAATCCGGGGCAGGATCTTCAGTGTTCACGATGGAAATCGGTCGCTATTTTTTTTCAGGGCGAGAACAAAGAAGCGAGGGACACTGTTTGTTGTATTCACAAATAGCGAGACTGAGAAAGAGTTAATTCATATGCAGATCTAAGAGACTGTAAATGAATCCTCCGAGCGGTACGTCACACGCAAACATTAGTGTGGTTTTAATAGGAAAAATCAAGGCAAGCTTTCTTCATCTGGAGTTATTGGGAGAATTTTGAATGTCCCTATAAAGTCCCCGCTCTTTCCATGTTGTTGTTCTGAGTTTAATTTGAGGACCATAAATCACCCTTGATTCTGTGAAATTTTGTCCTAACGAAAATGCATCTAACCCTCTTTCGCTTTCTGGCAATCTGCAGCCCCACAAAACAGACGAAGGGCCAGCCAGTTTGAAAAGAATGTTTATTACTTCTGCACATAAGGAAAGGTTATACGCTGATTCCTTCCCTAAACATTTCGAAATCGAATTGCGAGGACCTAAACTAGTCCATATGTGCATTTGCTAAAACACCTGCAGTCAAGATCAATTCCCCCAGAAATTAATCGAAAAGCTAATCCACTATTTTATTTGTTTCTAGGGTTCCTTTACAATAGTTTTTTTTCCCCCTGCGAGTTATCTTATGCAGCCACTAATTAAGGGAACCTAGTTCAACATTACGATTCAAACCTTAGGAAACGAAGTAGCTGCTTCTTATAAAATATGAGCTTCCAGGCCGTGACCATCCCATAGACAAATATTTATTTTTTATTCTTTTCGTTTTCAAAGCTGGATTGTTCCCGAACAAGCCATAAATAACATTAGTTCTTGTGGAAGCATTTCATTCCTAATTTTTGGTGGAGTCCATTGGGGTCACAGATCTGTTCTCTCCCGTAGTTAAAATGTAACCCAAGGCACGGTGAAGGTACAAACATGTAGTATTTTCTAAGCCAAGAGAAAGGATTCCCTTTAACAGCTACTGTACGTTTGTGTCTGAGGGGTATTCATTCTCTGGGGGCTTGCAAATGTGTTTCATGGACCGTGCAAACGTGTGCGCTTCACCATTCAAACAAACAACCAAAAATCCCCAGACAAACAAAAATCAGTTGTGAAGACAGAAGTAAAGACACGATTTGGCTGAGGTTCTGCTAACAAACGTGTAAAGATTCCCAACTGTATCTCGCCGAGAGATATAACAACCCTTATTTCCTCTTCAGCACTGACTTCATGAAGTGGTATTTCCCCTACAGATCAATTTTTTAAAAGTAATGATCCGTGCCCTCAAAAAAAAAAACCACCCCAGCCCATCTTAAAATATAGCTTCCCCAACCCATAACTTAGGGCTCATTATTAGTGGCTTTGTCACGTCTACAGATATAGAAGCAAGTCATCTTTTTATCCTGAGATTTCTTAGCATCCAGTGTAGGGATCTACACGCTGCGCATTTTTGCTATTATTTATATTGCACTGTTACCACCCTGAATTTCCGTTCCTCAAATTTGCAGCAGAATTTTCCAGCTCCTAAGGCAAATCTACTCGGACACATGGATCTGAGTCAGGCTTCTGTTTGTTTCTTCGGCCTCGTGACCATTTCATAGCTCAGATTTCGTGTCCGAAGAGACCCCCTGTTAGGATTATGATTAATTGTCAGGATTACTCCTAAATTTGACATCGCCATGTTGCTTTGCAATCAACCCGACATGAAAAGGCCCAGTGTACCGAGTTCAGCTTCAAACCCCTTGTTTCAAAAACAGGATTGGAATTCGGAGCCTGTTTTCATTTCCTGGTTTGGCTCCGCAAACATTGCCCCCGATTATACATTTTCATTAATAGTGTGTGCTTTGTCCGGGCGGAGGGGCATCGGGCAGGAGCTTGCCATAGGACATGCGGCATCTAGGTGTCCGAACGGAGTATATTACAGCCACTTCCCATCCCCCGCAAGCGGTAAATACAAGGGCGCTCTGCAAGCGCAGGTAGCGGTTTACCGATCTGCAGTAGCTTGCTGTTTATTAGTTTAGCAGCAGGAGCAGAGGGACAGCAGAAATCTGCTGGAGATCTCTTCCCCACGCCCAAAACGGATCGTGCCGCAGAAGAGGAGGAGATAGTGCTATCTGCCGTTTTATTTTCTCAGGCCCCGCGTGTGTACATTTAATAGCAGATCTCATGATAAGCCCTAAGGAGAGTCACGCCAGAACCCCACAAGAACTGGCCTCACAGCTCCTGCGTCCGGATTTAGATACAATCCACAACGCGCGTTTGGGAATCCAGTGCTTGGGAGCCTACAGTTTTGTAAATATCACGTCGCCCTCGTTTTTAAGGGCAGTAGCGGGCGCCTGGATTATTTAAGTAATCATAAAGCTCCCGGACGGCCGAGCCGAGGGTTGCACAGCAGCACGAGAGACCCGAGCTGCTCCCAGGCCAAGAACTTCACTGCCCGGGAAAGTAAGCGAGGGAAGAGCTCAAGAATCGTGCTCATCTCTCCGGGTTCTCCAGCGACAATGTCCTCTGTTGCAGGGCCACCAAGAGGCAAGTGGGCTCCGAAGGGAGCTAAATCCCAGGTGCCACCCAAACAAGGAAGCGCTCGTATTTTCACGGAAGGCCACTGGTGCTAAAAAAATGACTATCGCTGTCTAATATCTGTGTGCGTTAAGTTAAACGACAGCCCCTGGCCCCATGGGACATCATTTCAGGAAGGACATAGGAAGAGATCTGGAAATTTACTTCCCTTCTCTAACCTTCACTTGGGGGGCGAGGGTTGGGAAGGGTCTGGCTAAGCAGCCCTGCTTCCGCCTGGACAGTTGGGGTGACCTGGGCCCCTTTCAATCAGGCTTCAGGCTCGGGGTGCAGGGAGTAATAAAGAATGCTAGTCCCATCGGTCAGGAATTTCCTCCAAGTTAGGGACCGCGGTGAGGGGCCCCGGCTGATTGTTTTAGATCTTCCTGACACCACGGCGCACAATGGACTCACCTGTGCGCTGTGGTAGGTCTGACCAGAATTACCAGTCCTTCGCTGGATTCTTTCCTCGCAGAGATCCCAGGTGGTACCGGGCGTACACTCCGCCTGCGACGGGCGTCTGCGCCACGGTCTCTCTCTCAGAGGGCTAGAGCCAGCTTCCGGTGTACATGAGGCTGCTGGGGAAGATAATGAAGCATTGCCCGCTGCAGTGTCATCCGCCAACTGATTAGATCCCCCCTCCCTTAACAACCTGACTTGAAAGGGGAGATTGCTTTGCTTTCCCGTTTCCTGGCCAAGACAGAAACATGGGTGAAAGCAAATCGATGGAAGTTAAATTCGCACGGAACGGAAAAGGTGCCTGTGCATAGATGTGGTTGCATCTGCCTACCTCTACTGCCCTCTCTCCCATTCAGATCGTGTATTTTTGCCGTTTCCTTTTGGATCTTAACGACACTTAAATTCAGTGACAACAACAGATAATAGAAGTGATTTTCTTCCACATCTGTGCTTAGCTAGCAGATTGCCCCCTTTCCTTGCAGATACGAACCTCACAGCAGTAATTTGCGTCTTTAGGATATAACATTATTTGTTATATGTATTACGTTAGCGCCTAGGAGCTCTTGCAGACAAAGATAAACGTCAGCCAGCGCAGAATGCAGCTGCCCATCCACTCTGCGGCGATTGCTGTGGAAAATATTACACCTGTGCTGCACAGGCAATTCATTTATTTCCACGTGCCAGCCCAGGTCCAGACCAAGTTGATCTTGGAGATCAATTCTCTTCCTATGCTTCGTCTCCACATTTGAGTTCGGTTAGGATCCTGTGGCAGACAGTCCCCAGTTTAAATTATGAAGGCTGGCAGCAGCATGAGGTGGAGATTCCTAGGCTCTGGAATTAGCCGTCCCCAGGGTCCAACCATGCATACTTTTGTTGACCATCAGAGCACAAGGCGCAGTTCATCTGTTTATTCTGGTTTCTGGGTGCCTGAATGAGATGAGCTGCTGCTAGAAATGGCATAGGTTTGGTTTGGCTTTGTTGTTTAAAAAACCGATGTTTTAAAAATGTTTATACGTGCGCCAAGCTAATATAATAAGTACGTTTGTATAAGATGTTTGCCTTAATTAATGTAATTTAATTTAAATAAAAGGCCAGGAGAACTTGATCACTATATATGGTGGATATTTCTGCTATGCAGATCAGCAGTGAGATGGTAAATAGTGCTAATGATATATTGCCTTACCTCTCCAAGGGTCTCATGGGTGAAACTCTGTGCAAGTGAACTGCTATTGAAGTCAGTAGCAATTCTACTTATGCAGAAGCACATTAATTCATCCTTACAATAATTAAATTATATTCATTCATCTTCCTCTTTAAAATGCCACGTCCCTTAGCGCTCTTACTGCATATCCATACCCAAGACTACCCCGCCTCTGCTGTAGCTCATAAACTGCTGCAAAATCACGCATGGGACTCACATCCACAAGCATTAACAACTGCACCCTTTTCCAGTTAGGGTGATTTTTTGGAACATGCCATTTTAGCTTGTCTACGCTAAATTCCGCGGAAGGCCCGCCATCCCTCAGCATCTGTGCATTTCCGTGCTCAGCTACGCCTCTTGTGCCTGTTCAACACTTTTTGCAATTGTTTATTTATCATTTGTTATGCAAAGGCTGCAGATAAATGCCCTCGCCTTTGGCAGAAGCTGCAAATTGCCAGCCCGTTAAGTGGCGTGTTTCTGGAATCCTGGGGACCCACCGGTCCGACAGTTCGCACTCGGGCAGCTTCCCCATTGAAGCGAACACGAGCCATGAACGTTTAATCCACATGTTCAGCCCCGGAAGCATCTTTATTTTGTTAACCGAGCTCCAAAATGCAGATGTTACGCCAACGAGCCGCGGTGGCTACAGAGAAGGAGTGTTAAATACTCTTCATTTGGAGAGGGCGTTTGAACGAGCGATATAGAGGAGATCGCTAATCCGCAGGCTTCTTAAGCAAAGAAGGAGAGGGAGGTGAAGTCAAAATCGCGTGTGGGCAGGTCGCGTCCGCTAAAGGCAGCGGTTTTGTTGTTGCTGTCCCTTGCTAGCAAACACATGGCGTGTGTGTGCGTCTCCCCTTTGAGCTGAAACGAAAACCTGACCGAAGTGCATTATTCTATGCCTGCAAAAGCGCTTCCCAGCCCCGGGAAACTCCCTCCTTGCATTTAGCCGTTCGCCTTTCAATAGAGTGGCAGAGGCCGCGTTACTGCAATTAACCTTTCCATCACCTTTGCTCCCAAAAATTCCTTATCACAGTCCACGTGGAGCCCCTTGGAAGCAGGGCAGGTGCGAGCTCTTGTCCGCAGGGTTTTCAACGGTGCATTAAGAACAGGCCCAGTGGCGTTTAGATGGGGGGAGGAACCGTACCCGGGTCATAGTAACAACTAAGTGGAAGAACCGGACACGGTGTGGTTGAAACAAAGTCTCCTCTGGACAGAGAGATTTCATGGTCAGTGTCTTTTTCTTGTGGAAGCAGAGCTGATCCCTCCCTAACATTTTAGGCTGGAAGGTCAGACTCGCCTCTGTTTTGATTGCTTCTGCATCTCTCTCTGTGGACACAGGCAAACCCTTCGCTTTATGTATGTGCGGGTGTGCAGTATAGAAATATGTGTCTGGAGAGATACACAAAGATAAATAAAATATTAGCTTATAGAAAATTTAGTTTCTCTTCTCTTTAGTTGTGGTTTCTTATTTTACTGATTACGACAATTTTTTTATATTTAAAAAAAAAATCTGTTCTGCCAAAGAATGGGTGGATGTTTATGGATATTTACTGGTAGTTAATTATTGTACAGATTTGCAAGGTTTCATGGTTTTGATATAAAACGCTCAATCAGGACCTGTCTTTCGGATAAATTTAATCATGTTTTAAACACCGAAATGTTGATGACAACAAGAAATGCCTGTTTTGAGATGAAGGGCTTCTTGTTAGTGTCGAAATCCTGCTCTCAGTTACACCGGTGTCAATTCAGAGTAATTCTATTTACACCGGATTTATAGCGGAGTTTGGTCGGACTTATTTTCTATTTAAGAGAAGATGAAAACCAGAGCGATGTTTCTACATTGTAAAGTGTAAAATAACTACTTTAAAAATCAGGGTTTTTATTTTAAGAATGGTCGTTTTCATTTTCCTCTGGTTTAAAACGCACGTGCTGTTTCTCAAACATCAGGTTTTTATCAAAAACAAAAAAAGTAATTTTTAGTGCTTTAATAGTCGACAGTTGGATGTTAAAAAAAGCCAAACTTCAGAATAATGTCATAGAAATCATCCTCGGTAATTTTTACCTTTAGTAAAACGCACCATAAACTACGCTTATTGAATTCAACAACAAACAGTGTGATTGATTCTTTCTCATACATCTGCGTAGTTACCGCTCCAAAAATAAAATAAAATAATATTAAACTAAAATAAACCACCGTGTAATGTTATAGCTATAGAGATACATAATCTACACTTGCCCTTCATTTTCCTACACCCCTATATGGATTAAAAATCAAACAATTAATAAAAAACCACCGGGAAAAAAGCTTCAAAATAGCCCTTTCCTTTCATAACCAAATCACTACAAGAAAGAACCCTAGAAATCAAACACATCCTTCAAATCTCTACCAAAGAGACCTGGGGCCAGATACTCCCCTGGTGTAAATGAAAGCAGCTCATTTGAAGTCAGCGGCGCTCTGACAATTTACACGGTTGAGGCGGAGTGAATTAGCGTTAGTTCTCCAGGGTGGCTGCAGGAAGAGAAAATCCTGCGCCTTCATTTGTGCAAAACCTGAAGCCATGACAAGAAAATCGGAAACAAATGTTAAAATGTGCGTTGAGAGGACCCACGGGCTGGTGTCCTCACCTTAAAAAGGGCAGAGAGGGACCCCGATCTTGCAACCCAACCCCCCATTCTTTTCATGGAGTGTTGCCTGAGAAAATACTTTTTCAGACCGGGCCTAAGGAATTGCGTCCCAGTCCCCTCCTCACGCACAAGATCAGCGAAATAAAACAACCCTCACCTCGTTTCAAAATCGCCCCCTCCCCCCATCGTGCGGGGAGTTTCGGAACGTTTTTTTCCCGGGAGCAATATCTGTGCATTTACCGTGAAGAATAAAACAGCCTAGATCTCGTGAAAACTGATATTTCTAAGGAAGAACAAAGCTCCCCAACTCCACTTGCCAACTACCCCCTGGGGTCACGAAAGGTACCTCATCGCAGGGGGACCGCTGGGGGTGGGCCGGTGATTTCCACGTCTCTCCTCCCACTCAGGAAATCGCGGACAGAGAATTCCAGCTTTTGACTGCCATGCGGAGAGAAAGGAGAGGTTGGCCTTGGGGATATTTTAAAGGAGGAAGATGAATCTTCCTGGGTGTGAGTATGCAGATCTCTGTATATTCCGTGGGTGGGGCATATCTCGCAGATGGGGGCACATACACCCAACGTTAGGCACGTATTTTGGAGCCTTTCTCGAGTTTAATAATAATCAGGAAAAAAAGAGTTTATTAGCAAAGTAGCTTTAGGGATTCATGGTAAGGAGAAAGCGGTGGCTTTGGGACGTATCCCAAGTCACGCACACGTAGGGAGGCACAAATACATTAGGTTGCGTTTAAAGTCCGCTTACCAAATCGGTTTCACTTCGTCGGTTCTTTCGAGTGATTCTTTTTTGTGCGAATCATACGAAAGTCTCTCCATTCAGAAACGAAACCAGTGCCACCAAATAGGGCAGGGAAACGTGATGAAATCTTGGCCCGAAGCGCCAATTACATGTACAAGCAGCTTCTCCCTGGAAAGAACTTTATTGCACGAAAAATAAAGCCCAGCTCTCTTGAATCCTGTCCCCGACACTAACATGAATGTGGGCAGTATTATTACACATACATATGGTTAATTCACTCTAAAATGCCATGACCCCTACAGCTGGAAAGTACACAGTCAACCGCACACCCAGAACTCACCAAGGCACAAATTCTCCCTCTCTGTTTTCCCTCGTGTACGATTCCAGAGGAAATAAAACACTACTGGAATGATGTTGCCAGCATTTTGTAGTCTTTATGGATTTGCTGCAGCCACTTTTTAGGGGATCAGTAAAAGGAGGGAGGCTGCCCCAAGCGGCTCTTTCATTTTTATACGGATTTCGTGGTTTAATTAAGAACTTGAAGGTTAGAAGGCGATCGTCCGCCGACCCGATCCAGTTTTGCAGTTTTAAGCGTCGCGTGAAGCACGACCCTGGATACGCACACAGCGTGCTGGGGTGGTATGGAAGTACTGCACACAGGAATGAGAGTGGAAAATACGTGCACTTGGAATAAGGCTTTTGCCACTGTGTGGTTGAAATTATTAAATGGGCTGCCGAGGACTTGCTCGATACAACCCCAACAAGAGCCAGCATCAACAGATACGGCCTTAGCGACTTGAAGGGTTAACTATTGCTAGCAAATTAAAAAAAAAATGAAAGCAAGCAGCCGACCCACGCGTGTTCCTCAGTAATTGATTGCAGATTGTAATTAATCCAGTGCACAAAAGCATTACTCCTCAAGTCCTTTCTAAAACAAAGAGGAGACGCCGGATAAACTACGCTTTACGTGTGTGCAGTGTAAAATCGAATGGGACTCGCCCTGTCATATGCGTCTGATTTTTATTTTGTATTCTGACTCCCCTGCTTCATAAATGTATAAAACAGAGTCTAAACCATTCGACCCTCTTTCTCGGAAGGAAAAGAGACCTATTGCCGCTCGGCCTATGTTTGATCAAAAATATGTTTACCCCCCTAACATTAATGGCCTGCAGATTCATCCGAAACGTATTGTTCTAAACTGTCTGCCACGCAGGGAAATGAAACACTGTGTAATGGAACAATGTTGTATGAGATGAAATATACTACTGCCAACGGAGGAGGGGAAAGGGGAGACTTTCTAAGAGAAAAATATTTGGGCATATTAAGAGTCACCGGCCAGTTAGAATTCCATGCAAAACTTAGAAACGACACAATAGGCCATAACTATGTGTTAAACTAACGTTTATAAATTAAAAAAGTACAGCGGATAGCTTACAAACATTCACAATTCATTTTTAAGTAAATAATCTAGTTGAGTGCACAGTGCCATTAAAAGAGGAAAAAACAAGAATTACCTGGAAAGAGAGACTGTTATATTACTGAAGTAGAGCACAAACCCACATCCCTTAAGGACAGGTTTGCTGAAGAATTGAAAGAAAGAGAGAGAAAAAGAAAGGCACTGAATGGTACTAAATTTCCCCAATTATGTCAATTTTTTAAAAGCCTGACTAGAAATATTCACATTGAATATAAAAATAATAAAAAATAACTTTAATACAACTGGAAAGTGCTAAAAACGCGTTACTTCTCCCTCCCTTTACCCCCCACCAAGGAAAGATCAGAGGGAGAAAAGAAGTCTGGCTTTTTGATACCGGTCTCACCCTTTTGTGACTCATGTGTCCTTTGCCATGGACCATGGAGAACAGGAATAACATGGGCAACAAGAGCACGGGGGATTTGAAAGATTCTTCCTTACATTCAGCACCATACAAGGCACACACAGTTTGTAACAATTTGGAAGACCAAGGACTCAAACAAACAGCGAAAAACAATCTTCTTTTCAGCCCACGGGCGAGTCCTTGACCTCCTGTTTTGAGCTGGGTTTCGTTTCGTTTCTCCCACAGCGAATCCGGGTCTATATCAATCCGTAGCAACAATATCAGCAAAACAAAAAAACCCCAAAACAAACCAACAAGCCTACACGGAATATAGTGACAACATGGATACCATGAACTAGTCGTGCCGAATTACGGGAGTCCTCGGCTTGGTGGGGGGCTGGGGAGAACGGGGGGGAGTTTGCAAAAGTCACACATTGGAGAGTGGGGGGATTATCCAAACAACAACAACAATAAAATAATAATAAATACTGTCCAGAGCGTACAGTCCTGCCGCGGGGGCTCGGGGTTGGATCGGAGGGGGCTGCGGCTGGTCAGTTTCCTGGCGGCCCCTGGGGCTAGTTTCACTGGGTCCCCGCGGCGGCGGCGCAGGTGGAGAGGGCCCAGCCGGGCAGGCAGTAGTAGGGGTAATAGTAGGAAGGCTGCAGGGAAAGCAGCGAGGGCGGCCTCAGCACCTCCCCCGGGTGATACTGTCTCTGGTCGTCCCGCACCAGCACTTTCACCGCCACTTTCTTGGCGGCCGGGGCCGAGGCCAGCAGGTCCGCGGCCATCTGGCGCCGCTTGGTCTTGTAGCGGCGGTTCTGGAACCAGATCTTCACCTGGGTCTCGGTGAGCTTGAGCGAGGCGGCCAGGTCGGCGCGCTCGGGGCCCGAGAGGTAGCGCTGGTGGTTGAAGCGCCGCTCCAGCTCGAAGACCTGCGCGTGGGAAAAGGCCGCCCGAGAGCGCTTCTTCCGCGGCTTGGGGGCCGCCTGCTCCTCCGCCCCGGACAGCAGCTGCTCGCACTTGCCGCCCCCGTCCTCCTCCTCCTCCGGCGGGCTGCGATCTGCTGGGGAGAGCGACACGGCAGGTCAGGGACAAGGGGGGGCTGCACCGGAGCGGGCCACCGACCCGAACCCGGGGCCGGGAGAGCTCATCCCCCGCAGGGCGGCGGCTGTCTGGGCACGGCTCGGAGGGCAGGCCGCTAGGCCCCAAGCGCTGGGAAAGGCCCGGCCCGGCTCCGGGCGGGGATATCACACTGCACTCCCAACCCACCCGGGCCCGGCTCGGGGGGGCCGCACTGCACCCCCTATGTGCCCCCCCGGGACAGCTCAGGCGCGGGGAGGCCGCACCGCACCCCCCAACCTGCTCAGGCGCGGGGAGGCCGCACCGCACCCCCTCCTTATCCAGGCACAGCCCAGGTTTTTTGCCGCATTCCCTACGGGCGCACCGCGTTCCCAGGCGGGGAGGGTCTCTTGAGGGGCCACACCACTTCCCAGCCGGGCGCAGCTCAGGAGAGCGATTGCACTGCACCCCCCCCGCCGGGAACCATTGCAGGCTGTGCCCCTTCCCCACTCAGAGGGGAGCCGCAGCTGGCACAGCTCCTCCCCCAGCCGTGAGGCAGAGCCCCAGGGGCTCCCAGCGCATTTCACACACGCGCCTTTGCGCGCGTCTTGTCCGTGAGCAGGGAGTGAGCGAGCGGCCGCAGAGCAGCTAGTGAGCGCGGTTAGTGCCATGGCCTTTCTCTTCTGGGAGCGCCCCGGGGGGCGCAGCAAACGCTCCGAAGCGCGGGGCGAGAGCCGCTGGTCCCTGCTCGTGCTGCGGGCAGTCGGGAGCCGGGCTGGCTTTCTCGGCTGGCTTTGCTTTTCGCTCCTTTCCCAGCACTGGGCCGCCACTGCACTTCTCTCCTCTGCACTGGCCCGCCAGCCCGGGGGGCCGCGGGGACGGCTCCCTGCTTGGACAGCATTATTCCTGGTGGTCAATTGCCCGGCTCAGCCTTTCAACACGTTTCTAAATAAATGGCTGGAGGGAAAGGCGCCTCTGGCCCGAGGCCTGTAGGAGTAAAGGCAGCTAGTAAACCAACCGGGGGAGGTCTGCAGCCACCGACAGGGAGCGTGACCCCACGGAGAGGCGCAGTGGGTTTCCATTTCCTTCCAACAAAGTAAAGCTTCTACCCGGCCTTGGACCCGCCATCCCCAACCACATTCTTGCTACTAGCCCCGGCCAGAAAGGATCAAGGCTGCGGGGAATCAACCCCACCAAGAAAGAGCCCGCGGAGCGTCTTCATTTCTCCCCCCCACTTCTTAGCGAAGTTAGGGTCGTGGTAAAACTCCCCCAGTGTAGACGCAGGCGAATCTTGGTAACAGCTGAGGGCCGGGACTGCGCTTCCAGACCAGAAAGCTGGGGCCAGAGGGTCGCTATTGTTGTTACGGCTGATCTGATTATTCACTGTCACACTCACCCGCACGCTTTGCGCTTCCCTAGCCTGGGATTTCTCTGAATCCCCCCCTCTGGTTCTCCCTCCCTGTGAGATGCCCGCGCTACAAACGCTACCAGCGCCCCGCCCCGAGAGGGCTCTGGGGAGACGGATTCTCCTCCGCCCTCGGGGACAGGAGGAGCCGGGGTGAGCGGGGCGAAGCGGGCCCGGGCCGGGCAGCAATCGGCTCTGCGGTCCATGGCGCGCTGGGCTCGGCCATCCTCCGGAGTGGGGGACTCTAGGGCGCAGAGAGGAGCTCCGCAAGCACCAGGGCCCCGGGCCTCGCCGGTACCTGGGGCACCTGCGCGCACGGCTCAGCAGCGACCCCCGGGAAACGGGTGTCCGAGGTCTCAGGGCTCGCGGCGGTCAGCGGGGGGCCCGCAGCCTGCGCTCTCCGGGGCGCACGGGGCTCCGCGGCCGCGGCCTGTGTGTGTCTCCCCGCCCCCCGGGCCCTGCCGAGCCCTCCGCGGCCTGCCCCGCCGCCGTACCTGCCCCGCCGGCCGACATCTCACTGTCACTCAGCCCGGGGGGCGCTTCCTCCGGATCCCCGGCCCGCGCCTCCCGCGCGGGCCGCCCCCGACACGGGGCCTCTCTGGAGCAGACGCCGCCGCCGGGCGGCCCCGGCTGCCCCCCGGGGCCCTCCTCCTCCGAGCGCCTCTCGCCCTCGTGGTCGTCGCTCAGCGCCGAGTCCGAATCCCAGCCCGCCGCGGCGCCCAGCGTCCTCCCGGCTGCCGCCGGCGCCAGCCGGGCGCAGGCCGGGGACTGGAGCAGCGCCTCGGCCGCCGCGCCCGCGTCCCCCCGCGGGCCGAAGAGCCTCCAGCAGCAAGCGGGCGTCGCGGCGCCGGCCCGGCCCGCCGGCGGCGGCCGCCCGGCCGAGGGGGCAGCGCGCTCCTCCTTCTTGTTGAGGATGGCCTGGATGGAGAAAGGCGTCAAGGCGTTAGCGCCGCGGACAGCCATGGGCGGGCCGGGGCGGCGGGGCAGCGGGGAGCGGAGCCGATCGCTGCTACCGGCGCCTGGCCGCAGAGCCAGATCCCGGCCGGGCCCTTCAGCTGGGGGCCTCCATCGCCGCCGCCCTGCGGCCGGGGGCGCTGGCACGCGCCGCTCCCATGCGAGCCTGCGAGGGCGGGCTGGCCCCGGGGCGAGCTGCCGAGCCTCCCCAGCGCCGGCTGCGCGGCGGAGGCGGGACGCCCGGCGGCGGCGGGCGTTTTCCAGGCTCGCTCTGCGGCTGGGCTCTTTCCTGCTCCTTTTTCTGCCGGCCCCGGTGTCCTGCCTCACCTAGGAGTGACAGCCCCAGCCCGGAGCCTCCCCATTGGGCAGCGGCCCGCGCAGGGCGGGAGTTGATTGGCGCTCCGCAGCGGGGAGATGTTGATCTTCGGACAGAAGCGAGCGAGGGGAAGGGAGTCGGACGTGGGCTGCTTAACCCCTTCTTCGCTGGGGCCGGGAGCGCCCTCCAAGCCTGGCGGTCTGTCCGCTACCACAAACAGACCTTCTGTCCCGTAACCCCAGGGGTGCAAAGAAACACCTCTGTCCTTCGGCTTCCCCTTTTACACTCGCTGTCGTGGAACAGGAGCGCCGCGGTTTGTCCTGGTGGCTCGCTTTCCCTCTTAAGGTTGCACCCACCCCAAAGCGATGCTTCAGTTCCTCGTGAAAAACAATGTCCTTAATCCGAATAGTCAGTTCTAAGAGTTGCAGGGTGCTTTTCCCTGCTTCGGAGTGCGGGGTTAAATTAAGAAACCGACGCAGTGACCCGTTTTTGAAACAGGGTTTCATTAAAAGTGGAAACAGTCAATGGAAACGTAAACAGCATTCCAAATTAGGAAACGGTTGGTATGTGGTTCTCTAGGAAGAGTCTGTACAATTATTTATTTCATAGTCTTTTAGGGACGGTAAAACTGCGCCTGAATTAACGCTGCTTATGCTGTTTATATTGTGGAGAAAACTTTCAGACTTTTGGCTGCTTGCTTTATAGGGGTAATTCAAAATACCTTCAACAATTTTCTAAAGCGGGGATGGGTTTTGTTTGGCTTTTGAAACTATTTTAGTGATTTGAAAATATGGTGGTTTATAGTAGAGACGGTCTTAATCCAAAGGGATTCTTCGTCATTTTTTTGTTACTGCAGTTAAAAACTGTTCTTACTTCTAAATCGCTGCTTGACTGAAGGAAAAATAACTCTAAATAGCAGGTACATGTTGGAAAACATTAGATTCACGCGTATCTTCTAAATGTTACTTATTTAAAAACACACAACAAAAGCGTCTCAAGTATCAGGTTTTATTTTCCCCATTTAAAATATTGTCGCTCTAATAAAATATCGAAAAATCCTGACTGGAGTATTAAAAAGGTACGTGAAAAATATAAGCTCAGTGCTACAGCTCTGGTTTTTGGGACTGGGGATGGCGTCCAATACAAAGAGAAAGATAACATCAAGATTTTTCTTTACCAGACTCGTGTTTTTATCGTGTAATAAATACACACGATTCTTCAGCCTGGAACTGAACCTCGCCTCTTTCATAACCCTATAGAAACCTTCAGCACGTTTTATTTTGTAGTCTGCAGCAGCCGCAGTTTGCAGTTGACCAAGAAACCGATTGATTAGGAACGGTTCTCGTTCAACATGTTTCCTAAAAGATCAGTATTCCCGGCAAACAGAAAAATCTGGTTAGCCCTGCGGAGTAAAGAAACCAAAAAGGCGTCTTGGGTAGGAATAAAACGAGGGTCTGAGTAAAGCCTGTGAACAAATAGTGCCAGTTTAAATGACATTATTGTCTTCTTCTCCATCCCCCTTGTGTTTCCCATTGACTCCTGGGCAGCTATCAGTTCTGGCACGTAGTGTCTAGGTGCATGGCTATGCGCCATAGATATGCGGAGGGAATTGGGGCTGCGGCGGTGGGCTGGGAGAGGGGGAACGGAGAGTGTAACAGACACAGAGGAAGCTTGGAGGGAGCACGTGTGAAATCTGCAGTCCAGGGCACATTTGGGTGGCGGTCAGTGACCCTGCGAGGCGCTCCTGGGTGCTGCGCCCGTGTGTTTTCCCAGTAACCCTGCAAGAAGCTTTCTAGGGCTGCCAAGCACGGCGGACGGCTGCGGGCTGTGCTTGTGCGAGTGAAGATGCGCGCGGGGTTTAAGAGCGAGACGCGCGCTGGGGGACTGGCGGTGCCCGGCTCCGTGACAGCTGCGGGCACTTGGCGTGGGGGGCCTGGATTGGCCGCAGGGCTGGGCGCGGGGGTGACAAACACGCGAGGCGCTTTCGGGGTGCCCGCGCGTGGACTGGAAGCGGAGCGAGTCAGCGGCGCGGCCGGCTCGGGTTTACACGGCTTCGGATCCGCGCTGCGCCGGGACACCCCTGGGGTCAGCGGGTTTCTTCTGCGTCGCTCAGGCCGCGCTTTCCGCGCCCTCTGCCAGCCCAGGGAGCGCAGAGTCGGTGGAGGGGGCGGGCGGAGAGCGCCGGGGAGCAGGGGGGAGCAAGGAAGGGGGAGCGCCCGGGGGAGGGGGAGCCTGAGGCCAGGCCAGGCTGCTGCAGGCCCGGAGGCTGCTGCTCGCAGCTGCCTGCCTGGGACCCACTGGGTGGTCCGCGCTGCTCCGCCGCCGCTCGGCCTGGGCCCGCCCCCGGGGAGCAGGACCCCCAGCGCCGCCGAGCCCCGCTGCCAGGCAGAGGCTGGCTCGGAACCCGTACAATGCCCCCAGGCCCCGGCCACGCCGCGCACGGGGGCGAAGGGGGAGAGTCTGTACTGGCGAGGGGGGAGGGGTCGCCCAGCCCCCCCCGGAGAATCCCTATCCCGCGCCGGACATCCGAGTGGACAGCCCCCTGCGGCCACGCTGGGGAGAAGCTAAGAGTCAATCCGGCTGGCGGGGGAAGGAGGAGAGACGATCGCTTGTCTGCGAGGCAAATTCACTGCAGCCGCTTGGAAAGGCTGTGCCAGAGACCGCTTTCCCACTGACTTGCAGAAGGCCCTTCTCTGCGAGCGCTTCATGATTTGTTTAAAAAAAAAAACCCCAAAACCAACCCCAGACCTTCAGCTGTGAGTCTTTAATGAGGTGCAGTTCTGAGCGCATCACTCGCTTTTAAAGCCATGCAGCTTTTAACGGTCCAGTGCATAAGGTGAAATAACGTTTGTCTCTAGAGCCATCCATCCTGTACAAAACTATCCTGTAGATCGAACAATATTTGCTGGGTTGCTTTACAGATTGTCTTGTTTATTTATTTATTTGCAGAGCTAAATTGCTTCACAGAGCAAGCTGAAATCGCCTTTTACAACCGTCTCCATGAGCGAATTATTCACCAAAAGAGCAGGACACTTCCAAATAATTACTCTCTGGTAATACCTGAGAGAGAAAGAGGAAATACTTACACCTCTTCTGTAGAAGAAAGGTAAGGCAATAAAGAAAGATTTACAATGCTGTTTAATTGATAGGTCAGAGTGTAAAATAGGAATGTCCAGGAAGTGACAATTTCCACATCTCTCTCAATCCATCAGTGTTTCATAGGACTTGATTTCTCACTAGCAATAGAAAACAAGTCTTTTGAGTTGCCATTTTATACAGCTGACTTGCAGGTAACAATTTGTTGTGTATATTATATTTTTTTTAAAGTGTGATGCTTTAGATCTGCCTGTTAGTTCTTCACACTAAAATTATTTTGTATTTTTCTTTCGGGGCTTAATTTATACGGCATCTCTACATTTCAGCGAAACGATCGTCTATTTCCCCTACGCTTTTTGTTCTTTGTCTTTTCAGGTCATGTCAAGAAATACTAGAAAAAAGGCTTTCGGATCATAGATCTCGAATATTATGGACCGTAAAAATACTCATTTGCAGACAGGTTTGTAACAACTACAAATAGCTATTGTGCGCCACCTAGAGGCAGTTCTGTACCAGTACCTCGCTCTTTGTGTTGCTGCTATAAGTAGTTCGTCTGAAAACTATCTTGATCCTGATGATTAATTAAACAGAGAAGCTGATTTAATAATCAGGAACATGGCAGCAGTTTAGCATTCGGCGACTAAGTCTCTGCTCTGGAGGACATGCCATTAGTTGGTGCAGTGCTGTTATATTTTTAAGTCAGTTTTGAAACAAAATTTTGGACAATTTGGATATTGAATTCAGTGGAAAGGGGTGGAAGGACGACCACTGTGAGTAAAGGTAACAGGACAGGGCCCCAAATGAACCAGTGTAATCTGCTGGTGCCTAACTCTGAGTCATATCAGAAGCCTGGGAGAAAGTGGGTATTTTCCCTTTGAACTTCCTACTGAGTAGCTAGAAGTATCCTTATTTCAGATGAATCGATCCTTTCCTAATCTGTGGCTCTTTCCTCTGGGATAGAAGATAAAGTAGGCTTGGACTCAGAATGATGGCCCATCATATTATAGCATGGATAGGAAGATGAGATGGGATGATTTGGAGAATAGCCAAAGTACAAAAGTACATACTTCTCGAAATATGACATAAGTAAGGGCAAAACTATCTGGCTGATGGTTGCTCACTTTCGTCACTTAAGCAACACACTGACTTCTGTGGGGTTACATGTTTAAAGTGAGCAGGAGTTACCCCACCATGCCTGCATATGAGGAGCACTAACTAGCCCTCCTTTACAGAGGATCACATCAGAGCACTCATATTGGAAAGGGGGAAATATACCCAGCGTGGGAAGCAGTCTGGGATCCACTGAGTAGCTGAAAGTCTTTACCCACTAATCAGAAACCTATGCCTGGGTTCATGGCCAGCCCCCTGGCCCATTCTGAGATGCTGCTTTAAATGTCTTTTACTATGTGCTTGTACAGTGCCTACTTCTTTTTTACTTCAGTGGAAGCACCTGGGAGTCCTTCATATTAATACAGTTGTGTTAATGGCTTTAAAATATAAATTAATCTTAAAAAAAAATAGTCCCTCAAGGTGTTGTAAACCCACTCGCGGTAGCATCAGGCTAGTGCATGACAATGCACTAAGTAAAATGGGAAATGACCTGTTTGTTTTCACTATCCAAAGTAAGTGAAATGCCAAGGAAATAAATGTCTACCTACCCAAACAAACAAAGAAATGGAATAAATGAAGGAAAAGCAAATTAGATGTTTAACATTCTCCTGTTTAAAAATGGTAAAGTGCTATGAGTCTCACAGCCAGTGTTTTAAAATGGAACTAAACCATCCTTCCCATGGGAATAAACTGCATAGGGACAGGAAACCTTGTAGAATTTCCCTGGCATTGTTCCCTTGGGGGAAGTAGGGTTTGGCCACCAGTTGGGGATTTGAGGGAAGTAGGGAACCAGTTGGAGATTTGGTCCTCCAAACCCAGTGGCTCTCCTGAGACCTATGCATATCTCAGGAACTTTCTCAGTGAATGCTTGTGTTTCTGCACTGACTCTCTACCCCTTGCAGCCCTTTCCTAATCCTTATGGAAGTGCAGTTGCAACTGAGATGTGCACCAAGTTCTCTCCCGCCAGTTATTGCCCCATCCATGGTGATTCCAAAGCATGGAGGGGCCAGTTCCTCAGTGATGCTGGCCAGGCATCATTAATTTGAGGTGAGATTGCTTCTGAAGAGCAGCTGTCTCCCACACCTGGTTTATCTCCTTCTGACTGTGGATCCCTACAGAGCCTCATGGAAGGTCTTTCCTGTGTTTTGGGGAAAACAAGGCCATAGAGGAAACAATTTCTGCTTCTTCATGCTATCCAGTGGGTGTTCATCCTCTCTGACTCTGAGTGGAGGGAATGATCTAGTCCATGGATTTTTATCATGACTGCTCCTTTAAGGTTCTGCAGTATATTAAACATAAAGGGTTCAGAACAGAACACTAATTTTACAAAAAACCATCAGGTCAGCCACCTCTGAATGGGATATGACTGCATTTTTTTAAAAAGTCATGTTTCCAGATGAACCTCATATTGAAATGCATAGTGATTGTAGTATGTGTATTGGTTAAGTAAATTACAACGAACATTTCTTACTTTGTGTATTAGTGGGTCTACTCACATGAATAATGGTTGCAGTACCAAAATGCTCAAATTGTTTTTCCAAAAGCAAAGACCCTATGAGACTGCAATTGTTGTCAGTGGTATGTTTTATTTACTTCAGTGGCAGCAGGAAAGGCTCTCTAATATTAAGAGAAAGATTTTAATGATTTTTAGAATTAAATTTAAGTAAAGCAAGTATTTTCTTCTTAATATTAAACTTGAAATGCAAATATTATACTAAATATTACAAGTTTCAATTTATCAGCTGCTGAGGATATACTTACCAAATTAGCTTCAGTAGATTTTAATAGCAGGGCTCTAATCTGCTTCTCTTCTAATTTACCTTATATTTGGAAAAAAACCATGTTCCTTTAAGACTGGGAGACACAAATGCAAACATTCCTATAGAAGTTTACAACCAAGCTGAAAGTAATGTCTGAATCTTGCTGGTTTTGTGCAGGGTGACACTGTTTGGCCCCATTTAAATGCTCAAAGCCATTGCTCCTGGAAAACAAACTGAAACTCATGTTGTAACCTCAATTTTGGAGTAAAAAGAGGAATCCTGGCATTCAAAATACTGAAAAAAGCTTCAGCGTCAGCACTTTGCAAATGAATTCACAGTTAATCTCCCTTAATGCCCCTCCCACTGCCCATGAAAAGGAAACAAAGAAAATACTTATTTAAAATTATCTGAATAAAGCCCAGAAAAAAACAGAGATGCACATTTACATCCACCACTTATACACTTATATACAGTGTCACCAAAAGGCAATGAGTTATTGACTCAGTAAGGGCCTAAATCGGGCAAAACTTTTAATGAAGTCAGCCTTTTCCCCTCACGTATTGCCCCTGCTGCTAGAATGAATTGATGTATCTTCTGATATATGTGTCTGTTACACTCTGTACATCTTTCAGAAGTTTGGCTATAACTGTTAATAACATAGCATGTTTTATCTGAAGATCTGGGAGCACCTTGTAAATAGTCATTAAGTTTCAGACCCTTTTATGAAATAATATATTACAATACTTTGCTTCTGGACTTAACGTTCCAGCTGTGGGTCTGAAGATGCTTTAAAAGAGGGTTAGTATAATTATTCCCAATTTAACAGTAGAGAAACTGAGGCACTGACAGATTAAAAGACTTGTCTAAAGTCATACATCAAGTATCTGACAGAGTCAATAATAGAATGGCTCCCTGTATCTGCTGTATCCACTGTGCAATGATCCCTCTTATATAATCTATTAAGGGCATTCAAATTTTAATTTATACGCATTGCATTAAAGGAAATACATTTGTCCTATGCAAGGCTCTTGTGCTATCAAAAATGTTATTAGTCTGATCCTTGAGTCTTTAATTAGGCAAAACTCCCACTGAAATCAGGCTTCTTTCCTCTTCGTTTCTATTGCTACAGTCAATTAATGCATCATCTTCATCCTTCTTTTATATTTGTCTTCTGTACTCTGAAGGTGAGTACACCTTTCACCTATGCCTATGGTGGTTTCATTAGTTATGTAATTAAAGTCAATGGGAGTTTTTTCCATGGGCGAATCACTGTTCTTTACCGCGTTTTGCCCTTAAGTAAAACAATTAAAACAACACTGAACTTGCCTACCTCACAAGGTGTTCTGACAGTCAATTAATGTTTGTCAGGCAATTTCAGATCTTTGTGTGAAAAACACTAAGTACGGTAAGTGCAAAGCGTTGTAGTCAGTTTTGTTATCCCCTTTGATTCGGTTTTGCACATCTATTGATTCAGAAATAAATACACAGACAGTAACAGAAGAGTCCAAGGTCCATCAGTTGCTACCCCTTGTAAGGGCATACTGATTCCAAGGAATTATCCAAAAGATCTGGGATTGGCTTACAGCATGTCACGCATACTTCACCTGCAGAATGTAACTCGCTACGTGTGGGGCTGAAGATGGTAGGTTCCAGATCATGCACAGTGTAGCAGCCTGCCTCCTTAGTATGCCGCCTCCATGAGCAAAAGGAGTCTCTGCATTGCTCTTTAGATACCATGGGTGAATCCTGGGATGAAAAATGCATGGCTAAATCCACCTCTGAGTAAAAGGGGTGAAGTTTCCTAGTAAGCAAGAGGTGGAAGAAGGTATCTTTTACCACTGTTGCTTCTTGTCAAACCTAGGCCAAGTGAAAAGCAAAACACAACCTTGATGCTTTGCACCACTTTAACAAACAGGGCAGATGCCTTAGATGGAAGGGGAGGACACTGTCCTAGATCTTTGAAGTGGTCCTGCCTGAGTTTGAGCCAGCGGTTCTTTTCTCGAATCTGATCTCTCCTAGACATTGTGTGACATCTTTGTGTTGTCACTGGCTCAGTCTGGGGAAAAGGAGATACAGAGCTCTGTATCATTTAGGTACTGCTGGCAGTAGAGCCTGTGGCTTGTCACTACCTCACCAAGTGTTCGAATGTAGATACTGAAGAGATAGGCGATAGAAGGGGAAGGATAGATCTTGAGGGACTCTTCCTTTTGGGAAGAGGAGCCACTGTTCATCCTATTCTGGGTCTTGCTGGAGAGGAGTAATTGGATCCGTTGTAATGCTGTGCCTGTAAGGGACCAGGGCAAAGGTGGTTTGGCCTAGTGGTCACAGCTGGGCTGAGGTCTGCCCACCAGGGGACAGTAGTCACTGGGCAGGAGCTGGAGGAATCACAAGAGCCAGGTTCTGCAAGCAATAATCAGGGCCAGGCCAGGGTCAAAGACCAGAGATTAGAGGCAGCACTAGGTTAGAATCAAGAAGCAGGAATCAGGGTCAGAGTCTGGCGATCAAGCAGGGTTTGGCACTGAAGCAGGTCAAAGTCTCTGTGATTGCTCAAACAGCTTAATGGCCACCTCCTGGGGTTAAATAGGGGGCTTGGCCAGTTAGAGGGCTGCAGGATACTGTCACTCTGGGTTTCTAGGGCAGCATTTCCTGTGGCATCTACTCTTCATAGTGCTCCCTTAGTGTGCCTATGCATGGCATATTATAGTGGGACCATCAGCTGCCCCAGGCTCTGGGTTCTAGTCTCCAGGTCCTTACAGAGCCACAAGACATCTCGAAAGATGTATTGGCAGTGCTGGGAAGAAGCACGTGGTTGTGGTACATGTAGGTACCAATAGCTTAGGGAGAGGCAGGAAAGAGATTCTGGAGGCCAAATTTAGGCTATTAGGTAAGAGATTGAAGTCCATGACATCCATGTTAGCATTTTCTGAAATGCTCCCAGTTCCACATGCAGGGCCAGAAACACAGGCAGAACTGCAGGGTCTCAGTGCATGGATGAGACAATGGCATCGAGAGGAGGGTCTGAGGTTTATTTGGAAATGAGGAACCTTTTGGGAAAGGAGGAGCCTATACAGGAAGGCTGGACTCCACCTAAACCAAAATGGAACCAGATTGCTGACATGTAAAATTTAAAAGGTTGTAGAGGAGTTTTTAAACTAAGGGCTTGGAGATGAATTCATTAAAGGGAAACTCTATATCCTAGCAAAGAGGGTAGGAAAGAAGTTAGTAAGATTCAAGTAGGAGCTAATGAACAGTCAAATGTAAAAGAGTCCAATTTAAATATAACACATGGAGGCAAGCAATTGAATATTGATAAAATTACAAGTGCTTATATACAAATGCTAGAAATCTAAATACTACGAACTAGAACTAGGTGAACTAGAGTGCCTGGTATTAAATGAGAATATTGATATAGTAGGCATTGCTGAAACTTGGTGAAATGAGGATAATCAATGGGACATATTAATTCCAGGGTACCAAACATATAGGAATGACAGAGTAGGTCCCATTGGAGGCAAAGTGGCACTATATGTGAAAAAGCATAGAGTCAAACAAAATAAAAATCTTAAATGACACAAACTACCATAGAATATTTAAAGATAGAAATTCCATGCTTGAACAATGAAAGGAATATACTGCTGACTTCCTGACCAGGATGGTGACAGTGATTGTGACATGCTCAGGGAGATTAGAGTGGCTACAAAGGCAGAAAATGCAATAATAATGGGGATTTCTGTTTTCCTCACATTGACTGGGTATATGTCACCTCAAGACGGAACGCAGAGATAAAATTTCCAGACACCAGAAAATGACTGCTTCCTGGAGCAACTTGTCCTGTAGCCCACAAGAGGAGAGGCAATTCTTGATTTAGTCCTAAGTGGAGTACAGGATCTGGTCCAAGAAATGAATGTAGCTGAACTGCTCAGTAATAGCAACCATATTGTAATTAAATTTAACATCCTTCTAGGGGGAAATGCCAAAGAAACCCACCACAATAGCATTTAACTTAAAAAAGAGTAACTACACAAAAATGAGGATGGTAGTTAAATGGAAACAAAAAGGGTGAAATGCCTACAAACTGCATGGATACCATTTAAAAACACCATAATAGAGACTGACTAAATCTATACCGCAAACAAAACAAAAACAAACAAACAACAACAAAAAACCAGTAAGGGGATGAAAAAATTGCCACCCTGGCTAAAGAATAGAGTAAAACAGATAGTGAGAGGCAAAGAGTCAGCCTTTAAAATTTGGAAGTTAAATCCTAGCTAGGAAAATAAAAAGTATAAACTTTAAATTGTAAAAGTATAATAAGCCATGACAAAAAAAGAATTTAAAGAGCAACTAACTAAAGACAAAAACTAATAGCATTTTTTAAAAGTACATCAGAAGCAGGAAGCCAGCCAAACAGGCAGTGGGGCCCCTGAATCAACAAGGTGCTACAGGAGCACTCAAGAAAGACAACGCAGTTGCAGAGAAGCTAAATTAATTCTTTACATTGATCTTCACTGTAAAGGATGTGAGAGAGATTACCACACCTGAGACATTCTTTTTAGGTGACATCTGAGGAACTCTCTCAGATTGAGGTGCCAGTAGATTAAAACATATTAATAAATTAAACAATAATAAATCACCAGGATTAGATGGTGTCCACCCAAGAGTTCAGAAGAAACTCCAATATGCAATTGCAGAATTAATAATGTGGTATGTCATTTTTTGCTTAAATCAGCATCTGTACCAGATGTGACATCAACTTTTAAAAAAATGTTCCGGAGGCAATCCTGGTGATTACAGGCGGGTGAGACTAACTTCAGTGCCAAGGAAATTGGTTGAAAATGTAGTAAAGAATAAAATTATCAGACACATAGATGAATGTGATTTGTTGGGGAAGAGTGAGCATAGCTTTAATAAAGAGAAAACCTGCCTCACGAATCCATTCAAATTATGGAGTCTGTAAGTGTGTGTGATCTAATGGATATTGTGTACTTGGGTTTTCAGAAAGTCCTTCAGCCAAGATTCTTAGGCAAAGTCATGGGATAAGAGGGACGTTTCTGTCATGGATCAGTAACAGTAATGCCCAGTGGCCGAAGGGGGCTAGTGAGCAGTAGTTTAGTGTGCCTAGATGGTCGGGTTACTGACAGGTCAATCTGTCTCAGAGGCAGTCCAGGGCAAAAGTTAGTTGGTGTTCTTGCAGTGGTCAATAACCGGAAGATCCAGTCTAAGGAATGGCTCAGTGGGTTGGAGTGGCGAGGTCAAGTGAGGCAGGGGAGCAAGATAGGGTCAAGTTAGGCAGCAGGCAATGGTTTTTTGCTTAGTTTCCTCTTCCAGTTGGGGCCTTTATATAGTCCAGATACTCAATGGAGTGCTGCCTGTCCATCCAGTCAGGGATTTGGGGCATAGTTGCTATGAGTTTGTAGACCTTTAGCACGAGGGCTATTGGTCAGGGGCAGCAGTTCAGTGTATGGCTCAGCACCTAAGGATGCTGCTTAAGGAGCATGTGGTCCCGGGCTCACTAATGATGTACTCACATCAACTAGTGAAAAGATAGGAAACAAAGGGTAGGAATAAATTGTAAGTTTTCCCAATGGAGAGAGGTAAATAGTGGGATTGCCCCAAACTCTGTACAGGGACCTTATGATGTGGGTGCACATTACTGTTTGTCTGGCATCTCCTCCTAGTCACTCTGGGGATTAGTTCTAGAGTCCTACACCCCTTCCCGGGGTTGCACTCCATCGCACAATCTCTCTCTCGGGTCTTCAGCTCTTCTCTCATCCCAGGAACCGCAGCATCCTCTTCATGACTCAGCCCTCCAGCCAGGTCACTCAGTGTTCCCCTGCTTCTGGATGTATATCCAAGTCTTTCCTTCAGGAGTCTTAAGCAATCTTCCCATTCACTGCTCAGTTGCTGCTAGGGGAAGTGGGGCCCACCCTCTACTCCAGGTTCCAGTCCAGGCAGTTCTTTACTCTCCCAGCCCACACTGCTCCTTCCCTGGACTGTTTCCTACTACTCCTGGTGCCCCTCTTTCCCTGAGAGTACCAACTACAAACCCTCTTTCCAGGAAGTGACTGCTGCCCCTCTCTGTTGCCAACTTCCTGGCTTTATAGGCCTTGCCTCTTCCTTCCCAGCTGAGTCTGCTTGCAGTCAATCACTGTTCTCTGGCTCTTCCTCCAGGTGCAGCCTGTGGAGTTAATAGTCCTACCTGGCTACCTTAACCCCTTGCAGTCCTGTATGGGGTGGACATCCAATCATAGACCTGTACTGTTCAACATATTCATAAATGATCTGGAAGGGGGGGGAGTGAACTGAAAAATGAGATGGCAATATTGACAAATGATACAAAATTATCAATACAATATTATTCAAGATATCAAATCCAAAATTGACTGTGGAGAGTTACAAAAGGATCTCACAAAACAGGGTGAGTGGGCAACAAAATGGCAGATGAAATTCAGTTTTGATAAGTGCAAAATAATGCACATTGGAACACATAATCCTAACTGTATATACCAAATGATGGGATCTAAATTAGCTCAAGCAAGAGATCTTAGAGTCATCATGGATAGTTATCTGAAAACATCCACTTAATGTACATTGGCAGTCAAAAAAACTAACAGAATTTTGGGAATCATTAGAAAAGAGAGATAATAAGGGAGAAAATATAATGCAACTATATATATCCATGGTATGCCCACATCTTGAATACTGAATGCAGTTCTGGTCACCTCCTCTCAAAAAGATACATTAGAATTGGAAAAGGTGCAGAGAAGGGCAACAAAAATGATTAGGAGGCATGGAACAGCTTCTATACAAAGAGAAATTAAAAAGACTGGGACTGTTCATCTCAGAAAAGAGGCAACTAAGAGGGGGACATGGTAGAGGTCATGAATAGTGTGGAGAAAGTAGATAGGGACGTGCTATTTACCCTTTTACGCACCACAAGAACCAGGTGTTACTGGATGAAATTAATAGGCGGTAAGTTTAAACCAAGCATAAGGAAGTGCTTCTTCACACAATGCACAGTCAACCTATGGAACTCATTGTCGGGATGTTGTGAAGTCCAAAAGATAAGTGGGTTCCAAAAAGAATTAGATAAGTTCATGGAGCATAGGTCCATCAGTGGACAACCCCCACACGCTGGCTCATCCTAAACCTCCAACTGCCAGAAACTGGGATTGGGCGACAGGGGATGGATCACTTGAAATTGCCCTGTTCTGTTCATTCGCTGTGAAGCAGCAGGCTAAGACAGGATACTAGGCTAGCTGGACCATCGGTCTGTCCCAGCATGACCATTCTTGTGTTATGTTCTTATGCAAGTATTCCTAAAATGGGGAGTTCCCTCAATAGACTTGTTTGCTACCAATGTGAACGTGAACTGTCCAGTGTTCTTCTCCCAACAAGGAGTAAATGCAGAATATTTCAATGAGTAAATGCAGACAAGTTCTCAAAGAAGAAAGAGAGGCTACTTACCTCATAGTAACTGGAGTTCTGAAAGATGCCTTTGTCCACCTGGCTCCCAGATCTGTCTTCCTTCCCCACCTACATGGAGTCTTTACCTGGATTTTCTGTACTCGTGCAGGAACTGACTGGTGGTTAGGTTTGCTCTGTCCTTTATACTCTTGCTGTAGGGGATGCAAGGAGTGCAGGGCACAGACATAGCTGTAGCTTGATCTATGAATCGTATATTAATTATATTGATTACTTCAGAATTCCCAGTTATCCTGAGATTTGACCAGTTCTTGTCTCAAGATCAGACCCAGTATGATTAAAATGACTGTTTAGCTGGGAACCTGAATGTGCACATTCAGTTGCAACATTCGCACGTTAGGAACCCTTCTGTATCTGTAGTAGATTATTAATACATTTAGCAAAGTTACAAACACTCTAAGCTAGCAAGGTAGATAGAGATAATACAGAATGTACATCTGAACATCCATATACTCATACCATCCTTTGCTGAACAACTTGAAATGTTAGCCACTAGCTTCCTCATCACCGTCACCTTCCTCATCATCACCAGTGGCCATCATCCTGGCACCTCCCAAGGGCTACATCTCTCTCTCTTACTGCCCATAGGCTGGGACACAACTTTTATAATATGTTACACTGCCGCCACTATGTCTAATGTGTATTCAGTAGGAGTTTCTCCCCTCTTCCTTATTTGTATTTCCTCACCCTACTAGTGCTGGGGTGCACTTCAATAGGTTAGTATAGTAATGATCTGAACGTATTATCATATATCTCAACTCATTGCCATGGCACTTTTATGGTCAGACAGCTGCAGATGTTCCTATCCTAAAATATCCAAAAGCTGATCTTAGCTCATGTTCTTCTGGTTGGCTGGTGTTGTTATAGACAAATGTCTCCCTTAGCCACTCTATTCCCAGTTCTCCAAAACTTAAGGGTGACTATTAGGCCATTATCTTTGCCAAAGTACATAGGCCTCAAGCCTTATGCTAACTGCTGAAGCCAGTGTCTTACAGGATGCAGGTTCATTGCATCAATGCTAAATAAAATAAATGCTAAAACTAGTACTATAGATTACGTAATGGACATTGGTGGTTAAAGGATCCAGGTTTGTGCACATGAGAAACACACACACATACAGTAGGATCAGTTTGGACAAAGGAACCTTGATGACTCATTACTGTAAGGTAAATAATGTCTCTTTTCAAATAATAGTGTCCCTTCATTTCTACATAAGAGCAAGCATTAAAGAACACTACTTAAACTATGCAGGCCTGTAGCCTCCAGTTTAATTGCTCCAGAATGTACATTTTTTCACTTGACTATTTCAATCCACTTCACCTAATGCCTGGGAAGATTCTCACCTTCAGTTCAGCAGTCCTTAAGGTCTTCGCTTCGCACCATGTCCTTAAGCAGGCCTGCCAAGATTAGCTTCAGAGTGGTCTCCAGGATTACAAGGAAAATCTCTGGAGTCCCTTTAAATTCCAGAACCCCTCCAAGCAGTGGCAGATTAACCACAGATCCCATTGACCAGTAGGTCTAAGTCCTGGCTGGCAAGGCACTCATTGCCCAATATAACTTATTTTCACAGACAAATCTGGGGGGCCCACTACTGGAGATGGGTGGGCAGCAGGAACAGGAACTAGATTTGTGTGGGAATGAGGGCTGGCCCTGACTGTCCTCTGTTTTCCCCAGTGTTTGAATTTTCTGCAGTGTGCTACCACGTTATGCGTTACAGAATGGGATCTTAGACAACCCTCTCCGACTACACTAAATTCAAGCACAAGAAGCAGCAAGCAGCAAAAGGATAGGGCATGGCACAAGCCAAGCAGGGAGGCAACTGGGCCTACCAGAGAAAAGAGCATGAAGTAGTAGTGCTTCCAAATCCCTTGTCTAGGCCCTAATGATTGTGGTGAACCACCACTGCTAGACCACCCTCAGAGGCCCCTCTCTTCTGCTTTCTCTGTAGGTCCTTGCCTCTCCATTCCAACACCGGCTGTGATTCAGGAAAGGAACTGGCTCTTCTCCACAGTATCCATGAATGCAAGATCCTCATTTGATTCAGCCTTAATAAAGAATGTTTCATAAGTATACAAGACATAGGGCAAAAGAGAGTGCTAAGTTCAAATTCAGTTGAAAGACGTTTTATCACCAGTTTAATGGATATGTTTTTAAAGATGGCCTTACGTTACCTGTTTACTTAGTCTGAAAAAATCCTGGCAGAAGAGAGTTGAATAAGCAATCTGTTATTAAGCAATTCTTAGCGTATGTTTATATTAAAAGAATAGAGTGAGAGTATCATTGTCTCAAAAGAAAACCACATTCCAGATCTCTGCTTGCTTTGGGCTTTGAACAAGAAACAACTATTTAATGTTGATGTTTGTAAGCTTACACACTGGAAATGGTGACAGATTATTATGACTGTATTGTTAACCTTTTTCCCTTTCCTGTATTTCTTTTTATTCATTCACGTTAATAAACTTTGACATTTGAAGGAAAATTATTGCATAACGTATATGACAGTCACAATAAAAATCTAGGGAAATAGAGGCAGGTCTTGAAGCACTGAACCATAATCAAAGAGTTAAGTTACTCAACTGACGATAAAAGCAATGCATTTGCCCTTCCGCTGCTGTGCTTGATTAAATTCCTGACACCTCAAGCAGGAGAAGAGCTGCAGTTCCACTTACTAATTGGTGACGAGCCCTGGCTGTGATATGCTGGCTTTGACATTGATTTTGGAAATTGTATTTACTATGGTTCCAGTTAAACCAGTTCCTCCTATGCTGTGGCCAGTCAGTGTGGAAGGGGCTAAACTGTGTTGAAACCAAGGGTTAGAACATCTACAAATGTGATTCTAATTCAGTTTGGCCCCATCCCTACCAGGTAAGAGCTCACTTTGTACTTGGTTTAGCTGGAGCCTTGTATAAATGCTGTTCTTTAGTGCATTCGAAGTCCCAGCTCCTCAGGACTCTAGTGATATCATCAGCTTTTGCAAGGGGAGCACACAGCTCCAAACCTGGCTCGTGGTTGGTAGAAAGCCCTAGAGGACCACATGAAAAAAGTATTAACTTGTTATGTATGTGTAAGCAGGGTCTGAATGCGCTCTCCCCTGACTTATAGTGGTGAATGGGGAGAACAGAAGAGCAGGCTAGGTTTACATGGGCACACCTACTCTGCCTAGGTGTTCAGAAGACAGAGCAGCTTTGCCAAAATGATCAGTTTTGGCTGGTTTGGGTTACAATTCACTTTAGTTATTGGGTACAGGGGTAAGGAAATATTGTTATCCTTACCAAGTCCTGATTGGGGGGGAGCAGATGTTTCTGTCAGAGGGTGTGGATTCTGTCTGAAGAGTTGGAGATACTATTTGACTCTTCCCTTTCCTGTGTTTAAAGCTAAAACTGATTGGACTCTACTAAGCATCCTTGTTTCTGTGCAGTAATTACTAGAGCTAAATTCACTGATGAGCACGTCTCTGAGCTAAAGTTTAGACAGGGTGTGGGGATGGTGTTGCCGTAAAAAACAGTGAAAAGGCATCAGCAGCAGCGGAGGAGTCCCCCCTACCCGGTGAAAACACTAAGAACTGGGCTAAATGGTGGAACCTCAGAGCACCGTATTTCAGAAACGGCAGTGATAGCTGCAAAGCTGAGCAGCAGCAGAGGTAACATCGGTGGCAGTGAGCGGCCACCGAGATAATAGGACCAGCAAGTGGCATGGGGCAGCAGCAATAGCAGCAGCAGTGAGCTGGTTGAAGAGGTGGTGGCATTGCTTGACACTACCCGCCCCTTTTCAGGGGTGGGAGGTGAACTCATGTGAAATGCGCCTCTAAACGCTGGGTCTTCACTGACCCAGGACAGCCAACTGTGATTGAGGTGCAGCGGAGGGAAAGGGAAGTGGCATGTTTACGGGCCATTTCTTCATTGCACTTTCACACCGCAAGGGAGGAAAGGACAAGTGTGGGGTGGGTGTTTGCTTGTGGTTACAAGCTTCTGAATTGTGGTTGTGGTGTTTTCCCAAATTCATGCTGGGTGCTCTTTAATCAAAGTTCTCTTTTGTAATACACAGCCTTGGTGCTTGCGAGTGGGGAAATATTGTCTTTTAGAGGCACCCAGGGTGGTGTTGGCTAAAGCCACTTGTGTTTTGTATGGTTAAGAGGAACCCTTAGATACTGCTGTTGACTTTACCTGGCAGAAGGGTTACATATGTTTTAATGTATATGGAGTGTGTTGGAGATTTGGGCTCTCACACAGATTTTTATTATTGATGTATTTGTTAAGTGAAGTATTTCAGTTCACTTGTAAGCATCAGATTTGTAGAATGACAACAGCACATGTCATCACCGCAAGTGCATATGCATGCACTCTGATAACAGTGAGGCTGGAGGTGAAATATGATCACTGCCCCTGACTGGCTAAGAATCGACCACATCCTAGTTATTTTTGTTACCCGGTCTCTCCACTCCCCATACTGGCAGTTGTTTGTCACATCCACCTACTACAGCTTGTCTGGTAGTTCATAAACTCTTTGGGCAGGGACTGGGATTTACTATAAGTTCAATAGATTCTTGGATTTTAAGGCCAATAGGGGCCATTATGATCATCTAGTCTTACTTCCTGCATAACCCAGTAATTCCTGCATCAAGCCCCAACCTCTGATTAAGCTAGAGCAATATTTCGCAGCTGGTGGGTTCTGAGATGTTGAAAATGTGTATTACAATCTAAAGCAAAGAAATTCTTGCTCCCTGAATCCCTCCCACGTCTCCATTCTTCAAGATCAAGTATTTTCTGTCAGCATCTCACAACACATATGATCCATTATATAGGCTTATCATCGTTACTCTTCTTACTCTTCCATTTATAGCAACTAAGGGAAGCACAAAAATGTTGCCCGAATAAAGGGGTGCCAACTTGAAAAGGTTGAGAAACACTGAGCTAGAGATCACCTTTTAGAAAGACATCTAATGTAAAATTTTCAGAAGTTCCTTAGTGTCTAAATCACTTTGGAAAAAAAGACTCAGAATGCAAAATCACTTAGAAGCTTTTGAAAATTTTACTCCTAATTTTGATTTAAAGATTTAAAGTGATGGAAAATCCGTCTCATCCATAGTTAAGTTGTTCCAAGGATTAATTACCCATCTGAATCTCTGTGTGGCTAGAAATGGGCACAATCAGAATGTTATAGGAGTGGATGGAGTGTCAAGTGAACGGATGCAATAAGGACACCGTAGATCTGTCAGAGGAGCACTAAGACTTCAAGGAGTTGCCAAGATCTGCACAAAGTCAGGTTAGCTGTTGGGGACAGTTCCTGTGAATGTAAACTATAAGCTGGCAAAATAGCTGACGAATTGTAAACAGGCCTGGGGGGTTAAGTCATTAAGGCAGTTGTCTGAAACCTAAATAGCCAGTAGAACCAATGAAAATAAATCTACCTGTAAAACAATGAGCAAGCAATTTGTGGAGAACTTAGAATGGATGCACAGAGCAGAAGTGTGGAAGCTGCATAAGGACTTGCTGTGATTACATGTCACCTCAGGACAGGATGTAGAAAAAACACCATAAAACGACTGCTTCTTGGAACAGATCGTCCTGGAACCCACAAGCGGAGAGGCAATTCTTGATTCAGTCCTAAGTGGAGCTCAGGATCTTGTCCAAGAGGTGAATATAGTTGAGCCGTTTGGTCATAGTGACTATAATGTAATTAAGTTTAACACCCTTGTAGGGGGGAAAATACCACAGAAGCCCATCAGAGTAGCATTTAACTTCCAAAAGAAGAATTACACAAAAAATGAGAGGGGCTAGTTAAATGGAAATTAAAAGGAATAGTCACAAGAATGAAATGCCTTCAAACCACCATAATAGAGGCTCAAACTAAATGCATACCCCTGATTTAAAAAAAAAACAACAGTAAGAGGACCAAAAAATGTGTCACCATGGCCTAACAACAGAGTCAGTACAGACAAAAAAAAAAATCTTTTAAAAACTGGAAGCCAAATCCTACTGAGGAAAATAGAAAGGAGCAAATTCCGGCAAGTCAAATGTAAAAAGTATAATTAGGCAGGCCAAAAAGGAAGGCAAAGAGCAATTAGCAGAAGACACAAAAACTAAACAGCAGTTGTTTAAAAATATATCAGGAGCAGGAAGTCTACCAATCCGTGGGGCCACTGGATGATCAAGGTGCTACAAGGCATTCAAAGACAAGGCCATTGCAGAGAAGCTCAATGAATTCTTTGCATTGGTTTTCACTGCAGACGACGGAGGGAGATAGCCACACCTGAGCCATTCTCTTTAGGTGACAAATATGAGAAACTGTCCCAGATTGAGGTGTCAGTAGAGGTGGTTTTGGAACAAATTGCTAAATTAAACAGTAATAAGTCACCAGGACCAGATGGTATTCAGCCAAGATTTCTGAAGGAACTGAAAGATGAAATTGCAGAACTACTAACCGTGGTATGCATCCTATTGCTTAAATCAGCTTCTGTACCAGATGACTGGTAGATAGCTAATGTGACGCCGATTTTTAAAAAAGGTTCCAGAGGCAATGCTGGCAGTTACAGGCTTGTAAGTCTATCTTCAATACCAGGCAAATTGGTTGAAGCTATAGCAACAGGATTATGAGACACATAGATGAACATGATGTGTTGGGGAAGTGTCAACAAGATTTTTGTAAAGGGAAATCATGCCTTACTAATCTATTAGAAATGCTTTGAACAGGTCAACAAACGTGGACAAGAGTGATTCAATGGACATGGTGTACTTAGACTTTCAGAAAGGCTTTGAGAAGGTCCCTTACCAAAGGCTCTTAAGCAAAGTAAGGAGTCGTGGGATAAGATGAAAGGTCCTTTTATGGATCAGTAACTCGTTAAAAGACAGGAAACGAAGCATAGGTGTAAATAGTTAGTTGTCACAACAGGGAGGGGTAAGAGTAAGGTTCCCCAAGGATCTGTACTGGGACCTGTGCTGTTCAACATGTTCATAACTGATCTGGGAAAAAGTGGTAAATAGTGATGTGGCAATGTTTGCAGATGATACAAAATTACTCAAAATAGTTAAGGCCAAAACAGACAGCAAAACGTTACAAAGGGACCGCTCAAAAGTGGGCAACAAACTGGCAGTTAAAATTCAGTCTTTATAAATGCAAAGTAATGCACATTGGAAAACAATCTCCACTCTACAGCGAAAAATGATGGGATCTAAATTAGGTGTTTCCACTCAAGAAAGATCTTGGAGTCCTCATGGGTAGTTTTCTGAAAACATCTGCTCAATGTGTAGCAATAATCAAAAAAGCTAACAATGTTAGGAACCATTAGGAAAGGGATAGCTATTGAGATAGACAATATCAGATTGCCTCATTATAAATCCATGGTATGCCTACATACTGAATACTGTGTGCAGTTTTGGTTGTTCTATCTCAAAAAAGATTTATTAGAATTGGAAAAGGTGCAGAGAAGGGCAACAAAAATGATTAGGTGTTTGGACCAGCTTCCATATGAGGAGAGATTAAAAAGACTAGGGACTGCTCAGCTTCAAAAAGAGATGGCTAAAGGGAGATATGTTAGAGGTCTATAAAATCATGAATGGTGTCGGGAAAGTGAATAAGGTGCAACCCCATGCTCTGGGTTTCTGTAAGCCTCCAGCTGCTATGAACTGGATGATGGAGTGGATCAGTTGATAAATTGACCTATTCCGTTCACTCTCATTGAAGCAGCTGGTACCAAACACTGTCAAAAGACAGGATTCTGGACTAGATGGACCATTGAACTGATGCAGTATGGCTATTCCTATGTTCACTTTAAGACATCTGCATTGAAACCCCCCCCAAAATGGAGGCTTACTGTCTGATAGGACAAGAATTAAAAGCTACTAGCCAAATTCAATCCTTATGGTGTAAGTGGGTGTTACTCCACTGACATCAGTGCAGCCGAAGTAATGTGTTGGAAGGAAGACAGCAGGCCATACAATACATCCTGGACTCAGGACAGCGACTGGTGAACTGGGCTGGGTCAAGTAGCTATCCCATCAACGGGCACAAGCCTATTAATTTTGGTGCAAAGCGGAACACCAGAAAAGCCTCATTCACAGGAAAATTGGTACTACCTGGTGTTGCAGACAGAGGAATTCCTCAGTCACCTGTTGCTGTGGCCTTCACATGTCTCAGGCAACAGCTTAACTTGCTGAGTTGGGACATTGGCAGATCCCTGGACTATAACAGAAATAAGAGAGCCCTCCAGGGATGGTATATGAGGGGAATTGGGGACCTGGAGGAGGCAAGAATGGGTGTGGAAGGCAGCACCAGGGATGGGAGGGATGGTGCAGCAGTGATGGGGGAGGGGGGGAAAAGTGAAATTGCAGGGATCTGGAGAGGACCGGGGTAGTGTTGGAGTAAGAAGCTGGGACTCATATCCAGCTTCTTATCCACTGTAATCCCCAGGTCCTTTTCTGCAGAACTGCTGCTTAGCGCCTCAGTTCCCAGTCTGTAGCTGTGCATGGGATTTTTCTGTCCTAAGTGGAGGACTCTGCACTTGTTGAACCTCATCAGATTTCTTTTGGCCCAATTTGTCTCTATCACTCTGTATCCTATCCCTACCTTCCAGGGTATCTACCACTCCCCCTAGCTTAGTGTCATCTGCAAACTTGCTGAGGGTGCAATCTACCCCATTCTCCAGATCATTAATGAAGATGTTGAACAAAACCAGGACCAACCCATGGCTGCCAGCTTGACATACAGCCATTGATGACTACCCATTGAGCCCAATGATCTAGCCATCTCTCTATCCATTTTATAGTCCATTCATCCAACCCATGCTTTAACTTCCTGATAAGAATACTGTGGGAGACTGTATCAAAAGTTTTGCTAAAGTCAAGGTGTATCACGTCCACCGCTTTCCCCACATCCACAGAGCCAGTCACCTCTTCATAGAAGGCAATCAGGTTGGTCAGGCATGACTTGCCCTTGGTGAATCCATGCTGACTGTTCCTGATCACCTTCCTTTCTTCCAAGTGCCTTAAAATGGATTTCTTAAGGACCTGCTCCATGATTTTCCCAGGGATTGAGGTGAGGCTGACCGGTCTATAATTCCCTGGATCATCTTTCTTCCCTTTCTTGAAGATGGGCACTATATTTGCATTTTTCCAATCATCAGGGACCTCCCCCAACTGCCACAAGCTTTTAAAGATAGCTCTGAAATCACATCAGCTAACTCCCTCAGCACCCTTGGATGCATTCCATCTGGTCCCATGGATTTATGTATGTCCAATGCTTTCTCTGTTGCTTTGCCAGAGTGTGACTCCATCAATCTTTAGGGCACTATGGTCCTCATTCTGCAGTCCACTTCTAGTCAGCAAAGCACTTCAGCATGTGCTTAACTTTCAGCATATGTTTAGGTACTTAAATTTCTGGACATGGATTCATTTGATGAGTTGTCCAAACTATTTTTGTAGTAAATATATGATACCTAGATAGCATGATACAGAGGTTTTATACAAGGACTAATTATGTAAACCATTACTTACGTGTGTAACACTCCCCCTACCCCAAGTCAATTTGTAAATACAATACAAACAAATACAGTGACAATTAAGACATTTAAACATATAATAAGTATTGCAACTCAGGTTTTGGGAAACATTTTATAATTTATATATAAAATTTCAGTAAGAAACCAAGTAGAATGTGTGACAGAAATATGCACCTTACAATAACGAGGCAAAATAACCCCCGGCCCCAAAAAAACCACAGAATGTTGATTTTAATTATAAAACAGGAGAACATGAACAAAATATTTTAAAATAATCTCAGATTATTTGGCAACTCATCACATCATTGCAAGAGACAAATCTGATCATAAGAAAAGCTTAACTTTATGTAAAACTTAACTTGAACATTTGCTCTTACAGGAGTTAATATACATTAAAAAAAGATTCTGGCAATAATAGCAAGTTCTAATTTTTTAATACCTGTGTATAAAATGTAACATAAAATGCTGAAGCTCCGTAGGTATTTGAAGTTAAATATCACTTCTATGGGTCCCTCTTCATTGAAAAAGACAAATACTGAAAGAACAGTTCAGTTGTAAAATAAGAGTCTGTTGTACTTCAGAGTAGTTTTGGTTGAAATGGTCTGAATAAACCTAAACTAGTACTATTTACTTCTTTGAGGTTGGTATTAAATTCACAGATGAACAGTTTATCTGAAAAATTGACATTGCGTATTTTATACATAGTTATGGATGTGAACGGAAAAAGAAGAGAGTCCCCTTTGCTATGCTAATCTACTTTAATACATGCGACAGAATACCTTATCAACGGTCTGATTATATTTCAGAGAACTTCAGGTTTTAGACAGCCCTGGAAAAAAAAATTCCTACTGATGGCTGCAAAGAATTTAAAATATCATTAATAAAACCTAAGGTATATACTAAAGTTTACAGACCAGTCTTCTCCATACAATAAATAAAGTGTTCATTGATTAGATTCATACACAGAGTAAAATACAACCTATTTTTACAAGTTTATATACAAAGAATATTAGTAGGCCCTTGGTGCCTGGTGGATTGGAAGCATCTGTATTAGGATGTCACATTGGGAAACCCCAACTTTCTGAGTCAGTGTTAAAATATATAACTACTTTGTTTTTATTCAGATACAAAGTAAACTTATTTTTAATCTGTATAACATTCTGTATAAACAATAGTTCATGAAGCTGTTTAAAATGTAACTTAAGCTCTGCCTCTATTAACTTAGAGCTCACAAACAAGCACATGCAAATCCCTTTGCTTTAACACAACTAAACAAAACATAGAAGCAAAGACCTCTCTTTTCTTTCAGCTTTTTCATGAGCATGATCAGATGGTAACGATTATCGCTTTGTTTTCTTTAATAGTGTTTCATCCACTTTCAGCTGACCTTTTCTGCGTACCACTGGTGGGCTGGCTTCCCTTTTACGCTTGCTAGGCTGCATCTTTAACCTACAATTATAACAATTATTAATAATGCTTAGAATTTTATAATAATTTATATTTTCACAGTTTTAGGCACCCTTTTGCTTAGATGCACACTCCTGCAGCTGCCCCAGCCCTGGGGAAAATGCCAAGAGGCATTATGTCTCAAAACTCAAAGAGCACACCACCTCCCTCAGTTGCACAGCATGTAGTGGGACCATGTCCACTGCACCACATCTTAGAAGGATGCTATATACACTCACCCTCAATAGACAGCAAGTTCTTCGGCTGATGCAGAGAAGATAGAAGAAGGGGGAAGATCTTTCCCATTTTTTTGGAGGGAACGGGGGGGGGGGGGAAGAGAAGAGGGGTGGCTTGTGTCCCGAAGGACACATGCAGGGTTCAAGTTCCCTCAATTAAGAGAGTAAAAGAACAGCTACTCTGGCTAGTTTCTCTTGTGCAGGAAAGGGCATAATGGGAAGGCATCTTGCACCCTTACCGCCATCCCCTTTGTGCACCCACACGCAGGCCAACCATGCCCTAGCTGTAAGGACACATGACCATGGCCCAAATTACTGGTCTTCACAAAGTAATTAATGTAAATTGAAATGCAGCCTCTAACACTCAGTATACAATATCACAGAGTCATAGAACTGAAAGGGACCTTGAGAGGTCATCTAGTCTAGTCCCTGCACTTATGGCAGGACTAAGTATTATAGACCATCCCTGACAAGTGTTTGTCTAACCTGCTCTTAAAAATCTCTAATGATGAAGATTCCACAACCTCCCAAGGCAATTTCCACTGCTTAAGTACCCTGACAGGAAGTTTTTCCTAATGTCCAACCTAAACCATCCTTACTGCAATTTAAGTTCCTTGCTTCTTGTCTTAGCCTCAGGGGTTAAGGAGAACAATTTTTCTTCCCCCTTCTTCTAATAGCTTTCAAGTACATAAAAGGTTATGTCCCCTCTCAGTCTTCTCTTTTCCAGACTAAACCCAATTTTTTCAATCTTCCCTCATAGGTCATCTTCTAGACCTTTAATTATTTTTGTTGCTCTTCTCTGGACTTTCTCCAATTTGTCCACATCTTTCTTGAAATGTTGCACCCAGAACTGGACACAGTTCTCCAGCTGAGCCATAATCAGCGCAAAGAATTACTTCTTATGTCTTGTTTTCAACACTTCTGCTAATACATCCCAGAATGATGTTGGCTTTTCTTTGCAAAAGCATGACACCTGTTGACTCATATTTAGCTTGTCATCCACTATGACCCACAGATCCCTATCCACAGTACTCCCTTCACAGGCAACCATTTCGTATGTGTGCAACTGATTGTTCCTTTCTAAATGGAGTGCTTTGCACTTGTCCTTACTGAATTTCATCCTATTTGCTTCAGACCATTTCTCCAGTTTGTCCAAATCATTCTGAATTTTAATTCTATCCTCCAAAACACTTGCAACCCCTCCAATCTTAGTATCAACCATAAACTTTGTAAATGTACACTCTATGCCATTATCTAAATCACTGATGATAAATTGAACAGAACTAGATTCAGAACTGATGCCTCTGGGACCCCATTCAAGATGCCTTTCCAGCTTGACTGTATACCACTGTTAACTACTCTCTGGGAACGGTTTTCCAACCAGTTATGCACCCAACTTATAGTAGCTCCATCTAGATTGTATTCCCCTAGTTTGTTTATGAGAAGGTCATGCAAGATAGTATCAAAAGCTTTATTTAAGTCAAGGTATACCACATCTATGGCTTTCCCCCATCCACAAGGCTTGTTATCCTGTCAAATGTACTTGCCACTACTGCTGCAAATTATTTAGTGCTCCAAATGCCACACACTGGAAGAATACTAGTCAAATACGGGCTTCTGTAGAAGTAAACAATTATTTGTGCCCATTATTGCTTCCTTAGGATACATAAAGATGGTCTCAAACTTAAAAATGAAAAAAAATAAATGCTGTGTCTCTCCTCTCCCACTGCTATTTTATTTAAAACTTGAAACGTTAGGAATCTCCGAGGCTCGCTTCCTAAGATCATCTGACAGAAAGAGGGGATATCTTTGGAGAATCTGAATAATCACATCACATGCTGCTGTAACCTGAATTGCAGCTATCGTTGCCCCACCATTCCAGAAAGAACTGCAGCTCAGATTAAAGCCTTGTGTGAATTGTTGTTCAGGTTCTCCCAAGTGCTCTCCAAGATCTTCCAGCACAGAATGGGAAGTAAAGACCTGACACTTCAAATGTAAAAGATTATACAGAAAAAACTCGCAAACACATGTGGAAAACTCCTTGGGATATCAGAGAAGGGCAAAAACATTTTTCATTTTGCTCTTCAGTTCGGAAATGTAGTAAGTTATAGAAACAGAAAAAAGGATCAGTTTAATGACATCCAAAACAAACAGTAAAAGATTATTCCATTTTCATACTTACTGTATCAATGGAGGAGACTTGCTAACTTTTGCCTCACTAGGCAACCTCTTTTTTGCTGCTAAATTTTCGTGTGTCTTAGGAGAAACTGAACTTGGGCTATTGCCTTTAGAAGCAGCACGGGTGGCTGGCTTGCTTGGCTGCTTCCTGAAACATGAACAGAAAACTTGTAATAAAAGTTATGAATTAATACAGCAAACTAATAAAATCATCTTCAGCATGCATACATAATAAGTACAGGAAGTTAAAAAACTGCATGATAATTGAAATAAGTGGCTGAAGACTGTCAATGCAAAATGGTATCTGCAAGTTTGGGAGTAGAGAAGAACACATTCTTAAAGAATTGAGGTTTCTACTTTATTTTGTTGTGCTTATCTTTACTATTATATATATTGTCAATACATAATTTAATTTTAAAATTAAAACTAAATAAAACACTGTTTTTTAATGGACAACACTGGCACACTTGTTTATGTTACAGAATTTAGTCCTCGTTTTCTACAGTGTACATCATCCTTAATATTGGTCACCTCAATAAAGATACATGTGTAGCTAAATGGTTACAGCCAATTCCCTATCAGGAATTCAAGATTTATCAAACAGATGGGATGCAGCCATTATGCACGTGAAGCATTTGTCAGCACATATCGAGCTGTCCTCCTGTAGAAAGGGTAGGGCTTTAAATTTTATGGTGGATGAACATGTAATTTCTCAATAGTTTCTATCAGATGCAGGAGGGAAGAGAATAATTGTATTTTCTTAACTTTACTACCATTGAGTAATAGGACAGCACGTGATAGAAAAAATCCTGGCACTGTGGTTCAGAGTTTCTGACTTCTTTAAGAAAAAAAGTCACTAGATACCCTGACAATTTGAGAGAGGACTAAACTAATGCCAACTTCAGTGCATCTACAACTGCTGTATATGATACTAGAGATCACTTTATGATATGAAGAATAATACTCAAGGGATAATTCCCCACGTGCGCACACGACTAAATGTTGTATCAAAAACGATAAATCTCAGCTCTTTACACAGGCAACCCAATGGCATATTTGTTACAGTTAGTGATAAACGTGTTTTACAATTCCCATCATTCTCCCTCTGTCTGTTTCATTCCTGTGAGAACTGAAAAGTGTGGCAGTTTCCAGGACAAGTGGAGGGATGGCACAAAATACTAGAGTTTAACAGCAAAGAAAGCCACTACTCTGTGCTTGGTCTACATTTAAAAGTTATATCAGCATAGCTACATTGGTCAGGGTGTGAATTGCCAGTGTAGATATAACTCTGCGGATGGAAGAGTGTTTCAGTTAGCATAACTAATGTCGTTAGGGCAGGTGATCCTACACCAATGGAAAAAACTCTGTCAGTACAGGTCGTGTCTATTCTACAGGGCTGTGCTGGCACAACTATGGTGACAAAGGCTGTGCAAAATAGACACAATCTTGGAACTGCAATTTGTATGTCAATCTGTTGGAGAGCTGGGATTCTTAACAGTAGTGTTACTGTTCTGTTTTGCAGGGCTGACAGATTTTTCAATATCAGGGACTATTTTTCTTTTTCCTAAAAAGAGAGGTTAGTCAACTTTGTGTGTCTTGTATAAAATTGTTGGCAATGTCTTTTTAAAATACTGGCCAGCTGAATTTTACCTCTGAGCTTCTAATCTCGTGGCTGATCTAGTTGTGGCTCTAGAATGTGTTTCATCATCTTCATCATCTTCCTCCTCCTGTTCTTGCATTTCCTCTTCAGCAGCAGATGCCAACTTCCGACGTTTTCTTTCTGGCTCCAGTGTTTCTGTCCATGAAAAATTTTACATATGTGCTATAATTTCACAAAAGGCCCTCCAAAAGGATATAGACACTTAGTTTAGAAAAGGCATTTAAAATGGGACTTGTGAGTAGAGTAAGTAATTTTCCATTTCCTTCATCCGTCAACACTTTTAATTCACGCTTGTTTGACTTAATCTCTCAAACACATTCGCAATAGTTTACTTTTGAAGTTCACAGCCACAATTCATACAAAATTCATGGGGATTTACAGAAGCATCTGGGATGTACCAATAATGACATGAGATTACAGCAATTTACACATAAGTACATAATATTTACACTAGCTGTAACCCAATGATTTTTTTCCCAATTAAAGGAAAACATCATAAAGCTCATCTTGTTATAATTTCATGCACACCTAGGCACAATAAACTCTTCATACTGGTAAGAGCAGCACAATTTCATGTCTTACCAGCTTCTTCTGATGGAATCATAGAACATCTGGGCTTTCTTCCTCTTCGACGCATAATCATCTCTTCTTTATCTGCTTCATCCTCCTGAGATAATGAAATGAATGCCAACAAGACAACACTAATGAAATTTGAGAGAGCAGGCCATTTTCAGTACATACTGCTTACAGGCTTTCAGTGAAAATGCTTGTACTTACATTTGCGGTTTCTTCGTTATTAGATGTGTCTTTGGCTAAAGAAGAAAAAACAGTGTCAGAACTCTACACAAATGTATAACTGAACTTCAGTTCCCTTTATTAATTAAGATTTTTAAAAAGCAAGTTTCCAAACTCAGTTTGTTGGCTTTCTATAAACATCACCTGGAGTAATCTGAAACGTATTTAAAGGCTCTCTCCAGAGATACCAACAAATTGCAAATTAAATAATTTTTTTTTAAACAAAACAAAACTAAAAGAGAGATGGTTTAGTCATGAAAAATATTCTGGTCTTTAAAATTAAGGTTTTTTTATGCCATGCCTCGATATGTACTGCATTTATTGATTTGATATCACTAGTAAGTGCCCTTCTATTTTAATGAAAAAGCAAGTTATTTAAATATTTCAATTGCTATCTAACAGATGAAGATGGCAGCAACAGAAAAGTATAGAGTTTTAGGGCCTAACTGCAATTCTTGCATAAATCAAGAGGGACCACTCATGTAATGGTAGAGTGGCTCCATCATTTAATACTTCTGAAGGACTGTGCTGCCTATTTCAAAAATACACATACAATCTCCATCATGCAAATTGTCTTAGAGGCAGCCTGTCCTAGGCCTGTATGGGAAACTGAGTACGTGCAGTCATCGTAGTGGATGTTTACCACCTCTGCCATTGGCTTCCTCAACTCTCTGTTGAAACCAAATCTACTCCCTCCATGGCAGGGAATTTTGCCAGATCTGCATCATGGTGGAGACAGAAATCCCTCATAACAGAAAGAAGGAAGTTCAAGACTAAAACCAATTCTTGTGTCTTTCCCCCATCCTCCTTACAGAACTACTGCCTATCTTTGCTGTCTGCAACGCACGAGAAAAATCCCACTTCCAAGCCTTGACACAGCCAATTTGGCTGGACAAAGCTTGATTATCCTATTAGTCCATCTGCTTATCTATCATAGCATATGTAGAAGGAACACCTATCTATCCAAATTATTGGTTCATATGATCAAAGACATATTCTAAAACTATAAACACAAATTTAAGTGAGTTGGAGTTAAGTCAATAGAACTAATGAAAAAGCTTGAATTGTGAGTGAATCAAATTTATTATTAAAATTAAAAAACCTGCATAATTATATTTAATATAGATATGTAAAAAAATGTAGGAGATTGACATATGGAAGAACCAAGTATTTAATACAAAATAAATCTTCTAATTAACAAATGAATGATAAAACGTGAACAGAGTTCATTCCTTTTCCTGTGTTAAACTATGAATACATTATCATTTCAGTACATTTTGTAAAATCTCTTAGAAAACACAGATGTGTTAAAAAAATACCCCACAAGACAGCTAACCTTTCTTAAAAATATGGACACTGTAGCTTTGCTACAAGGCCTTCATAAAAATGTATAAACAAGTTCTACCATCAACCTGTATAATAATAAAAAAGGCAATCCAGTAACTGTTGTAACAGTTTTTAAAATAAATAAATATGTTTTTAAAAAACAGTGCCCCGAGTCCATTTTGAGAAAAGCTATGAATCCATGTGTGGGGGACTCAGAGACAGCAAAAAAGAAAAGAAGAAGAAAAGACCTTGAACTAGAAGTAAACCCATGATAACGGGAGCTAGTCCAAACCTGGACATGGGAATTTTGCAGTCGCTGCAAAATTAGCTTGGTAAGTCAGCAGTAAAGTTTTGAGGAGGAGGCAGCTGATAAGATGGTAAAAGAAGGGTCTATCATTGGCTTAAGTGAATGCATTGCTGAAGAAGAGATATAAAAGTGTTGTCAGACCAAGATTTTTCGGGGAGCCATGAATCAAGAAGGGGGTGCACCAGAATAGCACCGCGCAATGAGTCTGATCAACCATTTCGCCTCTCTCCAGCTCATCGCTCAAAATAATAGGGTAGGGTGTTAGAGCTGATAACCCATGGGGCTTTGTCCTGCGGATGATAACCTGGGTGTGAATACGATAGAGGTTCCACCTGGATGAAAATATAGTAACCTGGCCATGGTATATTTGTTTTTGTTTTTTTTTGCTGCACCATATATGTGGTGAGTAGTGAGCGTGAATGTAAAACCAGTAATAATTCTACTTGTATTCCAGGGGTAATTGTTGCTGTAACTCTTGGGGTAACTGTTTTGTGTTCTTGTGTTATTGTAATCTGTTGTTTTTTGAGTTTTATTTGTGTGTTAAGAATCTGTAAAAGAATAAGAGAAGATAATTTGTGGTAAGGTAAAAACTCCCAATAAATAGTAGTTATAGATTGAATATAAAAGATGTGTTATTGTATAACTGAGTTATGAATGATAGATTTATGAGCCGTTGACCAAGTCTTGGACTAAGACAGGTTTCAGCCGCCCTCATCCGTCCACAAGTTGGTCGGGTGAATAGCAAGGGAGGCCTGTCTGAACCTAGTGACTCAACGGACAGGCGGAGTGACTGCAGCCACAAGGCTACCCTTTCCCCTTCCTAACTCATGAGCCTTTGTAGCTCCGTTGCTCAGTAGAGCTTCTGTGACTTCAAAGGACTCCTTCTGTATCTGTTTGTTTGCCTTTCCTTCCCCCCTCCCGCTAAATAAGCGTTCCGTTATCGGATTCATTCACCTCGTCAGTATTACGAGCTGAAATTGAAACGGTGCGGATTCCTCAATAAGTCAAACCTAAGTTGTACAAATGTGTGCTTGCAAGTGGGTGTCTTAAGAATTAATCTCTTTAGAAAATCCACTGTTTTAAGCAAGGAATAGAAAGTCCCATTTCAAGTTGTAAAACTGACACAGAGTCATAAATTAGTGAAAGTAAATAAGATAAGAAAGATACTTTTTCCCTCTCTCCTCCAAGCCCCCCGCCCGTCTAAGGCGTGGAAAATAGACGAACTAAAAAGTTTTTAACCCTTTGTCACTACAGTAACAATCATTACAGTAATTGGTGCAAAAGTTTCAGTTATAAACCCACTGTCACAAGCATATAACCTTCTGAAAAATTCCTGAGACATTTTTCATGCTTAAATTTTTGCCCAAAGATTATTTTTTGAAAGGTTGAGGGAAATTTGAATCAATTGTTTCTCTCTCATGTTATACAGAAACCACAAAACCCTATTTCCTATTCTGAACACAGTTCTCCCCCACAACGAACCCCCACACAGATAGCTCAAAATGACTAAACTTTGAAATTTCAAACTTAGCATGGAACTAGCCTCACTGAAGTTTAATGCCTTGGTTAGGTTGAAAAGAACTGTTTTTGATTTAATAGTTATATACATTTGAAAATGCTACTTGTGGTATGTGCAGTTGTAAAACAAAAAACCTAAAAAAAAAATCTTGACAGTGGTCAGGCAAATGGTTTGTTGAGCCCACAGCCTATCATGCTAACCACAACTGTCTCATTGTTGCCTTGTACACCTCCCTCGGTCTGCCTTTTGATCCCATTTCCACAGAAAGTGAAGTTAAATGAGCAAAGTTAGGGTAAAGGATTTATTTTTCTATTTGTATTTTAATTAATGTGTGCAATTTTGATATGAGTCATGGAAAGAAATGGAAGCAAACATGGGAACTGATCACTAGCAGTTGAGAGACAGTTTTACTATAGTACCCACTACTTCTATGAAGTTCTGGCCTGGGCCTCCAACATACCTGGTGTATATGCATACAGCATAACCACATATTCTATCATGTATTGTTGCTTACCTAAAGCCAGGAGCAGCACTGTTGAAATAAATCCTACCAGGATCAAAAGAGAATAACCTAGTTGCTGTCTTTCTATTTTATATGAAATTCTTATTGGGGATGGACATAATGTTTCTACCAGTTCATTTACTTAGAGTCTAGAGAGAAAGGAGAGACTGTTGAATGCAGAGGCAAAGCTTAGGAAGGCCACTTTAGAACTTTTTGGAAAGTAAGCCTTTATACATCTCTCCTTTCTTTTCCCTGTTGAGCTACTATGGCAGATGCATGATTTATTTGCTTACCTGTTTGAGAAATCTGTCCTCTATCAGCAAGGGTTGGAGATTCCTGAACCTAAAATTATAAAAGCCCCAAGCATCTCTTAAAATAGAACTAGATAAACCTAGCAATGGATTAGCAAGCACTAAGATTTACTTCCCTTGATATAAAAACGAGTTTCCAAAACTGGAAACAACAGAAAAATGTAACATGCAGAACATTTTATATCTAATTTCTTGTAGTGACACTGGTTTGCATTCATTCTATGCATGGCTGGACAAGAGAGTTTGGAACAACTTATTTGTCAAGTTAGTGTATGGACAAATCAAATTACCTCAATTATTGAAACTAACATGTTATCCACACCTTGGAACACTTCTGCTGTAACTCTTACTGAAAAAGCCTCCATCAAACAAGTGTCTGAAAACTAACTTTGCACACCAAAGGCAATTTAACATTATGTAATTATATGTAGGAAAGGAAGGTGTAGTGTGGTAATTTTAAGTAAATTAAAACACAATTAAAAAAAAATCACAAAAATCACTACAGCCACAAATTAGGATTTATTCCAGATGGAAAAAAAATCTGCATAACTACAACCCGCTACGATAAGATAGCAGCCTTTAACCTTTAACTACCTGAAAGGAGGATAGAGCCAGGCTGTTAATGGTAGTAGGTGACAGAACAAGGAGCAATGGTCTCAAGTTGCAGTGGGGGAGGTCTAGGTTGGATATTAGGAAAAAGTTCTTCACTAGGAGGATGGTGAAGCACTGGAATGGGTTACCTAGGGAGGTGGTGGAATTTCCATCTTTAGAGATTTTTAAGTAGCAGCTTGACAAAGCCCTGGCTGGGATGATTTAGCTGAGGTTAGTCCTACTTTGGGCAGGGGGTTGGACTAGATGACCTCCTGAAGTCCCTTCCAACTCTAATGTTCTATGATTCTAAGAATAGTAAAACAGTTGCTTTCACCACTGGATTTAAGAGTCTGCACTAAGGAATCTAAAGTTCCCTTTGAACCGTGCATTTATCCCCAGTAGCATTAATGGATCAGAAGCAATTCCCTGTTGCTTATCCCCAACCACTAAGGCTTCATGTTATAGGGACATTACTTCTGGTGGAGGGTAGACCCAGCTCCTTCTGGACCCAATCTATGTTGATTGATAAATTTGCCAATATGAGTCTCCACGCAGAAATGCAGGACATTCCCTTATAAAGGGCTGTTAGAAATGGTCAAATAACAATAAAAAGTTGAACTCAGGAGCAGAGCTGGATGAAAGTCAAGTCATTCTGTTTCATGAAGGTTTCCCAAATTTGTTCTCATTCTGATTTAGAACAAAAAATAAAGATGCTCTGCAAAACAAATCCAAAAAATGCTTCATTGCACAATTGTTTCAATAATTTTGAAATAATTCCACCAGGCAGGCTGAAGGGGAGTTGGTAGCCTGGAAACCTTGACTGAGCAGAGAGCATCAAAACTTGAACTAGAATTCTCAAGCTTCCAGGCTCTGCAGAAGCTTGCTTGGTGGACTGCTGAGGAGCCAGGAAGATTGGGACCTGGGTTTCACACAGCTCCTGGGCTAACTGGCTCCTTAGGCTGCCTGACTCCTGTGGACTATTTAAATTATTATGAATTAGCATTTACCTATGGAAAAATGCTGAGTCAGCTGTACTTGGGGTAAAAGTTCTGATTCAGCACCATACTGCACTGTAACTTGATCTGGTTATACAGAGCAGAAATACATTCAACAGAACAGGTGTCTTCTTTCACAACTGTTGCACTTCGCACGTGTTAGAATATTAATAAAATAGACAGCAAAGACTCTTGGAAGTTATAGAGTAGGGAGCTCTCAATTTATTATTCACACAAATCTGACTAGGCCTATTAGTTTAACTACAAAATGAAATCCCCCATACTGAAACTCCCCACATAATATAGGGATCACATAACCAGATTATATACTAGATCATCTCTTCAATATATAAAGCGCTTAAGTCTTTGATGCACTGAGCTCACCATGGGAACAAATGGGGTGGGAAAGAAGGCAAAATTGTCTCTAAGTCTTTTCCCTTTTTCCTTGATACTTATGCCAAAATGACCCCACTATGTGTTATAACAGTATACAAATATCTGATCAGTATTTGAGTCGGTGTGTAAAATTATCTGTAAAAAGTTTGGTATTTTCATTGCTGCTACAATTTTTAAAAGAGAATCTACAACTATAATGCTGGGTTAAAAAAGTACTACTAGATAGTTGGACATTACTATTAAGTCCAATAGTTTAAAATATCTTTTTACTTACAGAAATTAATTACTATATTGGATTATATTTTCATAATATACTCAACCAGTAATTTCTAGTTTATATATTTATTGATTTATTTTATAGGATAAGTTACATAGAAAAAATATAGTTTTACATGACCAAAATGTGTGTACCCAAATAAAATATTCAGACACTTACATTCCCAATGTTTATGTCAACTTCTGAATCCACCCCTGAAAGGAAAAAAGAAGATTCAGACAAGTCAGTAACATTTCATATTTTCCAAAGAAGATATCACAAGGTACTTACTACTCTGTACCGCTTCAAGAGGGTATTTACGAGGCCTTCCTCTTTTCCGCTTAACCATTACAGGGTGATTTTCCTAAAAACAGGGGAGAAACAGGTCAGATTTTAAATTAGTGCAGGTATTCTTCAAACAATGGGTATATTAAGAATGACCATACAATCATGGTATTACAGTCTGACATGAAATCTGAGACCTTCTCTAGTAAAAAGTATCTTTCCAATGACATACAGAACAGCCTTCAAATCATAACAGCCAAAAAAGTCTGCAGTCAAACAGCTGAAACATTCAGTTAATCAAAATAAGATTTTTATTTCTATTATTTAAAGACATATGTCTTGAGTAAGAATTACTGCAGATATAACTTACAGCACTGACGAGGCTATCCAATCTCAAATGGAATTGTTTACCTCTAGGTAATTGTCTTGAATCTAGCCCAGATGTAAATAACAAAAATTACCAACTGATGGCTGTATGGTAGCCTCTGAGAAATAAGTCAGTGGGTCTCCGTCTAATTTTTATTAGATAGATGTCCAGATCACAAAAACATCCACCATAACTGGCATCCTCACGGCTAGTTCCCTGAGGGAGACCAACGATTGAGGGCCTGATCCAAAGCTCATTGAAGCCAAGTGGACTTTGGATCAAGCCATGAATGAGCAAGGAAACCTACTTCCCTCTCAATTCTAGGGAACGTTTCCATGACAGCTGAGGGTGTGAACGGAAGCTCGTGTAGAAGTACCTGTGCTAGCTATAGTTTAGCTAGCTTGTTGAAAGGAAGAGAGGATGCTGCAGTGCAGGCTTCAGTGCAAGCTGCACAAACCCACTTGACCTTTCTGGGTACTTACTTGCTAATGCAGTCCAAGCTTAAGCTCACACAGCAGTTTCCTCACTTCTCCTTTTAGCAAGTTACCTAGAGCACAGACTAGGGATGTAAAAGCCTCAACATTTAACCAGTAACCAGCTGTTTCACAGCCATTTCACAGCTGATTACTGTTTAAACTGGGGGGAGGGGCAGGGGGCAGCTGGGCTTTGCTCCCCCTGAGCAAGAGAGCTGGGTAGCTCTTGCTTGCAGGGAGACGTGGAGCCAAGCGTGGGTGGACGGGGAGGAAGGAGAGAAAGCTGCAGCTGGGCTCAACTCCCCCGTGAGCCAGCACAGCTGCGCAGCTCTCGCGGGGAGGCATGAGCCCAGCACAGGGGGGCAGGGGAAGCCGCAGCTGGGTTCAGCCCAGCTGCTCTTGCTCGCGGGGAGGCACAGAGCTCCTGCACATACAGAGCAGGGCAGAGCTACAGCTGGGCTCGGCTCAGCTCCCCGCGAGCAAGAGCTGCCCAGCTACAGCTTGCATGTGCGGCGGAAGAGCTGCAGCTAGGCAGCTCTGGCTTGGCAGTGAGGAGCCAAGCCCAGCACGGCTCCCCCCACGTGTTTAAAATGAGAACGGTTAAATGGACTCTTTAGTAAACTAATCTGTACACCCCTAGTACAGACAGCACAGGTATGTCTAACACAAACTGCTCTTCACGTCTTCGGTTGCAATGTCGCTGTACACTTAGGCTACGTCTATCCTATGAGCTAGCGCAATAGCTCCCAACCTGGGGTGCATGACCCCTTTGGGAGGCGCCAAAGATTACAGGAGATCCATGAGACTTCGGTAATATTGAGGTCATTTAGCCCCACACTGGCCAGGCACAGGTTTCTGAGCCCAATGTCAGCCAGAACGGGGGTGCAGCCCCCGGGTGCCCCACGCTGGCTAACCAGGTGCCTGGCCAGAGTGAAGAAACAGTCCTCCTTACACCCTGAAAGAGCGGCAGCCCCGCGTGCTGAACCAGCAGGAGCGCAGGAGCACCCTCCCCCAGCACCAAGCTGGAGCCGAGCAGCCCCACGCCGATAGGGGCCTGGAGCAGCCTCGGCCAGCCTGCCAGTGCCCGCTGCCTCCATTTCCCTCAGTCCATGAAGGATGGGAAGAGGCAGGGCCACAAGGAGCATGTGGTAACAGCTGCACCAGGGAAGGCTTAGCTTCTTTCTTAGGTAAGAGTCATTTGTTATGATTATTATGTAATTTCATGTTATAATTGTGTGTGTTTGTAGGAGTTGTGTGTGTTTGTGGTCAGTGGTGGGCATAGGGTGGGTTTTTTATCTAGCGTTAACTGGTGGGGCTCAAAAAGGCTGGGAACCACTGAGCTAGAGGCGGGATACCCAGCTCCTGTATGCATACTTGCACTGGTTTAATAGCAGCGTAACCACTGCCCATACTACTGCAGCCACATATACACTCGTGCTCTTATCAAGCTACCACAAATATGTGCACACGAGCTGGAAAGCACACTTCTGGCTCATAGTGTAGACAGTCTTAGAGATGCTTCTTCCAATTTTGGGTTTCGATACAACACCACTGTGATAGAGAAGTCTGCACTGTCACTACATGTGCTGTGTCTACATAGTGAATGTGGTTTCCAGGACAGTCAATCAATGCACCTTTCATGCACACTGAATTAACTTACATTTCTAAGCCACATACTTTACAGGCAAAAACTATTTTACTATTTAAAAATTATTAGTGGCACTATTCTTCACATTCTTCTGCTTGCAAAGCCAAGCTACTGCCTTAACTAACATAAATTCAACTGTATATAACTCTGAAGGGGAAAAAACACAAATATAGTTAAATTTCTGAAAACTGCCTAGTATAGCTTTTCCATATCTTGCTGTGTCAAGATTTTGTGCTCTGATACCTGGGCTAGAAATAGAGTTCTTTTACCATTGGAAAGGGGCAGTTATTAGCTTTTAACAGTATACAGCAACAATTACTGTTATTTATAGTTTTGAAAGTCCTGAGATTTCAGATCTCAAACCCATCACTGGTGCAAAACTTACTACTGCATATATTTCAGGCCAGGGTAGTTTGGACAGAGAAATTCAACCTTTGTGAGGCTGGGGTCTGGGGAATAAGGAAATTGTTGTGCCAGGTTATGGTTTGTTTTTTTAAAAAAACTATGGCAGTTTTGGATTTTAAGAGTAATCTTGATAGCTTTGGATTAATTGGGAGAGTGCAAATGAAGAGGTCAAAGTCGCATGTTAAATGCAATTTGTTACACATATAGCACCAGCACATGCCATGTCTCGTTAGATTACTCTCTTTAAAAAATTTACAAGTCATGACTTCTCTCCTGTATTTAACTCTGGTTGATGACAGAATTATTTATGGCTTATATTCTGGACATTATGACATGGCTATTTAATTAGTCTCTTTACAATACTCCAGGTGATCAAATCAGTTTTCTTCTATGGTTGTGGTGAAGTCAATATTTTATTTATTTTATTTTTATTGCTGCAATTAAAAAGGATAAGACAAACCATAATTTTGTCATAATACTAAACTTTCAAATGTCAATGAATTAAGATGGATAAGACTACTTGCCTCTACAGAACTTAATTTAGACTCCAGACTCTGTTTTGCTTTTTCACAAGTATCCTGCTTGCTGGCAAACTCATCTGCACAAAATACAAAGTTGAAAGACACAACTTCATTGCACATCTTTGCTTTACAAAATTAATAAAAAGTATTGGTGACAATCTCTGTACTGTCTCAAAACTACTTTGTATGTCGGGGGGGATTATAAATGAAACTTCTGTAAAATTATTATTAGTAAATCGCATAGTATTTGTCTTACATTTTTTGCTGTATTACGTTGTTTAGGTTGCTTCATTAGACAAGTGGGAGTTATTGTACTTGCTTTTGGATACTAAGGTAATAGAAGTAGAAAGTTTGAGAGGATGATCCATAATATTACACCAAGGACCCTAAAATCATTTACTGATAGTACTATTATTTTCCCCCCACACCCACAAAATAGAAAGTTAAGGAGGTAAGCAGAATAGGTGATTAATTACAAAAACTCAGATTTGTCAGCAGGTTTGTTGGTATTGAGAGTTGAAGCCATGACAGGTCAGTTATGTGTTAAGTATATGGACATTATGCAAAGGAAGGCCAATTGGGAAGGCAAAGCCAACATTAATTCATAGGACTGTATCTTATTCTTTTCTTTTACTTATTTACTATGGATAAATTAATTAATAGGGCTAAGTCACCCACAGTCAGTGCAATTTATACACTTTGCTCCTACAGGCAGCTGTACTGTTCCTCTCTGGGAGGGCAGGGTGTGGTTCTGTCAAGGGAGGGCAGCTTTAGTTTCTGGTCAGAGCTGCACATAGCCTCACTGGTGAAGTGCCCTGACCCTGCCACCTCTCTGGCAACCTGTCCATTTTCTGACTCCAGGCCACCCGCTCTGTGGAGCAGAAGCAGTGGCTGGCTCCTGGGCTCCTTCTCTGTAGAGGCCTTTCATGAGTACACGGGGCCTTGAACCAACTTTTTGGGAATTTCAGAAGTCAATCACAATGTGTTTTTCAATAGCTACTCCATGCAGCATGGAGATGATAAGCAAATATTTCATTATGAAATAAACACTCTCATTTTGTTATCTCAGAGATGTGTACTCTTTCAGTAAGCTGCCCTGAATTTCTATTCATATTACCTTTTTCTTCTACAACATTTGAAAGATGTGTGTGTTTCCTAATGATTTCTTTGGATACCTCAGTTATATCTTCACAGGTCACTTCCTTAATTATTTTGGAAAAAAAAAAAAAGAAAAAAGAAAATCTTATTACAGCTATAAGGTCACTGCCAACTACTCTAAAAATACAAATGTAAAATACTATTTTTATTTTTCATGACTATATAATCCCGTTAAAACTTCAGTGCTGAGCACTCATCTTTCACTGAAGTCAATGGGAGTGAGAACACAAAATATCATGGGATCATTCCTCTACACAGCATTTTATCCCTTCAATTAGTCTTAATATTTGCAGATTAATAAAATGTCAATAGAAGATACACTAGTGTGGGACACCTGCTGTGCATTCATATATATCTATATTTTGAAACTAAGACAGAGCATCTGTTAAATGCTGGTACCAAGTAGTGAGACAATCTGGCCACATAGAATATACTCAGACACACTAAGATGATGGCTATTTTCCCATCAGATGCAGGGAAGAGAAAAAATAACCTGGTATATTCCTAACTGCAATACACTAATTTCACATTAACCAGGTGTTGTTCTGCTGTGTGAGAGACATTCTGTTCTGTTCAATATCATCATCAATAATTTAGATAATGGCATTGAGAGAACACACACAATATGCGTGGACTATACCAAGCTGGGCGGGGTTGCAACTACTTTGGAGGATAGGATTAAAATTCAAAATGATCTGCACAAACTGGAGAAACGGACTGACGTAAATAGGATGAAATTCAATAAGGACAAATGCAAAGTACTCCACTTAGGAAGGAACAATCAGTTGCACACATTAAAAAAAATGGGAAAAGATGCTTAAGAAAGTTTTGCAGAAAGGGATTTGGGGGTCATAGTGGATGACAAGCTAAATATAGGCCAAAAGTGTCACATTGTTGCAAAAAAGGCAAACAATTCTGGGATGTATTAGCAGGAGTGTTGTAAACAAGACAAGTAGTAATTCTTCTGCTCTACTCTGCATTGAATAGGCCTCAACTGGAATGGTGTGTCCGATTATGGGTGCTAATTACAGGAAATATGTGAACAAATTGAAGAGTCCAGAGAGGATCAACAAAAATGATGGAAGGTCTAGAAAACATGATCTAAGAGGGAAGATTGAAAAAATTGGGTTTGTTTAGTCTGCAGAAGAGAAGATTGAAAGGAGACATCACAGTTTTCAAGTACATAAAATGTTGTTACAAGGAGGAGAGAGAAAAATTGTTCTCCTGAACCTCTGAGACTAGGACAAGAATCAAAGGGCTTAAATTGCAGGCAGGATGGTTTAGGTTGGACATTAGAAAAAACTTCCTAATTGTAAAGGATTTGAGCACTGGAATACATTGACTAGGGAGACTGTGAAATCTCCATCATTGGAGATTTTTAAGAGCAGGTTAGACAAACACCTGTCAGGGATGGTCTATAATACTTAGTTCTGCCAGAAGTGCAAGAAACTGGACTAGGTGACCTCATGAGCTCCCTTCCAATCCCAGGATTCTATGATTTCTTGATGATGAAAAATAGCTAGTGATATGCAAGGGAGACAGGAGCCTATTTCCATTAAACCTCAAAAGCAGGGGATTTGGGCAGTGATGATATCCAACCGGTTCTTAAAATTAAAAAAATTTAGCGAACCGGTTGTTAGCGTCCTCCCCTGTCGCGCTCTGCAGGGCGCTGGCGGGTTTCGCGCGAACCGGTTCTTAAAATAGGCAGCGAACCGGTTGTTAGCGTCCTCCCATTGCGCTCTGCGGGGCGCTGGAGGGGTTTCGAATTTGGCAGCGCAGAGCGAGTCTCACAGCGGAGATTCTTGTCTGCGATGCCAAGTCTCCCTCTCTGCCGCCGAAATTGACTTTGCCTTGTCAATTTTACGGCGGAGAGTATGCCCCAGCTCCGCCGCCGAAATTGACCAGGGAGGGTCAATTTCACGGCGGAGGGTGCCCTGAAGTTCTGGGTCCTGGGTTGTTGGGGTGCTGTGCGCATGATGTTTAAGAACCTATTCAGAATAGGTTCTTAAATATCACCTGCCTTTATAGAACTGGTTATTGGAAATTTGGGATATCATCACTGGATTTGGGCAACCAAGAGAGAATTGGGGTGTTAGAGGGAGAGTTTAGAGAGGGGGGTTGCTTCAGGGGGAGAGGCTGAGATAGCCTGGACTGTGACTGGGACTGTAGAAGAGACTGGCACAGCCTGGGAGAGTTGTGTAGGGGGAAGATTTTAGGGGACATTTTGGGGGGCAATGAGCCTGGAGTGTCCCTCTCCAGTCCACAATTCCACCCCAATCCTCTTTCAGGCTTTGTATCCTGCTCATTTTTAGCTCCTGACCAACCTCTGTCTCTGATCCCCATTCTAACCCACCTTTTTTGCTCCCTTTTGTTGCCTTGTCTGCATTCCCCCATTCCAGCCTTCTCTCTCATTTCCTCATGTCTCCGCCTACAATATCTAGCACCATCTCATCCTCTTCTTCCCTTCTCCCCAATTCCAGAGACCCAAGCTGGCAGGCACCAACAGGGAGAGCAGACAGAAGGGAGGCAGAATCTCTGGTAGCAGCAGCCCACAATGGTCAGGAGAGGGAACTGGAGCTGTATGCCTGGTGCCCAGCCAGATGTACAAGATTCTGCTTCTGGCAGACTAAACTAAAATGAAGGAAGGTGCGAAGAGCTGCCAAATGTGTAAATGTCACATCTGATGTGTGACACTTAGCAGCCTCTTAATTTTGGAGGAGTTCAAAATTGAGGCTTGAACAGTTTGAATCTTTTCACTGTAACATTTAGCCATTAAAATATTATTGTAAGAATTTACAATTATTGTTTTTATGAAAATCACCCCAAAATCAATCTCCACAAAAATCAAAACATATCTGCATCTCTCTTTCTATATAACCTCAGACACCAACATTCTCTCAATATCTTTTTTGACTATACCAGTGAAAATGGATAAAAATACCTTGACATCTTTTATTCTAGAGCACTGACTCTGTTTGTTTCCTTTTCTCAAGTCCTGAGTAATTGGATAATCATCTGCAAAACAAGTTAAATGTTTAACTGCAATGCTCCTGTCTATTTCCAGAGGGGTAGCCAGCTATGCTTCTCAGGGCCTGACCCTTTTCTCATTTACACCTATTTTGCATCAGCATAATTCCACTGATTTCAGTCAAGTTGCCCCTGATTTACAAAAATGTAAGTCAGAGGGGGAAAAAAGATCAAGCCCTTTCTCTTTGAAGAAGCAAATACATGAAACAATGAAGAGAGACTTACTTTCAGCTTTATATTACTCATCATAGGCTTTTTAAAAGGCATAAACAACTACCTCCATTTCATATATGTGGACACTAAATTAAACCTGGACCTCAACTGCACTCCAATTAGATGAAATAGCAGTACTATTTTACATTCTATATGTTTGCATTGAATGTATTTATAATTAATTGTGTCAACAAATTCAATTGTTCTTCCTCCTTCAGGGCTTGAACTGAGGAAAAAAAGTGATTCTCCCAAGCTTTACCACAAGCTAAGCTCCACCTACTTCAGATGTCAAAATGAAACATCACTCGCAGTACATTTTGTGATGTTCAAAATATGATCATGTGTATTCTGCTGGGATCCTCAGGCTTGTGGGATTTGGCTCCCTCTTAGTACAATTCACCTACATCTATAGGTAGTGCTAGACTTGGTTCTGCCTTGATGGAACTTGGGATTCCTTGCTGGACTCTATGGGAGTGGGTCCCCTCTGATGAGGATGCGATACCTCCCTCAGCTCTGTTCCACCCCTCCGGTCTTTCAGCTCCATTGGTCAGATTGGGGAGAAAAAGACACTGGTACTCTCCTATGTGCCATCCACTCATAACACGATAAATGAAATGCCACTCACAACAGAGAGTGCACTTCTTCCTAATACATCCCTCTGCTTTCTTAACTGCTTTTATTAACAGTGAAATAGGTAACAATGTTGACATTTACATTTTCACCATTGGGCATTTGAGCTAACAGTCTATGGAGATGAACAGGAGCCATGTACACCCATCAGCGTAATTGTTTTTAACTTTCTGCAAACTCAGGCAGACAGCACTGCCTGGGTCAGATCCATGTTTTCAAGGTTATCTTCTCAACCATAAGGGTTATTGACTTTCTTATTTAAATGAAAAACAGATACTGGAGAACAAGGCAGTCCCCCCTCCTCCCCAAAAGTACAGTATATGCCTGTTTATTTGAAACACTATTATCCAAACCTGTCTTTTATCTGAATCCCTTCCTTGTCCCCCATGTATCTCATGCTGAGGGACAAGGAAGGAATTTGGATAACAGGGAAGTTCATATAATAGAGCAGAGACCCCTGGCCGGGACTGCAGGCAGGAAGATGAGCCCTCAGCTCCAGTGAAGGCTACCCTGCTGTTGAATGGCTTCTGCAGCAGCATAGGGAGCCCCTCTGCAGTCCTGCTGTCAAGGGAGTGAGTGAGACCCTGACAACAGAGCTGCATGACAATGGCTCTCTACACTGCCTCAGGGCCCGTGACACCCAATCCCTGCAGGTACAAGATGCAGGGAATGCTGCAGTCCTGGCCTGACAGAACAAAGTCTTGGCCAGGGGCCTCTGCTCCTGCGCCTGAAGAAATCAGGCATCTCTAACCTGCCTGTGCTACTCCCTAATCAGACAGTTCATTGATGATCAATGCTAGGTACTCCCGCAAATTTCTTGCAATCAAATCCTGATAGCATCTGCAGCCTTTTAAGGTAGAGACTAGGACTGGAAATCAATCCTGAGCCTTACGCATGGCACTGCAGAGCACTATCATTAGGTTAGCAGATTGGCCCTTGAGCCACGGTTATAAACACAAATTTGAACAAGCAAGTGTAAAAACCCCTCAAAATTCATGAAGATAAATATGAGTGTGTCTGCAGTGTTGCAGCTACCTGATTCACCTTCTCCAGTAGGCCACTCATCTCTTTCCATTCCTGGCATGCTGCTTACTGTTTCCTGATTAAGTATTTCTATCTGTAATTAAAAGGGGGGACGTGTAAGATTTACCACGGGAGAACTGAAGAGGCAAACCTGTCCCCAGGCACTGGCAGTTCAGAAGTACCTCTGTACGTGCCAACTTTATGTTCCATTTAGAACGTTGCGTCAGGAAACCCACGGTCTTGAAGTAGGGTGGTGATATATGTTTTGCTTCAGTTTGTACAGGCTGAATATAAACAAGCATGCTTACCTCTTGAGCTTTTACTTCAATCTGGATTTTTTCTGCTTCTGCCATATCCATGGTATTTGAAGTTTCCTGTGCTGAAACACCCAAGTACAAACATATAAATGATCAAGTCATTAGTATACACTACATGTGTTGGATATAAAATGCTCAGAGAAAAGTGGGTAGTGAGTGCAGTTCTGAAGAGTGTTTATGCACGATATGTTGCATCTTGCCTGGAAGATGGACTGTGTAGAACAGAATTAAATATTTAAATCTCCCTTCTGAAGTTACACTGTGATTGATTTCCCTCAGTTCAATTCTCAATCGACACAGCACACCTCTTGGCAGTCCCAGGAGACAAGTCTAATGATTGGGCTCGGAGACTGAACTGTCCTGCGAACGGTAAAGGTCTAAGTCAGGGTTGTGAGGTACTGTGAAGCTTGCACTGCACTTGCATTTACTCTACCTGTTCTGTGAACATATAGAGGACTTCTCTCTCTCCGGGGACATCAGCAGGGCACCTTTTATGATCACTAACATTCACACACAAGAATTAAAATGAAGGGTACATCTGGAGTTATTTTTGTATTTCTATTCTAGCAGTCAGGAAAACCTGGAGGAAAGGTTTTTTTCTGGTGTTCAGTCTTCTTTCACCTGCATGTTTTTCCCCTGTATTTTGTAAGAGTACAAGTATGCAAAAATTAATTCTGATGTCAAAAAAAGTGTGTTTGTTCATTTGTGGTTCAACTAACATCAGTTGTACAATACTTTTGAATGTGATTTGTTTTCATTGAAGGCTGCCATTGTACTGCAGAAGTTATACTTGATAACCCAACAGCAGCTTTGCCTTCAAAAGGGCTTTGAAGGGATTTGAAGTTAAATTTAGTATCGCCAACCAAAGGTTAATGGTGACTAGTAGCAACTAAAGTCTCGTGGGAGAGAGTGAAACAAAAAAGAAGGTGAGAAAAGTGGTTACACTGATATTTGGGTTTGCAGGGAATCCTAATCACCTGTGGGCCAATTATGAGAAAAAGGTTCAATGTAGTATATGGGAATGAAAATAGAGCTGTAAAATCTTCTTATCTTTAAGTACACTGCCGTTCTGCTGATCCTACTTTATTTTGGGGGATTTGCATTTATAAAAGTTCTGTAAATGCAAAGAATTACCCAGCTTCACTATACAATCATGGTAACTGCATGACTAACCTTTCTGAAAATTTAGGCTTAACACTTTCAGATTCAAAATATCCAATAGTAAAAACAATTAAAATATCTATCTGATCCGATAATTCAGTAACATCTCGTAAGAGAAGTGAGGGTAGGACTGTGATTTTTGAGCCAATCTCATACATCTCAGTGTTGCAAGTTATAAAGAAATAAACAAACAGTGTATATTAGTCTGAAATATCAGTCCCAAACAGCATCATTCATTCACCCTTTGCTGGTGTATACCAAAGCCAAAAATTAACAACAACATCAAAATCAAAACTAAGTTCTAGTGCTATCAAAAGAGAATTTACACAGAGGTATTATCTCGTCCTCCCCCCCAAAAAGTTGTAGATAGTATGTTAGGCTTAGTAATTCCATAGTGAAACAATCAGTAAGGGAAATATATTTCACAAGCACATTTAGCATAGGACTTTACTTTTTGTATAGCTACATGTGTACACAGTAGAGCTGTGTGCAGAATGGAAATTCCAGTTTGAGAAGGATTTCAAGATTTGTATGTTCTAAAGAACAACAAACCTGCAAAATTTTGAAATTCTCCATGAAAGAAAATTCCATAAAAAATTTGGTTTTGGTTAATTGAAACTTTTGTTTCAACTTTGACTTAAATTATAATATATAATACAAAATAAAAATGTGTGTAGCAACAAGTCATTTCAAAAGGAAAAATTTTTGTCCCAGAAAGGTTGAAACTCCTCCATCCCTCCTCCCACACCCTTTTTTCTTCAAAAGGAAATTTCGTCAAAATTGACATTTTCAAGAAGCATTTCAATTCTCATGGAACTACATTTTCCAAAAGAAAATGGTTCTGTCAATGTTTTTCTGACCAGCTCTAGTGTACAGTATACACAGGAAAGAATATACTTACTTACCTGTTTCTTTATCTGTGGTTACTGAAGATTTTGATGTCCTTTCTTTGCAGCTAAACTCTTCAACTCTTTGTGTGCTAGAATTTTTCACCTAAGTGTAAATTATAACTGCAAAGTTAATTTTATATTTATTTCTAATCATTAAGTTATGAAGGCTGAAGAGGAGAAAGTTTTCCCCAATTGCTACTTTCAAAGTACAATATGCACTAGAAGGAAAGAATTGAATAAACATACAAATAAGTTTGTTCTCAGAGGTCTAACACCAATACTACCATAGAACAGCAACCTGATGGAAGACCAGTTCTGTTATAACTATCTACTTAGCATATTTTTAATGCATAATGACAGCTTTTATTTAAGCTTCAATTAAACATATTTTATGCACTTTGAAAAGGATGTAATATGATGGACTACATACTAATCTGCATTACTGAGCTATGTGCAGAAGTTAAATTTATAAATTGCAGTTTTAGTGGGACAAAAATGCAGTAAATCGTCATTATAATACAAGACTAGCAAATAATTCTTACAGAAAGAACCACTCTCTATTAATAGCTCAGACAGGTAAATGCTTAAAGATTCCCAAAATTTCAAGTACGTTACATTATAGATTATTAATTTTCATCCTTTATTAAATTACTTTGGTATCTGGATTAGGAGCTTTTGTTATAAAGTATGTGCTTTTAATACCATGTGACATTTTCAACCAAACCCTATTATAATTATCACCCCTACACATCATTGTAAGATCACAACAGATAATATCAGAAAGCCAGCCCTTGTCAAAGTTTCAATGATCATTCCCATTTCCCCCCTCTATTCTGCCACCTGAGGAGCTTTTCTCATTTCAGTCTGTCAACACTGATCTTGAAATGGTCATAGAACAGAGTAATATAACAAAATCTATTCTCAGAAAAGCTCAATGCGCTTGCATCCACAGTGTTCTCAACACTTATGAGGCTGAGATGACAGGTTCAGAGATAAGAACTAAGCTCTGGATGGCGAAGGCAAATAAGAAGCAGCTGAGATACTCTAAGAACAATTTATGGCAAATTTAAAAAAGGTAATTATGCATCAATTTGCATAGCTGTATAACCTCATTATACATAGACCTTGTATATACTAGAAATAACATTTCCCTTCAGATTGTGGTATGCAGTATTGGTGTAGCCATGATGATCCCAGGACATCAGAGAGACAAGCTGGGTGAGTCTGAACTTCTGTTGAAGCGGGTCCAATAATAGGTCTCACCCACCCTGCCTCTCTAATTCTCCTTTGGAGACTGTTCAGTGTATATCCAAGATTAAAACAAAGTAAATGTAACAAGATCTTACATTGATAGGGTCTTTCTTCAGAGCATTCTTCAGTGGCAAATCTGATAAAATAAAACAGAATGACGATGTTATGGAAATTAAAAAGCCTAGCAGAAGCTTAGTGGCTCCTCATGATGTATGCATAGGTTCCAGAGTATGTGAAGCTAATGTACCACCTAATGCAATGGTTTTTGTTTTTAAAAAGAAAAATATTATTTTCATTTAGAAAGGGTAGGGTAGTTTAGAATCATTAAGTGTTTTATGGCTACAGATAATGTAGATATTCATGAGTGAAATCCTCATCCTTTTGAAATCAATGGGTGTAATACTTCAAAGGGGTCAGGATTTCATGCCATATATTTAAAATCACAAAGCTTGATGCTGAATCATGAGATAGTACAGGAGTACATGCTGGATAGTACATGCTGGAGCTTCAAGCTCGGCAGGGGAATCTAAGCTCATATGATTCTAGCAATAAGATCCATGTATGTCACTTCTGTAATATAATAGAGAGAGAAAAGCATGGTTTAGCAGTCAGCACACAAGACTAGAAGCCAGGAAAGCTTGAGTTCTAATTCTGGATCCGATAAAGCTCACTGTGCTCTTGTTCAAGTCATTGACCCTCTCTGCTTCCTTTGACAGGGAAAACAATACTTGAGAACTGTAGGAGCTGCTGGGGTTTTGAGCACTTTTGAAAGTCTGGCCATTTTGTAGAGATGTCTAAATGAGAGCTGAAATCTTTTTGAAAGCTGTTCCCATCTGCAAGTGCTGGGCACTTTTGGAAATCTGGTCCCTTAAACACCGATTTTATATTTTTATATTAAAGCTTTTAAACAACTAAAAATATTCCAAGGAATTTACGTTTTCTAGCCTACATTTAGGATACAAGAGCCAGTATGCAGTATAAATTAAATGATCTGTGATGGCAATATTGTTTATCTGTTTAAAAGTACTCTACACATTTAAACTTTTTATTGTTATGCCCTTAGCTTGTAAAATGGTATCTTTCCATTTTTAAAAGCACTGTCAATTGAAGAGTTAGATCCTAGCCACTCAAACAGCAATGATATGTTTACATTCCTTGGAATCTTGGACTACTAAACTACTGTGTCTGCTGTTCATACTCAACAGTGACAGAATACACATTTGTCTTTTAAACAACTTCCTTTTACGTATGTTGAACTATACCAAACACAGCAAAGAGATTATTTAAAAAAATCTCTACCTAGAACAAGAAAGCATTAAAATCTTGAATGTGTGTCATATCTAACATGATTTACACAACAAAGCGATTCTTTTGTGAAACATTTTATATTATGAAAGATTACTTTAGCCAGTTCAGTACACACATTTTAAACTAAGTACTGTGCATCTGGATGACTAAGTAACTTTAAGTGCTTTGAAGCACACGTGAAAAAGCATGGCAATCTCAAAGGAAAAATTAGCAGGGTCTCCTGAGATCAGTTAAAAAAAAAGAAAAGAAAAACCAGCCCATTTTGGACTTACTGCTCTGAAGATCATACCCTGCAAGCCAATATTCAGTTTAAAAACCTTTTGTATAAATGCCTATTTGAGCAGTACCTAACTCCTTACATATATTTTTGAAGCAAAAGCTTTTACATCTTTAAACTTGTGTGAATTTGATCACCTGAAGAATAAATCTAAAATTACATCTATAACTAATGTCATGTCAGCAGAAATGTGCAGATCCTGTAATTTAGAACTTTACAGGTCTACAAAATATTTAAGCACTGTATGAGTGGCAATCACCCAGTGTACACAGTGACCTTGACATCTAATAATCTAGAGTAGTAGACATGACAGTATCTATGAAGTACTGTTTAAAACCTTCCATACCACGATTGCACATTAAGGTATAATTTTTATTAACCAGAACCACAATCAGCAGACTTTCGGACACACTTGCAAAGAGTTCCATTTCTCTCTTGACCATTTATTAAAAAATATTTTATTTTCAAAATAAACAATTTTTCCAAATTTGGGATCACCAGATAAAAACTTTTCCTGAACAGATCAAATGTCATGTGAAGGCTGATTTTTTTTAAAAAAAATAAGTAATAAAAAATATATTGTATACAAGAAAGGAAGAAATCAGGAATCAAGGTCCCAACCCTTGTAATGAGCTCCATGAAGGTAGTCTTTGGGCCCATGAGGAGTCTCACTGACTTTGATGGGGATCTGCACAGGTATAGCGGGTATGCGTTTGCAGTTTGTGGCAAGATTGGGACCCCTTAGGCCTGATACACGTTAATTATGGCTACTTTTATTCTGTTTTTGAAGAAAAGTTTTATTTATTTATTTAAAAAGCAGTGGAAGACCAAAAAAAACAGAAAAAAAAATTCAGCTATAGAAATAAGTTAGCTGAGGGCTTATCAAAAGTTCTGCCATGTTACTCAACATGACAGAAGCAGATGTAGAAAGGGCTATATTTGGTGACTATTATTCCTGTACAGAAGTCCAGCTGACTGCAAAATCAACATGCGAGGGAGTAACTGTATACCCAGTCACTTTACTGGATCTAGGCCTTCAGCTATAAACTTCTTTGGGAATGAGACTGCATCTTTAATTTCTTTGGACAATGCAATGCACACCTACAGTGTTCTCTGTTATCTTTTGCAATTCAGCCTCGTTTTGTTATCTGTTACAATATTTGAAGATGATCTTCATTTCTAAGCCATGTGGCAAATGTCTTTACAAAATGAATTGGAGCTCAAACTCCATCAAAGAGATGGGAAAAATATAAAAACACAGTTAGCAGTACTGTTCTTTTTCAGCCTTATAGGCATAACAGAACTACAATAAATATTTGAAAATAAAGCTTGGGGAAAGAATTAAGTGAGTACAGAAACATTTGGAGTGGAAGAGATTTCTAACAGGTCACACAGTCCTAAAAATAACTCAACTTTTAACTCGAGAAAATACAATTTTCCCATCGTTCAACTTATAAATGCTCTTCTAACTATGGCAGACAGACATGGACTTGCTATCTTCTGGCTAGCAGGGAAGACAAATGAAATCCTCCTCTGAAACCAATATTAACAGGACTTCTGTGACCCAGCCATGATAGAAATGCAATTACTACTGCCATCTCTGCAAAGGACCTGTTTGAAACTAGAAACATGGACATTCTAAGGTTAGCCCTGTGTCCCTATGGGAAGGTTCCTGTATTTTACCTGAATACTGAAAACATTATGAGAACATTAACAGTTTGTAATCTTCTTGCAATTAGAAATCTTTCATAGAAATCTTTCCATCAACATGGAGAATAAATAAGGGGGTGGAAATGAGATCAAGAGAAACTACCTTTCAGATTGCTGTCTCAAGCAATTAATAGTATCATCTGTATAGTCTGAAGATTTATGAAGCAAATTTCTAGAGTATTAGACGGTTCTGATGTGCTTTGATACTGTTTTAATCTTTTACAAAAGTTATTTCCATTCAGTACAAATGCATAAGATACCCCACTTCTGCCATGTTACAATAGCATGTTTCCAGTCCCTAACCCAACATATTTATTCTATCACATTGAAGGGTGTGGCTCAGAGCTGGCCACCACATGGTATTGCAATACAGTCACCCCCCCAACCCTCCAATTAATTCATACCCAGGAATTTTCATTAATTTCTCCTCTTGGGGTCTGCTTTATTGGACCATTATAGTTAAAGCAAGTTTACTTGGCCCTTCCAGGTTCAAATAATTCCTCACCTGATCAGCAGGGTTCTCTGCAGTCACCCTTCAAGACACTGTAGTTCTTTCCCAACCAAGTTGATGCAGGTTTCCTCCACAGTCTTCCTTCTAGGGCTTATGCCTATATTCTGACCAGCTTCCCTAGTTTGCCATAGCCCTTGCTCTATTACCAGTGAGTCTTCCTGCTCCTTACGTGTCTCTTCCAGCAAGTGAACAGACAGCCTATGCAGCCCAGCTTATAGGAGGTGCTGCAGTGACACATGACCTTTCATCTCCTTACCTGAGCACAGGCCAGAGCTTGGGGCCTTTTAACTTCCCCTCCCTCATTGATATTACTGTTTTTAAAATGTATTTATTAATTTAAACTGCTTTTCCTTGGATATTATGTTTAATGCAAGGGGTCAAGATGACATAAGGCAGTTTTAGGATGACTAGTTTTTCTGACCCTGATCCAAAGTCACTGAAGTCAATGGAAAGACTTCAAAGGGGCTTCAGTGGCCTTTGGTTCAAGCCCTAGATCAGGGGTGGGCAAACTATGGCCCGTGGGCCAGATCCAGCCCCTCTACCATTTCTGTCCGGCCCGCCATGTTACCTGGCAATTGAGGAAATTAATAGAATCTTCCTCCATGCAGGGGCGTAGCTACGAGTGAGCCGGGACGGGCCACCCACTTTGAAAGCAGGTCAACCCAAGCTCTGCTTAAGCTATCTTCAATTGGAGCTTTTTCGGCCGGTGGCTTCCCGAATTTCCTGCTTCCGGTCACGTGGCCAGAAGCAGGAAGTTCAGGAAGTGCTTGACCGCAAGTTGTAAGTAAAAGTTTAGCGTTTGTGTTGTTACAAATTTGACACGTGTTCACAAAATGACTTGCAATAGGAATTGCCTCCTAAGATAAGCTTTGGAGAAACGTGTATTCAGTTGCTTGTTCTTAAGTGCAATTACTTTGTTGTGGAAAGAACATAATGGGGTTTCATTGATCTAGTAGAAAGGTGCGGCCCGCGGCGACTTACCAAAATTAGTGGAGTGGCCCCTCTGCAAAATTTATTGCCCACCCCTGCCCTAGATGCATAGTCTCAGTTAAAACATTTGATCCGTGTAGGAATTAGTAGATAGTATTCAAACTCACAAAATATGAAAATGTAAACCACTGTCATTATAAAACGTCATAGATATATAACTAAGGACAGAAATTATCACTCATCTTGTTTGTCCAGCTGCAGAACGCAGGCCATAGGACTTGCCTGAATTAATTCCTGCTTGAAGTAGAGCATATATCTTTTAAATTAAGATTGAGTAGTTTTGTTTTTTTTAAATTGCCAGAAATGGAGAATTCAGTGCAACTCCTAGTAAATTATTCCAAATGCTAAATATCCTACACATTAAAAATTTACTTATTTCCAGTCTGAATTTATCTAGCTTCAACTTCCAGCCATTAGATCTAATAATACTTTTGTCTGCTAGAACGATGGGCTCATTATCAAATTTTTGTTCCCAATGTAGATACTGGTACACTAATCAAGTCACCCTTTACACGTCTTTTTGTTAAAACTAAACACAGAGAGCTCCCTGAGTCTATCACTACAAGACATGTTTTCCAATCCTTTAATCATTCTCTGACCCTCTCCTATTTGTCAATATCCTTCCTGAATTGCGGACCTGAAAATTGGACAAAGTATTTCAGCAGGGGTTGCACCACTGCCAAACAGAGGTACTGAAACACAACCAAATAAATCTACCTTTTGGATACTCTTCAATATGGGGCTCCTTATGTGGTTCGTCCCTTGTTGGGCTTCTAGACTTTTGTGGCTAAAAGCAGAATAAAAAAAACAAAACAAAAATAATTCAGATTTATGGAAAAAAATAAAAGTCTTGCTTCCATAGTAACAGGCATCACCGTATATCCTTAGTGAAGTACTATCCAGGGATTTTTGAATTACAAGATTTTAAACAGATTTTCAATCAAATTTTGATATAGTATATTAGTTTAGGAGTGAGGTTTAGCAGTATAATCATCCAAAAGCACACCACCATTAGTTCTACTTAACTGTTACATTTGCCACAGAAACAATGGATTATTGTAATATGGAGATCTCAAGAGAAATCACTTGAATTCCAGATGCAGGATCTAGGGACTACGCTCCCTAAAGTACCTTCAGAATATACGCCCCTAATCTAGATTTCTCTCTCTCTCTAAGCTTTTCTAAAGTAGCTATCCCAGAGTATGTAGCAGTTGCAGCAGTAAAAGTATCTTCCTTAGACTAAGTCAATTTTTCCAGACTTCCCTGGATTTCTCTTCCGACAAGTGATTTTGCAGCTCAGCGCACACAAAAAAAGAAAAGAAAACTAAGCAGAGAAAACAAACATTACAAGCATCAGTTCATTATTTCAAAATACCTAACTAATGGATATTAAGGATTATAACATTTATGCATGTTTAAGTATTTTCTGAAGAACAACTACAAAGGAGAGAATATTATCTTTATTTTCAAAGTATTAGAAATACCTCTTCAGTTTTCAAGTTCTTTTTCAGTTCCAGTTCTTCAGCCAAGTTTGTTAAAGTGTCTTTATTGCCTGATGAAATGTAAGTAGATTTAAAATTATTTTATTACATTTATATAGTACCACCAATGTGACTGCTGTTCCCCAGAATGACATATAAAATCGAAGCATCTGATGTAGCTACCCTAGTGAGTAAAAGAATTTAGTTAATTAATTCTCTCTAAAATCCTTGGTAGTAAATCATTTTGAAATGAATCTGTCCTCCACAAAAAATCTTTTTTACTGTTTTGCTGGAAGAGTTGTGGTGGAGAACATTGAATCTTGGGTTTTTCACAGCTTAATTCTGATGTTTGATTAAGAAGATTATAGGAAATAGTGAACATTTTATTTTAAAATACTATTAGTAATATTAAAAGACTTCATTATGTTAAAATCCAAATACACCATTAAAACTATGAATCACTGGACATCTCATGAGTTGTACTAAGGAACATAAATCAAGATTTTTTAAAAAAAGAAACAACGCCTAAAGTTAAGAGTTTAAATCCATAATTAGGCATCCAAATAAATGACCTGATTTTCAGTGAGGCACATTCAGTAGCTTTAGCTAATGCAATGATTGTCCTTTTGCAAGATCCTGAAGGGTTTTTTTTTCTCCCTGACCCCACCTCAACGCCTCTGAAAATCAGGCCATTTAATTAGATATATAAATATAGATTCTGAAATCTAAATATAGATTCCGAACTCATTTTTGAAAATCTTATTAACCAAACATCATTACCATCTGAAGGCTGCTTGATGATCTATGTGAAGTGACTCAATGGTGGCAGTCCACGAAATAAAATTAGTATGACAGGCACCCATGAACGCTGTTTTAGAAGAGAACAAAAACTCAAAGTATGAAGACTGAACTCCCCAGTATTCCCCAGAGAAGACAGGGTTAAGGAAGATTTGGAGGGCAGTGATGGAAGCTTGCATTGTCATGGCCCATGCTTGTCCCTATTCTATACACAGGGAACTTCAGTCTTCAGGTTTGGCAATTTGGCATATTTTCTGGAAACTAGATTTGTCTTACAACATTTAATGTATTTTTTCTATCTTTATTAGGGAGAAAACCTGAGAGAGAACAAGAAAGCATATATAAAAGTACTTGACCAGTATTTTCTGTTTCCTCTGCTATTAACGAAGATAAAAGCTTTCTTTCTTTTAGAGCCCAACTTCTTCTGAGTCTGCAATGAAGTAATTGTGATGCTTGCAGACCAGGTGTCAGTTCATGCCAAAGTCTTCATGTCTTAACTGAACACTGACATATACATGGCTCACATGTGTGTTAGCATTGTTAAAAGAGATACTAGAATCATAGAAATGTGTTTAGACTTCATTGAATGGTTGCTACATGCATTAATCTCATTTATAACATATGTAACCCCATATTGAAAGGTAATATTTGAGCAGTCATATTGTGAACATTAACTTAATACAGCTTTGAAACTCTACTATACAGAAGAAAAATGCTGCTTTCCCTTTTTTTTTAGTAGTTTAAATTTAACACAGTATTGTACTGTATTTCCTTTTTTTTGGGGGGAGGGGGTGTCTCTCCTGCCACCTGATTGCATATTTCCAGTTTCAAATGAGGTGTGTGGTTGACTGGTCAATTTGTAACTCTGAGGTTCTACTGTACGTAGGTTCAGGAACTGAAAGTATTTTAGGTACGTGCAGTTTATAAATTGGGGGGGGGGGGGAGAGAGAAAAAAAACCTTACCTGAATTAACATCTGTCTTTTGTTGAAAAGAAACTTCAATTCCAAGGTCATCATCTATTTCAGCAGTGTTCCTTTTGTCATCATTCTCAAATTGTTTATCCATGTGCAACACAGGGAAGTCATTTTTTTCTCCCAGTTTTGCTTCTACAGTTATTTCATTCTGATTGGTATTTACAGTCAACTTGCTTTCATGTTCAGAAACTAATGGAAGAGTTTGTGCCCCAGCAGGTGAAGTCCTTGTTTCAGAAAAGTCATTTTCTAATAATAAGCTAGTATTAACTTTATAGTCTATATTTTTACAATCATCATTCCTCTTTGCTTCTTCTGAAGGAATGCAAGGTTCTGATATAACTTCCACATACTGAATATACTCTTCAGCTCTCTCACTCCCTGCACCCATTTCTGTAGAAGGGCTAACAATGGTTGTAGAGTCTGTACTGATCTCCATACAGAGGGCTTCGCCCACACTCATGAGGTTCGCTGTAGTCTCAGCTATTTCTGCAGCTTCAATGCCTACTGTGGTCTTAGCTACTATTGATTCTTCCATCACAGCATCCTCATGGATCTCCTTTTCTCCCCTACATATGCTTTCATCTCCTTCTCTACCATGCACATGCAAAGAACTATCACTATTTTCTGGGCCTGTAGATGACAGGATGCATTCAATTTTTTTGGCACTATTAAAGATGACATCATTTTCATCTTTTACATCTGTGTTTGCAGCAATGAGTTGACTTTCTTCTATGACTGCGAAGGTAAAAAGACTGTCACATTCTTCCATTGTACTTAGAGTGATCACAGCACCTTCCTCTTTATCTTCTATACTTGAAGCAATGTGTTGACCTTCATTGCTGCTGGCAACTCTTAGCATTGGAGCCCCACATTCTACCACCTTTCTAACAAAAATCATAGAACCACCACTTTTTTCTTCTGTCTTTAGAGCAGTTAGCACACACTGCTCATCTCTGGCTGCACTGGTCTCAATTATCTTACAATCGTCTGCTGCATCTGGGGAGATAACGGAACCCTTATCTTTTTCTTCTATTTCTGCTGCAATGAGCTGACTCTCAGCTTGTGTGGCTGCACTGATCAAGACTATCTCACATTCTTCTTTCACACGTCTGGTGATCATGGCAGCCTCCTGTCTTCCTTCTGTTCCTGAAGCAGTGAGTTGACTCTCATCTTGTGTGGCTGCACTAGGCATAGGAGTCTCCAAATATTCCATACTTGTGGAGATCATGGCAGTGTCACCTTTTGCCTCTGTCTCTGCAGCAACATGTTGAATCCTATCTTCTGTGGCTTCACTGGACATGAGAATCACTTGTTCTTCCATTATACTTGTGGAAATCATAGCGCACTCATCTTTTTCTTCTTTGCTACAAGCAGTTGGATGATTTTCATCATCTCCAGCACTGGATGCACTGGCCATGGCAACCTCATATATTTCCATGTCTATACAAAACATAGGATTCTCATTCACTTCTTCTGTTCTTGCAGCAGTGAACTGACTATCATATTCTATAGCTGCACTGGGCATGGGAGCCTCAAATTCTTCCACAATACTTGTGGAAATCACAGTACACTCATCTTTCCCTTGTTTACTGCTGGCAGTGTGTGTATTCTCTTTGAATTCTGTGGCTGTACTAGGCATGGGAGCTTCAAATTCTTCATTGTCTATGAAGACTTTAGTGCTTTCGCCATTTTCGTATGTTCTTGCATCAGTAAGGGAACCTTTTTCAACTTCTGTGGCCGAACATGGCATGGGAGCATCACCTTCTTCCATTGAACTGGTAGAGATCACATCACCTTTAGCTTTTTCTTCTTTGTCAGTAGAAGCAGGAGAACACTCATCTTCCTTTGTGATTGCACTAGTTATGGGACCCTCACATTCTCTGCCATGACTTCCACAGGCAATATTGTCATCCTTCTCTTCAGCAGCAAATTGACCCTTACCTTCCTCTGTCATTGCACTTGTCATCGGACCCTCATAGTCTTCAACATCTATAGAGACCAAGGCTACCTCATCTTTTTCTGTATTTGGGATCAGAGTGCCTTCATCTGCTATGCTTGCACTTGTCACACTGCTCTCAACTACCCCTTTTGCACTTTTGCACATTGTGCCAACATTAGCTTCTTTCTTTGCACCAGTATTGCTGTCAACCTCACCTTTGTCTATATTTGAGGCAGCCATACCTGACTCAGCTTCTACTTGTTCTGCAACTATGCAGATAATGGAATTTTCACCTTCTTCTGCACCTATGCAGATGAGTGCACTTTCATCTATTCCAGTACAGCTTGAAGCATGCTCTATTTCTTCATTTCCTCTTCCTGTACTGGTCACAATACCCTCATCTTCTTCATCCTCTTCTTTTGCACCTGTGCTGGTCACAAAGCCTTCATCATCACAAGACCCTATGCTGATCATAGTGATAGTAGCTTCTTCTTTTGCTCCTGTGCTGTCCATTGCACTTTCACATTTTTCCACATCTAAGCAAACTGCAAATCCTTCATTGCTATCTTCCAATCCTGTGCAGACTGCTGCATTCTCAGCATCATCTTCTGCTGTTATGCCTGTGCTGGTCACAGCACTTTCACCATTTACAGTATCTTCACCTTTGTCAGCACTTGTCCCAGTCACGGCATTGTTGTCTATGACCATTTCAACACATGCCCCAGTTACAGCACTTTCTTCTTGTACGTCTGCACCAGTCATTGAGCAAATTATGAAGCTGTGACCTCTTTCTTCGGCACCTGTACAAGTCACAGTACCCTCGCTGTCTTTTAACTGGCCAGCTCTAATTATAGTGCTCTGGAATTCATCTGAATTGTTACTGCTCATGGATCCTTCACCTGCTTCTATGCCTGCACTGGTTACAGCACCATCACTTTCAACTTCACCTATATAGGTAACGGAACCTTCAAATTTGCATGTACGTCCACAAGTTGAAGTCTTGCACTTTTCTTCTGAGCCTGCACTAGTTACAGCATCATCTTTTTCTTCTGTCCCGGCACTGTTCACATTGTCCTGAGTTTCTGTTCTTCCCGCATTGACTAAATCTTTACAATTTTCCTCTGTATAAATCATAGTGCACTCACTACTTTCTCCTTCCTTTGTACTAGTAAGGAAACTTTCAGTTTCTGCAAATCCTTCTGTGACAACACCACCACCTTCTTCAGCTGCTGCAACAGTACACTCACCATCTGCTTTAGTGCTGAAACTGACATCTTCGATACTTTTTGCCCACGTGTTTGTCATTAAACCTTCATCTGCTTCTATGCTCCTGCAGATTAAAGTAACCTCACTTTCTTCTTCTGAACAAGTAGTTGTGGCATCACTTTCCTTTTCAGAATGTATTGCAGTACCCTTACCTTTCCCTTCTCCTGTACTAGTGGCCATTATAGTGCTCTCAATCATTTTCTCTGTACTAGTTCCTATTGCAGTGGCCTCAATTGTTTCTAGCCTGTTGTACAACATGTGATCACCACTTCCTGCACTGGTGCCCACTGCACTGATTTCATTTTTATCTTCAGTGTCAGCCATTACGCCATCACCGTCTTCAGCTCCACTAACTATAAAAGAGTCTTTGGTTATTTCTTCTGGAACTCTAACAACATTCATAAGCTCTGGCACCAAAGAAGATTCTACTGTGTCACCCGTATCATGTCTTTCACTCTTTTTAACCACCTCTGCCACAATACTCCTTTCTTCCTTAACAGTGGGGCCTGTATATAAGTTATCATCTCTTTCTTTTTTTTCCAGGTTCATTAAGACAGATTTTTTCATGCTTCCACCTCCATGAGCTGCAGCTTGGTCAGTCATCAAGCTTTTGCATTCTATTCCATCAGTTACTTTATACTCACTTCCTCCTTGCACACTATCTAACACAGTTACTTGATCATAACCTTCCTGTATACTTACGTCACCAAAGTTCTCACCTGCAGTTTGTTCACCTATTAGTTGAGCCTCACCATCTTTTTCTACAGTGTCTCTCATGGTGATCTCACCTTCTTTCGTAACGCAATCTAGCACAGGGCTACCACGTTGTTCCAGGTAGGCAGTTTGTGTTGCATTATTGTCTAAAATAACAGAGTCTTTATTTAAACAAATCTTATCTAATGTATGAGATTCCTCTTTAACTACAGTAGGTAAAGAGTCTGTGAAGTCTGAGAAATATGTATCCACTGACTTTTTATGGGAAGCATCTTGTCTGGATGAATTAATTGCTAAAGAAACACTTTCTTCGATAGGATTGACTATACTGTTGGGTGTTCTGGCATTTTCTGAAGTCTGCTCCTCAACAGGAGCATTAAGTAAAATTCTACCACTTGTTTCATACACAATCTTCATTTGAAAAGCCCCCTGTTTAATGGGTCCTTGCTCCTCAGAAGCTTGTTTGGACATATCATCTATGGCATTAACTCCTTTAGTAAGAATTTTTTCATGTTCGTTGGTTTGTTCAGAATTTCTGTCAGCTGGAGTTGTAAATTCTAATACATGTGCTTTGGAATCCACCAACCTGTTTCTTAATTCATTTTTTGAACTATGTGGGTACATATTTTCTTTTGCAGTATTTTCAGAGTCCATGTCTTCTAGTGAATTACTACTGCTTTTTTCAATTTTACATGTATGTACATTTGCATATGTCTGTTCTGTATCAACTTCCATTGGTTCTTCTTGTTCAGAATGTAATGAGTCATCACTAGTCCTGGTTGGTGTTTGAGGAACTGGAATATGGCTGGTTACAAAAACATCAGTTGCTAATTTTTCCTCTTCCATTGTCATTTCATGGGCTGACAAGCTTCCTTTTCTATTTTCACATGATAATTTCTTACTTGACTTTTTATCAATAATGATAGCCCCTTGCACTTTTTCATGGCTACCATCCACTTCTTTAATATCTTTGTCCTCCAGTTTATTACTCTCTTCCTTCTTCTTCATTTCCTTATTGCTATGCTTTAAGTTTCTGCTTTTGTGGCCTTCTACTGACAGCTTCCTTTCTAATTTGGAATAACTCAAATCTTTATCACTCTTATATTTCTCTTTTACAGCTACTTTTTCTCCTGCTTGTAACTTAACTCTGTGATTAGAGTCTTTTTGTGAACTATAAGTTGAGTGCCTCCCACTTTCTAATTCAAAATCAACAACGCTTTCTTCAAAATCTTTATCTTCATTTTTGGATTTGCGTTGCTTATCTGTTTCATTCTCTTCCATGTTCTTATCTTTGTCTGATTTCTGACCAGTCTCGCTTTTTGTAAAACTTTCTTGTAATTCTGTTTCAATTGCTTTGGATTGTTTACTATGACTCTTAGATTTAGACTTTAACAAAAATTTGTCTTCTAAAAAGCTCTTTGATCTTCGTCTATCCTTGTGAATACTATCTTCTTGCTTTAAATTACTATCTGAATTAGCTGATTCTACTTCATGTTTATCTTCTGAATGGCTTTCACTCTTTCTCTGTGATGAAGAAACAAGTTGTTTGGAAGTACCCTGAGAATCCTTCTGTGGCCTAGAATCACTTGATGATCTTTTGGACTTGTATTCTGCTTTTGATTTCTCTGTAGGAATGTGCTTATCTTTTTTGTTGTTTTCTTTACGTAAGATTTCTTCATTTTTTAAAGCGTGTTCAGAAACACTTTTTCCATCTTTGCTAGTTGTTGATAATTTCCTTTCACTTCTGTATTTACTTTTTCTTTCAAATTTATCATCTGATGGAACCTTTGTTGGTTGATTATTTTTTTGAACACTATCATCTCCTTTCAAACTTTTCTCAAAAGAATTGAGGTCAATATCATCACTGGCTTTATGTACACTGTCTCCTTTATATTTATGTTTTACTAACAATTTATCCTCAGAAAGAGTTCTTTCTTTTTCATTTTTATCTCTGTGTGATTTCACTTCTTTCTTTGGAATACTTTTCAAATTTTGAATTTCTGTATCATCTTTTTTAAGATGTTTTTCATTTTTAAAGACACATTTCTGCTTCTGAAGTTCATCAGTACTAATCTCTGCTCTGTCCAGCTGCTTTTTGAGATCCCTTGTTTCAGTGTCTTGCTGTGTTCCTTCTATTTGAAGAGAGGTAGATGTTTTTCTCTTATGTTCTCTTTCCACTTTAGGATCATTTTTGCTTTCCTCAGCTGAATGTATCGACTCTGAAACTCTTCTAACAGGCTTAGCCACTTCACTTTTCCCGTGATTATGCTTCAGCTCCTTTGAAAACATTTTTTCACAGCTCTATAACAAAACAAAATTCAATATATTCACACTACAATGAGGAATCCATTTATCTTAATTTAGGTCTTTGACATAATTAATTACATAATATTTCTTGTAAGAATCCAGAATTAGTTTCCCCCTCCCAAAAGGTACAAATTTGGAATAATAATCAAAATTAGCAGGCCTCTCTGAATTAATTCCTGTATGAATTAGATCTTATCTTTAAAAAAAAATCCAATCTTGATTTAAAAGTTTCTAAGGATGAAAAATTTATCACAACCTTTGGTAAGTTGTTCCAATAGTTAATCACTCTCACTATTAAAAAAACTGCACCTTATTTCAAGTCTGAATTTGGTAAGCTTCAATTTCTAGCCTCTAGATCTCATCATATCTCTCTACTAGAATGTAGAGCCCTCTGTTATCAAATTTCTGCTCCCCATGTATAAACTAACCAAATCATTCCTTAACCCTCTCTTTGATAAGCCAAAGAGATGAAACTTTTTGAGTCTCTCACTATAAAGCACATTTACTAATCATTTAATAATTCTCGTAGCACTTCTTTGAACCCTCTCCAATTTTTCAAAATCCTTCTTGAAGGATGGATGCCAGAGCTGGACACAGTATTTCATCAATGTCAAATACAGAATGATAAAACCTCTGTAATTCCTCCTCCTTATTGCAAGACTACAAAGGTTTTCTACACTGGCTGTTCTAAAAAGCCACAAGCAGCACTACTAAAATAATAAGGTTAGAAAACTAAACCAAAGAAAGAATGACAAGGAAAAATAATTCATAGATTAATCTAGTAGTATAGAAATTTAGTATGTACAGATAAACATTTTTGCAATTAAAAGTGAACAGAACAGAGACATTTGATAATGTCGGAATAGTAAAACAAAGGTGTTTTGATATGATTTAAAATAAAGTTTAATAGCTGATCTATGACTGTAATGGGGTTTACTTGCCCCGCCCTGGAGATGAAGGAGTCAAGATAATATTCCTGGCAGTAGAAGCCATGCACTTCCACCCCTGCTGGGCATGCTCCAACTGGAGTATAAAGGGGAGCTGCCCAGCTCACTTGGGGCGGGGCGCCGAGCACAGAGGAACCACGCTCGAGGCTCCAGCCTGGGAGTCAGAAGGCTCTGCAGCTACCCCATGGCAGCCCAGCCTGCAGGCCACTACACCCACCACAGGAATTGGAGACCCAGGGGATGCCAGAGGGAGGTGTCAGGAAGTGGGGGGGAGGGGTGGAAGGGAGGCTACTTAATAGCTCTTGAGGAGACAGCATATTTTGGCCCGACTACCCAATGTCAATGGTAGGGGCCTGGGCCGGGGCTCAGTAGAGCAGGAAGGGTCCAGGCAACCCAACCCATCCCAGTGGTGGCCCTTCCCCCTTTCCGCACCACTGGCTGCAAGGGCCACCCATGGCTGCAAGGGCTGTCACTGGCTCGGAGCCCAGGGGCTCAGACTGCAGGACCCCACTACCCCAAGGGTCCCCACCTTATCCCCTTCTGGGGTGGCGGGGTCCACAAGTCCCACAACAATGACACAAACCTCATTTGTCTTTTGTGTTTCTTTGGAATCTTCTTCAGGATGCTCATATTTCTTTTTCCAACTATCTTCAACATGCCTAAAATAGATAGTCAAAGCATCGGAAAAGTGTCATAATGATTTAGTCCAACTCACCAACTCACAAGCTATCAATTTTTAACTTTGCATACTAAAGCATCTAACAAAATGCTGCATAACCTTGGGCAAGTCATTTCACACAATAAGCTTTTATTTCTCCAAACGCAAAATGGAGACAATACTTACCAACTCCACAGATGTGTGCTGTGAAGATTAATTAATGTCTGTGCAATGCTTTGAAATATAAAGTACTGCACAAGTATTAGTACTGTTAAGTACAAGTAGATGTCCCCTGTAACTTGGATGAGCAAAGAGAAGCACTGCACAGGCGAAAACAAACTTCCCTCTCTGTATCCTTACTCTACTGATTTCTACAGAACAGAACTTTAAAATACTGGATTGATCTTCCACAAACTCAGCTTCTTATGTATGTCTTGAGACTTAAAAATCAAGCCAAGCCTGGAGACTGTTCTGATATTCTTTTAAGGGTGCATAACACATTCCAATTTGCATTGCATCATGTATTGTGGGGAAGGAATGCAAGCCAAAATAGGGAAAGGACAGGTTAAAGAATATTGACATAAGTTAAATGCATTCAAGTCAGCAGGGGCAAATGAAATACACCCTAAGGAACTAGCTGAAGCAATCTTGGAACTCTTAATGATTACCTTTGGGAACTCATGGAGGATGGGTGAGGTCCCTGAGGACAGGAGAAGGGCAAACATAAGTACCTATATTAAAAGAAGAGGAACAAAGAGGACCTGGGGAACTGTATCAGTCAGCCTAACTTCAAAACCTGGAAAGATACTGGAACAAATTATAAAAATAAGTTTGTAAACAGCTAGAGGATAGAGTGCTAAGGAATAGCCAGCATAGATTAGTCAAGAACAAACCATACCAAACTAACCTAAATTCTTTCTGTGACAAGGTTACTGGTCAAGTGAATGAGGGTGGGCTAGGGGAAACTGACATGATATATCTTGATTTTAGTAAGGCTCCTGACAGTCCAAAACCACGTTTTCAAAAATGAACTAGGGAAATGTGGTCTAGAGAAGTTTACTATAAGGCAGGTACAAAACTGGTTGAAAGACCATACTCAAAGAGTGTTATCAGTTGTTTTCTATCAAACCAGGGGAAAATATCTAATGAATGGGTCTGCCTTGGGTTTAGTACTATTCAATATTTTAGTTACCTAGATAGTGGAGTGGAGAGTGTTTTATAAAATTTGTGGATGACACTAATGCACAACTACAAAATGGGGAATAACTGGCTAGGTAGCAGTTCTGCTACAAAGGATTTGGGGGTTATAGAGGATCACAAATTGAACATGAGCCAATAATGTAATGTAGGTGTGAAAAGGCTAATATTCTGCAGTTTATAAACAGAAGTGTTGTATGTAAGACACTGAAGGTAGTTGTCTCACTCTGCTTGGCACTGGTGAGGCCTCAACTGAAGTAGAGTACACAGTTCTGGGTGCAAACTTTTAGGAAAGATGTGAACAGATTAAAGAGTTCACAGGGGGCAGAGCAACAAAAATGATAAAAGGTTTATAAAACCTGACCCATGAGGAAAGGTTAAAAAACTGGGCATATTTAGTCTTAGAAAAGACAAGTGAGGTGGGAACTGCTGATAGTCTTCAAATGTGTTTAAGGGCTGTTATAAAGAAAACTGATCAATTGGTCTCCATGTCCACTGAAGAAAGGACAAGAAGCATTGGCCTTAATCTGCAGCAAAGGAGATTTAGGTTAGGAAAAACTTTCAAACTATAAGGGTAGTTAAGCTCTGGAATAGGCTTCTAAGGGAGGCTGTGGAATCCCATCATTGGAGGTTTTCAAAAACAGGTTAGACAAACACTTGTCAGGGATTGTCTAGGTTTCGGCACAGAGGGATGGATTAGATGACCTCTTAAAATCCTTTCCAGCCTTACATTTCTATGATTCTATGACTACATTAATTGACAAATAATTTATATTAATACTATTAGTAAAGCCCAAGGGGAAAGAGTTCAAATACAAATCTCAGGCTTAACTCTGCACTTCATGATTTCCAAGAGGTGAATTTCTCAACCTCAAGTCCACATTTTCATTGAATGTTTTAAACTGAAAGTTTAAGTACATTTATTTAAGCTTTCACAATGAATTAGTTTGGTTGCAGTATCAATTGAATTGAGAGTGGAAGACAGTTAATTCACTTCAGCATAGTTCATTGATAAATTCACTCTTCCCATGCCCACCAGGCTTGGAGAACTGGGAAGAGAAGCCAAGAGAAAGACAAGTGGTGAGCTGGGGACTGAAAGTCCAGCATTATAAGGATCACAAGAATACACACTTAGGTGGACATAGAAGAAAGGTGATCAGAGGCATTCAGAATACACACTTCAATTATATTGTAGCATAGCAGAGCTGGCTCCCAGGGTGTTATTAATACAGTAAACTAGAAGCATAGGAGTTAAATGGAAAATCCTCATGATAAATTAAAAATAAATAAATACCTTTAAAAATATCACATTTTGTTGTTTCAAACTATAAGCTTACTTCCCCCAAATATTTTTGCATGCTTTAAGGGGAAATTGTTATGATGAGTATGTGGTGACTGCAAAAATGAAGAGAAATGTTTTTATATGCAAAAGTAAGCACGTATTAATCGAATTAAAATATATATATATAAGAAATACCTTGAATCTCTTTTTCTTTTCCTACTCAGGGCTACTTTTTTTTCTAAAAACTTCTGTTCTTTAAGAACATCCTTCATACTGGTACCAGTAACTTTCAGTTCAAAACTTTTTGTTGAAGACTCTTCCAAGTTCAGGCCACTTTTACCTAAAACATACAATAAACAGTTACAGTAGTGGTGCTCAACCCACAGCCTGCTTGCAGCCCAATCAGCCACAGCTGCAGGCCATATGGCATCCTCAGGACCCTAACTAGGGCAAGGCAGGAACCTGTCCTGGGCGCAAGGCAGGTGGGGGTTGTGCAAAAATGGGGAGTTGCAGGATCAGGCCCAGTGTCAGCCCACCCTGCCAACAGGATCAGGTCCTCCATCCTGCAGGAACTTGGGTCCAGTGATCCAGGTGGAGCAGGCTCCCCAGCCCTTGGACCACAGCAGCAGGTGAGTAGGGCAGGCTGCACAGCTGAGCTCCAAACCTGAATGGGGAAGGAGCGAGGGCTACCGGGGGAGTGCAGGGAGCTGGGGCTGCGGAGGACAGACTGTAGGCGGTGGATGGGTGGCAGTGCCTGGATGAGGGTCTAAATACTGGGCCACAGTCCCTGGATAGGGGGGTTGAATGTTGGGGGGCAGTCCTTAGGAGGAGGATGAATGCAGGCCCTGGATGGGAGGCTATCCATTGGGGCACAGTCCCTGGGTGGGGCACTGGATGCTGGAGAGGGCAATTTCTGGGCAGGCCTTTCTGCACTGGACAGGGCACTATCTCCACAGGGCAGACACATCTGCCAGCCCAGTGTTGGACGGTCTTGATGCTGGGGGGACAGTCTCAGGGGAATTGGTGATGGGGGGGGCATTTCCTGGGGGGAGCAGTCCATGGGTGGGGGGGGCTGGATGTATAGCTTGGAGGGGTGCTCCACACTGTACAGGGATCCCCCTCTTTGCAGGCAGCCTCCACAACCATGCTCTCTGGGTGCTCAGCCCAGCTGCGCCACAAGCAGCAGCATGGAAGTAAGGGTGGCAATACACCTTGCCATGCCACCATTACAGTAAATTAATTAAATTTTAAGAATTACTGTTCTGACTTATTTTGCTAATTTAAAATGCTCTTGGTAGACATTTGCCAGTGTTGAAATGAAAGGTCCTATATTGATTTGAATCGTGTAGCTGTCATATGACAATTTTTTTGACAATGTACAGATAGTATATATTGTGTGGATGCGGCCCACATACCACATCAAGAGCTGCATATGTGGCCCACAATGGTAAATAGGTTGAAAACCACTGTTACATTGTTTGAGAAACATGTCTTTGTATTATTTTTGTAGGTGACACTGTAAACAGTTTGGGAATCGCTAATCCTGGTTTTTGTTATGTTTTAGGAATGTCACTGTGGACAACATGGAAAGGTTACATATGAAATTTTGCAAATTTTACTTCCTGCAGTACTAAGTTATAACACTATGAGTGAAATTCTGGCTGTATTGAAGACAATGGCAAAGCTTCCACTGACTTCAGTGGAGCCAGAGTTTCACTTTATTGGTTTGAAACAACCAAGTTTAACTTGTAATTTTATCATCACCTTCCTGATTCCCACTTTTCAGAGACTTTGTTTTTTCTGCAGCTTTCTGTTTACGCTTCTCTTCAAGTCTCTCTCTATTAATCTGTCTCCTTAAGAGTCTCTCTTCTTTTTCTCTGGCCTGAAGACAGAAAAACAATGAAAAAGGTGATTTATCTGTATCATTAAACAAAATGAAGAGTGATGAAAGTTATGCTAAGAAAACCCACACAGAATGTTATACAAGTACATTTCTATGCTTCTGCAGAATTCAGAGTTTCAGTATAAGAGCAAAAATAATTGATCAATAAGTTTTTTAATAGTGCTGTATGCCTACAAAGTGCTGTACAAACTTTAATTAAAGTAAACTTCATAAGATACTTCTGTGAAATAATATTAACCCTTTCTCCACCCTATAAGGTTTTATCCCTATCCTACAGGTGAGAACGGGCAGGCACAGAAGATATGAGACTTTATCAAAGTACATATCCAAGACATGGAGTCCATGGCCCAACGAGCGTTAGAACTAGGACGTTCGTGGTTCCCAATCCTAATTTCAGTCCACTACACAAGGCTACCTTCACTTTCAAAGAACTTTACAACTGTTTTCTTTCTTCCTTCCTTCAACTCTGTTGTACATAAGAATCACATGGCCACATCTAGAGCCCAGTTTAACCCAGCAGTATTGTGGTGCATAAAATGAAAGTTCAGCAAGCCAGTCTATCCTGGGTAGGTATGGGAAAGGGATGGGGAGGGTGGTACAGGACTAGAAACTCAACAGATTTGCTGGTCAATGAGAAGGTGTTACCTCATTCGACAGATGCCCTAAGTACATGTTCAAGACATATAAATGAGATCCCAGCCCTCCAAGCAAGTCAGCACATACACCTGAACATCTCTGCCCCCCTCATGCTGATCAGACACTGCAGGAATTACTGCAGCTCACTAAATGCATTGCAGAGAGGAGGAGCAAAGAAGATGTTTCAGACCAAACAAGTACCAGTTCTTGTCATATTAAAGAAATGTACAATCTGCCTTAATAGGTGATGGTAGGTAGATAAGGGCCTCTCTCTTCTTTCCTCTTCCCTCAACTGCCATAGTACATCAACTTGCTGGGTCCAAACTCCCCCATCTGTGCAGTCTCTTTCACTTCATTCTTCACCAAATTACTCAATTAACCAAGAACAAACCCATCCTTTGCTGAGATGTTGGGAAGACACTTTGCACACTCAATGCTTTCTCTGCTACTATCATTAGCTGGAGTTTGTTGTAAAACAGGAGGAGTTGGCTAGTTCTCAAGTTACTGTCAATGGATCACTGCCATGAAATGCTGACAGATCACATGGTGCTGGAAACAGTCTATGGAAGCATCAGCTGCTGCCAGGAAGAAAACAACTAAATAAAGGGCAGAATTTTTATACTGAGAAAACAATCAATCAGATGCAGTTAAAATGTTAATAGTGAATGTATTCAAACTTACAATAGACTGACGGCGTTGCTCTACAGTCCGTTCATCATCGGAATCACTGTAGTACTTGGAGTACAGAAAAGGTTTGTGAACATATGCATGACGGACAGGTTTGGCTTTTCCATCACTAAGCTCATTAGTCTGTGGTTTTGTTTTACTCTGATTATTCTTCTCTTCTTCATCTAGTCAGTAAAAAAATTGAGGTAAATTAAAGTGACACAGTAAAATTTAAGCTTTGTAAAAATTAGCTATCATAAAATCTAAGACCAACAGAAATGTTTCCTTTAAAAAAAGTTTCTAATTCAATGTTTGCAACCAAATTTTGCTACTGATCAATCCAGTCTCATTGTCCAGAGAAAAATTCAAAATGTAAATAAACTGCACAAATTAGATTTAAAAATTCGTTCCATTTGGTATTATAAAAGTATCAAACAACATATTTAAGGACATTTTACATATAATTTTAGCCAGTTATGCCTTTAAGATTAAAAGTCAACATTACATAATAATTTAGAATGATTTAGTATGCAAAATGATTGGGAAGAATCAAGTTAACTAGCATGATGTTGTCTATGATTGTGCAGTCAATGTAACCATGACAAATTGTGTTCAGCATTGTCAGTTATTGCTACATTTTGTGATGAAGACAAGTCTCACATGTATTTTGGGAATGCAGATATGCTGCTTTGGTAAAGCCCAAACATACAGATGAGTGTGTGTCATCTGTAAAAATCAAGCAACGTTCACATAACAAAAAATCAGCACAATATTAGTGGATTTACAAATCATGGATTTTTCCTGTATTGGATCTATACAAGCAACCTAAGTTCATCTATGAATCAGTTAATGCTGAGGTACTATTCTGGTTGAAATAACACAAGCAAATCTATCATTTTATCGGTCAGGTTTATTCAGTAAACATGCGTGTGGTATGTTTGGGTTTCACCAATGCAGCACATCTACATCTCCAAAATACACATGGAGCTTGAATTCATTACAAAATTTAGCCATAACTGACAATGCTGAACACAATTTGTCATGGTTTACATTGACTGCACAGTCACAGACATCAAAATGTTATTTAACTCAATTCTTCCCACTCATTTTTGGGAATAATTAAATTTTACAGTGAAGACAAGCCCACGAAGCTACAGAAATAGTTCCAAAGCAGTTAGTCCTACCCATGAGAAAATTCTGTTGACTCAGAAGCTTCCATATTCCCTAAAGCCCCAATATACCAACAAGTTTTAGAGTTGCTCAGGACTCAGAGGACAGAAAGGAGATCAGCAAATGTGAACCCCCACTTCCACTACTCCTAAATCTGGACCAATCCCTATCTTCTCCATCACGATCATGAAGCCTCTGGGCATTCCTGCAACCTTAGGGCTGTAACAACTCCATGAACCCCAAATGGTCTCCTCTCATCACACCTGGGCTCAAGTCAGAATATCAGTCTAGGGCTATGTCTACACTACACACCACTGGCAGCACAACAGTGAAAAGCAGGCTGAATCCACAATGCGGTGTGTAGTTACCCAGGTCAGTGAAAGGCTCTAGCTGGGGGAAAGCAGCAGGGAAAGGCTTTTTTCCCTGCTGCCTCTCCCTGCCAGAACTTTTTCCCATTGTGGAGTCTTCCCCTGTAGCAGGAAAAGATTCTGGCAGTTCCCTGGGGCAGGGAAAGATTCTGGCAGCCGGGAGTTAGCAGGACACTATACTGCTAAAAAAAGCAGTGTAGATAGGGAGACGGGCTTGAGCAAGTAGACAATCTTGTAGGGTATGTACTTAGGTTCATATCCACACCCTTCAGGGATATCTTTACTTACCTAACCTGTGCCTCACCATCTACACTGCTATTTATATCCATACTAAGGGGAGCAAGCCATGTATGTGGTCTCCATGCCGCTGAAAGAGGCTTGCAGCATAGACATACACTTACCCTAACTTCACATAAAAGGAAAAAATAAAAATCAGCAAACAAAGCAGAAGGCATTTGTATGAAGTGCCACCACCACATCCTGAAATACTACATGCAAGTACAATTATTTTAAAGTATTGAAATATGTAAATATTTTTTATTTTAAAATGCCAAATGATCTATTTTACTATTATTTACTAACAGCAAAAACATTTCTATCCCCAAAAAGAAATATTCTCTCGCTCTATCATCACACTACACATATATGATAAAATATACTTCAGAATAAATCAGACTGCATGATACTATGTAGTCAAGTGGCAGGAAAAACATCAGCCAGAATACTGCTAACAAATGTATTATTTTTATATTATTTTACCATCTGATGTGATCTCGCCTTCTTCGGTGCTATCAGAAACTACAGCTTCCTCTTCACTTTCTTCTTCAAAGGAAGAGAGGTCACTAGTATGAACAGAGCTAACAGTGAGATCACTGAGAACATCCACATCTGAATCTTCCAAAGTATGTTCTTTAAAAAAGAAAAAAAGTTAAATATCTTGCAACCTATCAAATCAATGTCTTTATCTCAATTTCTAAGAAAAGTTAATTGTTCTTTTAGAAACTCGGATACACAGAATGATACATTATTTCTGAACACAGTTTGAGAGGCTTACAAATTATGGACCAAATGTTGTTTGCTTTAACTGTAAATATAATCCCACTGACTACGATGGAGCTATTCAGGTTGTGTGAGTAAAGCAAGCAAGATTTAGGCTTCTCTTACAAGTCCACCTTTTCAGAAGAGGGTTCCAGCCTTCGTGGGGGAAAGCTAGCATTACTGTTGACGTCACTGTAACTGGATAGCTAAAGAGGACTAGTTACCAATATTGTTGGCTCAATATCGTTTCACTTTCTAAGTTCACCTTTGAAAAGCCGCACACCAACACAAAATTTCCCTCTCTCCCACAATACTTTTAAAGTTGCCTTTTCTTTACCTTCTTTTGCACCTTCTGTTAACTTGTGTTTACTGCTGTTTTTTTCAGGAGCCCACTGTTTTACTGATTCTGCTTCTCTCTCTTTCATTTGCTTCTCTTCTTTTGCTTTTTGGGCATCATCAGTCTTCTTTGAATGGTCAAACTTCTTGTCATTCTTATCTTTTTTCTCTTTTTTTCTTTCTCCTTTTTCAGTGCTCTCTGGTTTCCTGTCACCTTTATCTGTCAATTTATTTTTCAGGTCATCATTTTCCTGTAGAATTTCTTTGCTTGGATGAATCAAATTGTTAACATCTTTTGTTACATTTTTTATTTCTTCACTTGGGCAAGGGAGTTCATTTAAATCTTCACATTTGGCAACTGTTTCACTTCCTTCTGAAGAATCACAAATGGGTTTTTCTTGGTCTGACAAATCTTCTGAGTTTCGCTCTCTCTCGTTGGTACCATCAATGCTTTGTTGAGATGGGAGTCTTTTTGAAGTTCTGTCACTATTCTTTGAATTTGCATTCTCTGTTGAAGCCCTGGCAGCACTTGCTTCCTGATTAAGAGAAGTTATCGTTTCCAAAATGGACAGGGCATCACTAGCTACAGTAGCACTAGGAGCAGCAGTAGAAACACCTTAAAGAATGAGATGAGAGAGAAAACGTTTTAGCTAACCAAGGAAATATATATTTCTACATTAGCTGGTTATTATTTTTGAAGAGGAAGGGCTTTTAAAATGAAACACGAATCTCAGAAGTCTGTTAGAGGGGAAAAAGCTTTTACCTTGATCTTTCAAAAGAAGTCAAATTAGTAGAGAGTTTTATTCATTCTGAATCACAGCATTTGTTTCTTACACATCAACAAGATGTCACTATGCTAACTTGTTTGAGATGTGGTTACCTGAGATACACTTTGCCCTCTGTTCCATATTGCTGCTGCAGAGATCAGCGGAACAGGTCCCTCACTTTATAAGGAGAGGGAGCAACCAGCCGGATAGTTTCCATGGAGGTCTTTCAACTTTTGAATTTTCTTCACCAGCCCAAATTCAACATACGCCCCCAAGTTTGCAGGAATGGTCAGTGGGATACTGCAGGAAACAATGTGGGCCCTGCTTCCTCCAGTATCTTTATTAATGATCTGGAAGAGGGATTACATTGAATATCAACTACTTTTTGTAGGGAGCACTATTGGGAGAAACTGCAAACACGCATAAGTATACAATGTAACAGGCAGGCAGGGTTAGGTAACGTCCTCCTGCTACCAGTGACTTTGAAAATGGTTGAGAAAGGGTTAACTGAATGAATACTAGCTGCTGTAGCTAGTTTGTCAACCCTTCTAATTTAAAGAACTCAGTCACGGGCCTCTCACACGAAGAGTTGGGATGTAAGCAAATGCTCTAGTTCACGAAGAGACATCTAACGTAATTGGCCAGCCCTGAGTTAAACCAATGGTGGGAAGAAGACTTAGCTGGAGGATTTCCTGCAGGAGTGAGTTTACAAGTACATACTGTGGATAACCAAGTAAGTAATTGTGGTAAAGTCAGGCCAGAGGACTACCAAAGGGTATACCAGGGCCGGTATGTGGGCCCTAAAGGCAGAAGAGAGAGCACAGCAGGGCAATTAGAGGCACCTGGCTCCAATGAAGGGTGAAGCCAGGTGTACTTAAACCCTGCCTTCCCAAGGGGGGGGGGAACAAACCAGGAGGAAGCTGACAGAAGGCTTGTGGCAGTTGGAGGAGAAGGTTCCCTCCCAGACCAGGAGACAAAACTCCTCTGCAGCCAGGGGAGATGGGGTAGCTGGGAGTGCCCTGGCCCAGGAAGAGAAGTAAAACGCGAGACCCACTGGGGGAAGCTGGCGGTTTGCCACATAATAAAAAAACCAAAAACAGCAGACTGTATTTATGGGATGTAATCCTGGTGACAAGATCAGGAGGAATGACTGTGATTGAGACTAGTTTGCTGTGTAAAAGTGGATCCCAGAAAGGATAACTTCGAGGCGCTGAGCCTGAAACAGCGTGAGAAATTGTCAAGTCAGGTGGTCTGACTTTATCCCGTTATATTACGTTAAATTTGAAACATTCATAGGAAACAGTTAAGGAACACTCTGGAAATATTTAAGCAACTTACATACTAATGCATGACAGCCCCATCTAAAAGATATGAGACCAAATGGTGGAAAAATTGAAGGATGAAGACTACAGAATAAAGTCCTGGAGCCTATATAATAGTGATGTAACAAAAACACACAACCAAGGGGTGGGTGGGAGAGAAGATTGAATAATTAGACTATTATAATACATATGCAAAAGGTGCAGAATTAAGGTATCTTAAGGACAACGCAAATGCCCCAAAACTTTCCAAACAGAAGAACTGCATTAAGACAGTTACATCTCTTGTAAATAATTGGCTACTCATTTTTACTACCTGTACCCACTTGATCCTGTTGTGGAAGTCGGAATTTAACTTTGAGACCTTTACTTCTAGGACGGACTGATTCCCCTGTAACTTCAAGTAGAGTGGAACTATGCCTCTTCTCCCCACCCCTCACAGCAACAATTATTACCTTGGGCTGCTCTTCACAGAGCCTATCTTGTGGACACTTCAAATGTTTGGTGTTAACAGCAGAACTAGTGATAATCAATACCACTTGCCAAGAGGAGAAAACAGACAACACAGAGTAATGGCAAAATACCTTGTACAATGATGGAAACATCTGCTTTTTCCTCACTAGGGGCTGAACTGGGGCTTGCTTCCTCTTTGTGATTAAATGTGGCTAAAAACTCATGAACAGCTTTTTCCACCTGAGGTCTGAATGTGTGATTGATCTTTGGATCCACAACCTGAGAAATAATTCTGTCAATTCCAGACTCCAGCATTCCAGACCTGAAACAAAATCATATTAATATAAGGAAATATATTTCCACACGTTACCTTAAACGGATCTGGTTTATCTAAAGTGTGTTCCTTCCACACACACAATTTCCAATAAAGCACAAGTTCTCAAAGTCACTTTTTCTTTTTCTTCAGGAACATCCCTAGCTAACTTACGTCTAGGTAGTACTCCAAACATCCTATCGACACACATAAGAAACAGTTCCTACTCAAAAAAGCTTGCAGTATATGAAATATAGTAATAAAAACTATACCAGCAGCCCTTTTACCATGTCATTACCAGCTAACCTCTTGTAGGCATGGCAATAAGAGTTGGCTCGGGGATGGACTTAGATGAGAGGGTACCTATCTTATTAATCAGGGTCAGAAGGGTATTCCATGCAGAAGGGGGAGCTGGAATGTGATAGCATTGTATCAATTGTCTTCATAACCCCAAATGTCAGGATTTGTCAGTATGGCATAATGTGACTGCCACTGAACAGTGCAGTTTAGATAATTAATTTACCTGTATTTAGAAGAAAGGTTAAGCATTGAAGTTGTTAGCTTCCTAATGGCCTAACTCTTGTCCGCCACATTCTAGAAAACAGAACAGGATGTCTCTGACTACACTTCATTTGAGATCTTCTCTCCATTTATGGTGTTATCTAAGTCTTAACTACAAAACACTTGTCTTTGCCCTATCCTCAGCTGTTTATTCCTACAACTAACTGGTACAACTGGGAGGAAAGTGAAAGGCTCACTATTCAAAGCCAGTACATTTGTTCTCAAAATTTCCCATCTGTCACTAAAGTTGACAGGATGAGACCCCTAATATATGCATATCAGGTTGGAGGAACATGAAGCTGCTTATGATATCAGTGTATCTTGTAATATCAGGCAGAGCAGAATGAGGTGAATGTGTTTATGGCACAAATTGTGCTCAGTGTAAATGCTTAAAATTCTAAGTTATTTTGATACAACTCTTTACCAGCAGTCTTACAAAACTTTTAGCTATCTATAGAAATCAAGCCTTATCAAAGATTTTTGTTTTGTGAACATGACTATGAGTAACTGACTTGTGCTTGCAACATAAACGGATTACTATATGCATAATCCTATTAACACCCAAGCTTTTTAACCCATAAATCCTAATAATAAATAATAATTTGCTGAATCACCCACTTATCAGGTGGCAATAGTACTAGAATCCCTATATGTGAGAATTGTAGCCCCAGAATTCCAACAAAACCAGATTTTTCTAGCTGCAGAAAAGTCTTCAAAGTGGGGAGGCAAAATAGGAAACATTCAGCATAACATATCACATGAGTGACTTTGACCAGTTCAATCAAACAAAATATTCTCTTCAGGGAAGTAAATTGTGAAACTTCTTTGTCTATCTAGGTTTTCATTCACCCATCACTGGAGGGAAAGTATCTTTTTAAACAGCAGAATATTAACTCAATTTGTGACTTACTTGAGAACCTGCTGCCTAATATTATTTCTCAACTGATTCTTGTTAAGGTGAGGACTCCAAGTGTGAGTTGCCAGGTGGTTAGAAACAAAGTTGTCAACCCGTTGCCTCAGGTTTTGATAAGCAGGCTAGAAAGAAAAAAAGTGAGATCAGTTTAAAAAAAAAAGTTGTTTGAAACCCATTTCCTAGTGACAAGGGCTGAGAAACTTACCCCCCCACAGATCTTAACTGTAGAGTCAACCAAACTATCAAGGTATATTCTGCCATGGGCAAAGCCCATCTACCCAAACCTATTGGCTTGGAACAGGTTTATGACCCTTGCTAGAGGCATGTTCATACAACCGAGATAAACAGCAGGGTTCTGCTAAAAGCAGCGTCCAGCCTGTCTAAACAGAAGGCCCGATCTGGTTCACACGTCGGTCCCGGACAACTGATTTCAAGGGGAGCGCACTGGAGAGCTCCCTCCTTACGAAGGTGGAACATGCAGCCGCCACAGCTCAGCACTAAGGAGCATGACCACGGGCCAGTGCAAGCGGCGGAGCTCTGGTCGGCTGCCGCGCTGCCCGGGCCACACGGGGAGCGATGTTCCCAGGACGCTCGAGCACCCGCCGGCTTCGCGCCCCGGCCAGCCCTGCCTCGCCTGCCGTCACCGCCCGGCGACGCTCACCGAGGACCCTGCTGCGTGTGGCGGCCAGGCAGCCAGCGCCCCCGGCCCGCGGCGGGGGATGTGCGCACAGAGCGGGGCCAGGTCTGTGCCCCTCACCGCCGCCTCAGACCTACCCTCCCGCCGCGCCCCCGCCCCCACCTTGGTGTCCACGTCGGCCAGGCAGTCGCGGCGGAACTGGTCGAACAGCCCCTGGCTCTTCAGGTGATTAACGATCACGGACACCAGCTCGGGCTCCACCGCGCCGCCCCCTCCGGCGGCCCCGGGCAGCGGCGGCTGCTGCTGTGGGGGCGGCGGAGGGGGGGGCGGGGGAGGCGGCTGGGGTTGCGGGTTACTGGCCATAAGGCGAGCGGGGCCTCCAGGAAACGCGAGCGGCTCCCAGCTCCGCTCGCCTCGCCCCAGGCAGCCACTGGTTACCGAGCAGCAGCCGCGGAACGCTCACCCCGGAAGTGAAAGGGAACGGAGGGAGGAAGCGGCAGACAACGAGAGGGGAGAGGGCGGCTACCGGGAGCGGCGCCAGGCGACGCGGCTTCGCACAGTGAAAGGGGCCCTGAGACCCTGCTACTGGCCCTTTAAGGGGGACCCCGGGGAAGGAGCGGGCCTGCCCGGGCCAGTACCCCTGCTCCTAGGGCGGGGCGGGAACAGTGGATCGGCTCTCCGGCCCCGCCTTCCCCGCCCAGCGCCCCCCTCGGGAAGCCCCATTGCCATGCGCCGCCGCTCCTAGCAGCCGGCTGAGCGAGCGGCCCGGAGCGCGACTTCCACGCGACACCCCGCCCCCGCCTGCCACGGTGAGGCCGTCGCCGGGAGCCCCCGCTCGCACCGCTTCCCCTCCCCCGCGCGTGCGCGCCGGCCCCAGCGTAGAACGAGCAGCGGGCCGGGCGGCGGGTGTACGCGGAGGCAGGGCGCATGCTCTGTCACAGCGGCTGAAGCCGCCGCGCTGCCCCTCACCGAATCGGCCCTGATTCGGGATCGCCGAGTGCGCATGCGCCCGGCCGCCCGTTCCCAGGGTCCCAGAGAGGTGGGCGGAGCTGTGCCGGGACCCCCGGAAGTGACGGAGCCAGAGGCTGGCCGGACGGCTGGAGGCGGGGCTGAGGGGCCCAATCAGGGCGGGGCAGGGGCTCCCCCAACATCAGGACGGGGGCCGCGGGGGTTCAGTTACGTCGGCTGCGGCCGACGCTCGCTCCCGCTGAGGAGGCGCCTGGGCCGCGGTGGAAAGAGCCCGGGCCCGTGTCCCTGCAGAAGGCCCCGCAGCCCAGGCAGGGCCGGTCCCTCACGGCCAGGCCTGGCCCGCCTCCCGCGCAGCGCCTTCCAGCCGCTTCGCTCTGGGGCGCGGCACGTCCCGTCCTCAGCGGCGCGGCGTCGGAGTTCAGCTCCCGTTCCTCCACCGGCGGAGGCGGGCGTTGGCCGTTGCCGTTTTGCCTTTTCGTTCCGCGCCCTCCGCCTTTGTCACGTGTCAGCGCGTGTGTGGAACGGGGGGTCCCCGCACGGCCGCTGCGCGCCCGGCTCTTAAAGGGTGAACGTGTCCCGCGTCGCAGGGAAATCCCGCTCGGCCCCTCAGTGCCTTCGCAGCCCGGGCCCTGCGGGGGGAATTCTCACAGCAACGCGCCGGTTGTGAGTGTCTCTGGGTGTGGGTGTATAGCCCCAAGCGTTCAAAACCACCAGCTACGCGCCAAAATAATGAAATTAACATAAGGACAGGTGGGTCCCTTCCATTCCTTCAAAAGCCCTTTCTGAGCTTTTAGGGTGCTGCGCGCGTTTTCGGTCACTTCTCCCAAAGAATCCATGTGCCTAACCTAGCTACGTTCTGGTAAGGTTCGGTGCTGTTTTGCACGCCCAGTCAGGTGTAACTTTCTTCTCCCTTTGTAATTGGCAGCTTCTTAAAAACTCTTATTTCTGTGAGCAATTTGCCATCCTGGAAACACTGACGTACGTGCTTCACTCTTCTATTACTTCATTTGTTGCATAAATAATTCAGGGGAAATGTCAACCATCTATTTATGCATATCTTAATTTCATAGCTTTTTATGTATGCTTCATATTTTATTATGATACATTTCAGTGATCTTCATTTTGACAGACTTACTGCTCTGTGCTGCCAAATGGAAAACAAACTTTAAATGAATTATCCTGGTTCTCTTTTGCATTGGGGCATGATGCTGACCTCACCGAGTTTGCCTTTTGGTGAAACTAAAGTGTCCCTACTGTGTTTTTACAGTGTGATAGCTAATGCATATTCGTCACCCCTAGTAAATACATTGTCTTAGCACTGAAGACACAGGTATACTACTGACTGAGATGTTAAATGAATTATTATTCATTGCTTGACAACTCTGATGCTGATTGTGCAGCTAATGCTGCTCCTTTGCCAAAAGAGATTTGTGCCTGAATGTCTGCAGCCCCCCATTTATGTGGGTGTCATGGAAAATCAGTTACAAGCATTTTAAATTCAAGGAATTAAGATACTTTCCCCCCCTTATTCTCTTCCTTTACTGAGAGGTTGTCTAGATTGCATACCACTAAAGGTATGAAGTTAAGGTGCATAAATTACATTGTCTTAAACCCCTGTCTGGATACTTTCATTCAGAAGTAAAGTGGCCATTTGTTGTGTCTACACCTTTCTTACATTATGATGGTATTATTAATTAGTCCATTATTATAATATCCACAAAGGTGTGAGGACCCAGTCTGATAGGCTGCAACAAAAATAATTGTGATGTGTCTCAGTACATATACAGAATGTAGGATCTGATCACCTGGCCCAAAAACATCCATAAAGAGGGTGTGGCAGTTACTAGATATGCTCCGTATTGTTTCTGAAGTGGCATAGGATGTTTTCATTGTAGGCAAGCCACTTAGAAGGTGTAATAGACTGCAGCCCTGTATTCAACCCTTGCACACTATTGTAGTAATCTTTGTACAAGATATGCTTATGAGGTATCATTTCAAAACTCATCATTTGCTGGTCATTATTGTCCTGGTAAAATATGTGTGGCAACAGTTATAAGATTCCATGGTGTGGTGTTACTAACATGTTTCAAGTCAGGGGATTGTTCCTCAGAGACAAAGCAAGCTGATGCCTCAGCCAGATATAAGCAAGGTCAATAGGCTATTTCTCCTAAATGGCTATTCTTTGGCAAGAAAGGGGGCAGAGGTAAAAAAATCTCCTTAGCAAAGAAACAGCATGGAGTTCTCGTCCACAGAGTCTGCCTGTTGCCATGCTCCCATCTGAAAATGCTTCTCTAAGGGAAGACAGGACTATAAAAAAGAAGGAACAGATACCCCAACATACCCCCTCCCCCTTGCTGTCTTTGTCCAATTCACTGCACCTGAAGGAACAGAGGAAGTGGCAATTAAACAGAAAAGGTCTTGCTTGGCCTAAGAAGCTTGGCCAATAAGACTGTTGAGAGCATGCGGTGAGAGAAATTTTGCTTTGAATTTTACCTAGTTTAAGTTATGCACTAGTTATGTTTTTTCTTTGTTTTTCTTGTAACCATTTCTGATTTTTATGCCTCATTGATTTTAAGTGAGTACAATAATCTTTGTCGTTAATAAACTTGTTTTATCTAATGCAGTGTGTTTGATCTGAAGTGTTTGGGAAGCTCCATTTGGGGTAACAAGACAGGTTCAATATGTCTCTTAATTAAAAGATTAACTTTTTATAAGCGTCTATTTTCCAGGAGAAGGCTGGACAGTACATGGCATACATTTCTGTGGGGAAATCTGGGACTGGAAGTGTGCTGGGGTCACTCTGCAGTATAATTCAGGCTGGTAAGAGCCTCCATGTGACTGGGAGGCTGCAAATACATATAGACCAAGCTGGGAGTGACTTACATGCTGGTGCCTGTTTGTGAGATGTTCTGACTGGAGGCTTCAGCAGCAAAGCAGTGTAAGGGACACTCCAGACTAGAGAGCAAGGTTGGCACAACTGCTCATTACTCTAGATTAAACCTTGGTATGTTGCAGCAGTTCACTCCCTATTTACTCACCTTATAGCTAAGAAAGTCAGAGTTCATGAGGTGGGGGGGAAATGTTATAACTATATCTGCTGAAGACAACTCTGGCTTATCAGTGCAAGCCCATGAATATGCCTGCTGTCAGATAGTTTTGCTGAGAACACTCAGATATTTTGAAAATGAGAGTGCTGATATTGTTATGAGGAGTTGAAGAAGGTAAGCATATATGCTACATGTTAGGGCCACATTATAGAAACGTAGGGCTGGAAGTGGTTCCTGAAAAATCATCAAGTCCAGCCCACTACTGAGGCAGGACCAAGTAAACCTAGATAATCCATGATAGTTTTCAAGAAGAGGTAGGACAAAAACCTACTTGATGGGGATTCTACAACCTCCCTTATAAGCCTATTCCAGAGCTCAACTACTCTTATAATTTGAAAGTTTTTCATAATATGTAACCTAAATCTTCCTTGCTGCAAATTAAGGCCACTACTTGTCCCATCTTCAGTGGATATGGAGAACAATTGATTACTGTTTTCTTTATAACATGTTTTAACATGTTTGAAGACTGTTAACAGGTCCTCCCTCAGTTGTCTATTCTCAAGAGTAAACATACTCAGTTTTTTAACCTGGCCTCATGGGTCAGGTTTTCTAACCTTTTTAAAATCATTTTTGTTGCTCTTCTATGAACTCTCATCTGTCCACATCTTCCTTAAAGTTTGGCAGCCAGACACAGTATTCTAGTTGAGGCCTCACCAGTGCCAGGCAGTGGAACAACTACCTCCTGTGTCTTACATGCAACACTCCTGTTAATACATCCCAGAATCATATGAGCCTTTTTTTACTACTGCATCACTAGATATGTCCTCCAAGTTTGACAGCAAACTATTCATATCTACTCTTTGCATATGGTGTCTTAATCAGTTGTTTACCAACCTTATAGTAATTTCATCTATAGCACATTTCCCTAGTCTGTTTATGAGAATTATATGTAGGTCTGTGTCAAAAGCCTTATTAAAATCAAGATGTGTCACATCCCCTCCTTCCCCTTTCCTCGGCATCAAGAAGACCAGTGACCCTATCGAAGGAAATTACGTTGGTTTGGCATGATTTGTTCTTAAAAATCCATGCTGGTGATTCCCTATAACTCTCTTATCCTCTAGGTGTTTACAAATTGATTGTTTAATGATTTGTTCTAGTATCTTTCCAAGTATTGAAGTTGTGCTGAATGGTCTATAATTCCCTGGTCCTCTTTGCTCCCCTTATAGAGACTTTGTGCATCTAGCCCTAAGGCTTAGGTGCCTACTTTACCATGCTAGGCTCCACTGCAATTCCCAAAACTCCTTTCAAACCTTTTGTCGCCTAAACTCACTTAACGCCTACATTTTCAAGGTAAAAGTTGCTTAGACATCCAATAATGGGCAGCAAGTTTAAAATAAACAAAAAGAAGTACTTCTTCACACAATGCACAGTCAACCTGTGAAATTCATTGCCAGGGGATTTTGTGAAGACCAAATCTATAAAGGGGTTCAAAAGAGAATTAAATAAATTCATGGAAGATAGGTCCATCAAAAGCTAGTAGCCAAGATGGACAGGGATGCGACCCCATGCTTGGAGTGCTCCTATTCTCTGGTTGCCAGAAACTGGGAGTGGACAATGGGATGGATCGCTTGATGACTGCCTGTCTGTTCATTTCCTCTGAAGCACCTGGCATTGGCCACTGTCGGAAGACAGGATACTGGGCTAGGTGGACCATTGGTCTGACCCAGTACGGCCATTCTCATGTAAATTTCTGCCTCTAAGCATGTGTACTGCTGCCTTACTCTAGAGAGCTGGATATCCATGTCCCACCTAAACCCCAGAGCAAATTGCAAACTGGGGAAACTAGGGAGGCTCTATGCTTATCTTGCATGAGGGACCAATCTGATAGAATGCTCAGACACTGCCTACTGGATTGGATCCCATTCAAAATCTGGCTGGAGGAGGAGGACGTGGTATCATCATCCACTTTATAGCTTCTAGTCCAGTGCCTGGTGCACTTGCTTGGGATGTGAGAAATGTGGGTTCAATTCCTCCTTAGGCAGCGGGGGGAGAAAAGATCCAGCTCGAGTACTTTAACCACAGGGCTTGGAGTTACAACGTGGATGGCACCCACCCACCTTTGGCTGCTTTGTGCGGAGTTAGACATCTGTCGATCTCCGTATCTCAAGAAACAGCTTCGGTGCCTAAGCCACCTGACTCTAAGAAAGGGGTTTCTATTCATGAATTGCCAAGCAGAGCTAGATGCCTACCTGCAGTGGGGACTTAGGCACTGAACTGTGTGATAGGATGGCTCTTTTAACCTTAGGGACGTCACATGCCGTCTGGTTGGCATCATTGTCTGGCTTAGGTAGCTCCCTGCCTAGGTGCTGGCTTTTGTGGATCTCACTCTGAGGTGTTTTTCCCTTTTCCCATTCATTGTACAGGGAGCTTAGGCACCTAACTCAGGATCTATGAATTACAGTGGGGTTCCTGTGATTTTATTGGTGCCTAAAAGCGAGGCATTGAGATACTGAGTGTTGCAATGCCTCAGTCCCTTTGTAAATCTAGCCCTCAAGTCTTTTCTTCACTGCTAAAAAGAAGGTGAATTTTTGTTTTGCTTTGTTTAACTTGAGATAGTTAAGGTGCAGCAACTATTCCGAACTGAAAACACAGTGAGAACAAGGTACTTCGGTTTTAGTGTGGAAAAGACCTCAGAAAATGTCTATGGAATAAGATCAATGGTCAATATGTTCATATGTTTGTGCCACAGTAGAGAAGTGCAAATTTTGTTTTGAAAACTTGATCAGTATGTGTAACAAGTGACAACCGGGGGCAAATTCTGTGTAAGAAACAAAGATAGATGTTCTGCTTAATAGCTTGTGTTTAAAATGTATTAATGAGTATTTCAAATACTGTTAATAATGCTTTACACAAGTTTCAGTGTTTTGTGTACATTAATTGTTTTTTTACCATAGAAATTATATGGCTTAATCTGCAATGGAAAGAGGCTAATAAAGAAATAAGAATACCTACATTCAGCGCTTTACATAAAATAGCCCTGTGGTTTAACTCTGTAGAATTGTGACCAAATATACTCTTTTATTCACCCCTACACACCATCTTTGTACAAAATATGCCTTGTGATGTGTCTGTTGAAAACTAACAGTTCACTGGTTATCATGGTGAAATGTGTGTAGCAACAGTATATGTAAAGTTATGAACATAAGTAGAAATTAGATCTGCAATGTATTTACCAGACAGGTCTGGGTAAATAGAGCCCTGCAGATCTGCAGATATCCACTTTATATCCATAGATTATTTTTTGTGGATCATGGATTGGATGCGGATGGTCATGGAGGTAACGAATTCCATGAATTTCCAGGACTTGCATGACTTCTGAGGCAGGTTGTAGCAGCTGTCAGCCCTTGCCACTGCCTAACAGCTGACCATTCCTGTGGCCACCGCCAAACAGTTGATTGGCCAGCCAGCCCCAGGCCACTGTGGAGCAGCTGATTGGCAGCCAGCTCTGGGGCCACACCAGAGCAGCTGATGGGTGACCAGCCCAGGGTGGCAGATCAGCTGATTAGCAGCTGTTCAGGGCCCCTAGGGCTGGCTGCTAATCAGCTGTTTGGCACAGCCTGGGCAAAACAGCTGATCAATGGTGGGGAGTGGGGGGCCTGGCCACCAAACAGCCGATTGGCAGCTCCGGGGCTGCTGCTGAGGGTGTGGATGCAGACACTGATAGAGATAAAATACGGAGTGCTGACTGCCGATCAGACACAAGTTTATTCTGGTGAATGCAGATCAGATGTGGATCCACATTTTTGTATCCATTCAGGGCTCTATGGGTAAACCAGTTTCTCAAAGATAAAGGACAGGGTGACACCTCTCACCAGGTGCCATCAATGCTGAAAGGCCATCTCCTGTCAACTGCCATTCTTTGGCAAGGAAGGTGGGTAGGAACAGATTGATCTCCATTTTAGCAAACAACAGCATGGAGCCTCTTTCATCACGAGACTCCTCGTCTCTGTCTTCACAGCAGGAATGAATTTATCTAAAGGTAACCCTCAGGAAAAGGCATTTCAAAGGGTAACTGAACTATAAAAGTGAGGGGGAAAACACCCCAAGTTCTCTCTCCCGATTCATGTCTCTCTATTTCACCTAAGCAGACAAAATAAAGAGTTTTAGGACTTTGGGAGCAGATAGTGGCCTGAGCATTTGGTCAGCAGTGTTACAGGGAACATGTGGTAAGTGACTTCACCTTGAATTCTAGTTAGTTTACATTTTAGCACTAGGAAGTGTTTTATCTTTGTGTCTCTTGTAACCAGTTCTCACTTTAATGCCTTAGGTTTTAAGTGAGCACAACTGTATCTCTTTGTAGTTAAATGAACTTGTTTTATTCTTTAATCAAAACTAATCCAGTGTTGTAGTTAAACGGGGCTGTGGAATAACTCCAGTTAAAGTAGCACACTTACAGGGCAATAGACCTAAAATAGCTGAGCTGTCCAGGAGAGGGCTGAACAGTGCAGAACACACTCTTTTGGGAAAATGTGGGTCTGGGAGCGTGTTGGGGTCACACTGCAAATGGTAACCAAGGCTGCTGGAAGCCAAAGGATGGCTGGTGTTTAACAGACTGCTGGGGTTCAGAGTTGCTGGACCAGGGCTGTGGCTATTCACAGATACTCAGGGTGTAACCTGCATGCTGTTTGGCTGTTTGTGAGGAGCCCACGTTGGGAGCTACAGCAGCAAGGCATTGTGGGGCACCCCAGGTTGGAGGGCAAGGATGACACAGTCCCTCACTGGTCTGGCTTGCACCCCAGAATGTCGTAAGAAAGCTTTTCCAAATTACAAAGATATCTTTTTTTTATTTGTGTTCAGATTTAACATAGAAATTTCATAATGGAGGAAATTGTGATGGAGCATCCTCCGGCATCACTACTCACGGCCTCCTGGATCAGGAGATGGGACGAGGAAGAAAATTGTGGCAAGTGTACCCCCATCTGTCACAATTTGCTGCCCTTGGACCAGAGGATGAGAGAGGCAGAGGCAGCAAATTGTGACAGGGCAGCAAAAAACACCTACATGTCAGTAACTGCTACTGTAGCAAATTGTGATGGTAGCAGTTAGTAACTTTACACCTGTTAGCCCCAGCATGAGACCAATAAATGTGGGAGAGGGGGGTTACCTATTGCCTGAGGTGTGGCGGGGATGCTGGCTGGTAGGGGTGGAGGCTAACTCTAGAATTTTGCGGTCTGCATAGAATCATAGAAGATTAGAGTTGGAAGGGACCTCAGGAGGCCAGCTAGTCCAACCCCCTGCTCAAAGCAGGACCAACCCCATCTAAATCATCCCAGCCAGAGCTTTGTCAGGCCGGGCCTTAAAAACCTCTAAGGCTGGAGATTCCACCACTGCCCTAGGTAACCCATTGCAGTGCTTCATCAATGCATGCTTCTCTCTCAGACTTTTCTCTGCAACCACAAAAACTAGAAATTCCCAGAGTCCTGTCATTGCAGCAGTTGGGTCTGGACAGAAATTGTGACCTATTGCAACAGGAGTTGGCAGCCATTGCTGGCCGTTCAGGAAAGGTAGTAGCCCCTCCCACCGCATGAGTTTTGTCTGATCTGTGGGGCAGAGCATGGCAATTCTCCACCCTCCCTTTTTTATTGCTGTCTCCCTGGCTGTTGTTTTGTTTTGGCTGGCTACAGGAGGAATGGGAGAAAGCTCACATGGGGAGCTGAACAAAATTTGGCAGCAGTGGCCGAGTGGGTAGAAGAGGTAGCTCCACCACCGCCAAATGGGGAATTTGGGAGGGGGTCGATTACAGAGAGTAGCACCAGCTGGGGTCCCAGCTTCACATGCATAGGGGGGGCCTACAATCACACTTCCTGAACCAGGCTGCCCCCGGCTTCTCTTCCCCCACAGGCTCTTAGGTCACTGTCATTCCTTCACAGATTACTCCAAACGTTTGTCATGGTTAAAATAGCAACATTGGGGCTCCTATCTCTAGATTTGGAAATCAGGAATTATTGTGCTGGATCTGGCCCACTCAATCACTTAGTCTTATACCCTGTCTGCCAGTGGCTTCAAAACGAAGTGAAAGAAACCCTGAAATAGACAATGGTGGCATTACCTGCTTCTAAGAGAAAATTGTTCGTGATCCCATTGACTTGTATTAGCTCATACTCAGAAACATAAGGGGTTTCTTCTCACTTAAATATTTGTTCTAAAAATGTAACTAGGTGTTCTCTCTCTCTCTCTCTTTTAAATCCTGCTAAGCTTTTTCCCTCAGTGATCTTATGGCAATTAGTTCTTTCTGTATACTAATGGTGCACTGTAATATTAAACACTCTTAGTTTACATTTGTTTCCTTTCAATTGAAAGCCCCTCTGTTCTTCTGTTATGAGAGAATAAATAGGAAGGTTGGTCTGTTCTTTTTATGTTCAATTCATTTTGTCATGTCTCTCCTCACTTATTTCTTTCCTAAACTGTAGTTCCAACCTCTTTTCTCTCTCTCTCCCTCTCCATATGAAAGTCTCTTCATTACCTCTAATTACTTTCATCGCCTTTCTAAACACTTTCTATTTCTGCTGTCTCTCCTTTGAGATAGAGGGTGTGTAATTCCCAGGCTGTGTTTAATCCTGGTCAGCCTAATCCCTAGTGTACAATGCTTGCTTCCCTAAAAGCCCTCGTGTATTAGCTGACTTCAGAGACTGCCTTTTGATATTTTTGTTAGTTCAGCCGCTTCATTTAAGTTTTTTCTGAGCTCTAGGATGAACATATCTAGTCCTGGGACTTATTCCTTAATGTGTGAATTTGCTCCAGCACCACTTCTGACATCTCAGTCTCTAACAGTGTCTCATCTTCTCACTTGAAAAGATTAGGTCTGTTGTAGTATATCTCTGATTTCCTCTGAAGTGAGGGAAAGAAATCCATTGTACTTCTTTGCAATGTCCTTATTCTCCCCAATTGCTCCCTTTACTCCCTGGTACTATAATGGACCCACAAATACCCTTGCATGCTTCTTGCTTCGGATATTCTAATCTTCTCAAAAGATTGTAACTACTAAGAAACAGAATCAGGTTGTGGCACTCTTCTTGATCCTTAAAATAGCTCTCTAAACTTTTGATACATGAGGACCTGCTGCCTGATTACTTTGCAGCTGGCTCTTACTGAAGTACAAGCTTCATGCAGGTTGCCAGATGGCTGTAAAATAGCATAAAAAGAAATGTTTCCAGAGGTCATAAATGTTACCTTTGAAAGCATTCTGCTTCTATGCTGTGTTTGGAAATGAAGCATTGCAGCATCTTGCTAACATGATGCAAAGCAAGAAAATAACCCTAATTAGAGAAGAAAATGCAAATTATTAATCTAATATTATAGAAAAAAACCAATAAAAATGATATTATATTGGATTTCTAAAATTCTAAGTTTTATAACCTAAGATATAATGGTTTTAATACATAGTAGAGTGGCCGTGGTCAGTTAAAACAGGTTCAAGTTAACTGGGCTGAAATCTCAATGGGCCTTTTTAGACAATCAGATTGTATTGGCCTGAACCAGTGGAGCAAAGGCACTTAGCTGATGTGTGGCTAGAGTGTTAAGAGATGTAGGATCAAAACAAGGAAACTACTTCAGAAGCAAAAAGAGAAAGATGATCAGGGAGGAAATGCAAATTGAAAACGATATTAAGTGTAGTAGGAAAACTAGTTGGAGGGAAAGACACAAAGTGGACTAGAAATAATGGTTTAAGAGGAGTTTATGCTGAACTATGTCAAATGTTTGTTCTACAGAAAATGGTAGACTTGGCCTGGAGACTGAATTGACAAATGTTTGTCATGGTTAAACAGCAGCACAGTCCTCAGAAAAGCAAGAAGTTACTGCATGTGTATAGAATGAGTACTCCGTAACACTGAAGGCAGCAACTGATGATAATGCTTGGCAGGGTGGGGTGTTGTTCTCACTTGGCTAAGGCTCCTATCCTAACAAGGACAAGGATGAAGGTGAGCTTAGATACGTGCTTATAAAAATGAAAAAAATGCCTGGCTTACAGTGAGTGTAAGGGGACTTGACTATAATTCTGCAGCCATTCAGAATGTTGAGGTGTAATGCATGGAGATCCTGGTCAGCTACAAAAGTTGGAAACTTTCCTTGGCAGCAGCAGCAATCATTTAAAAGGTTTTTTTGGTCACAAAAGCAGGGGTAATAATGCTGCCATTTTTGCAGACTTCGAAGCAGGCCAAAAAATCCAAATCTTGGTTACAGTTTCCCCTTCATGATGTAACGAGTGTGAGGCTATCTAGAACTGTACACAAGGACCCAGATTGTTAAGAATATTTAAATGCCTAGGTGCTCTTGAAAGTCCCATTAGGTGCCTGTCTACATCTTTAGGTGCCTAAATACCTTTAAATTCTGGCCTAAAGTTGTCATGTTTTCAAATTTTCTGTATGGATGTGTATTTGCAGCAGCTGAATGGGTGAGGAGGGGAAGGATGGTTCAGTCAGACTATAAATGTACCCACATGGCAGCTTAGATAGCAGAAAGCATTGGGGGGCGAAAGTGAGAAGGGCGAAAGAATCAATTTGGCATTCACTAGACGGTATCTACTAATAAAAGTTCTGTGATTGATCTGCATGAAACTGCAGTAGCCAGACTTCATTTCAGACTTCATAGTGGGAAGATCTAGTAGTTTTATGAAAACAGTTGTGAACATCAACACCATGCTAGGAAATATTGGATGACCTACTAGCAAAGAACCAGATGTCTTGCTGTTTATGGAAGTCTTTCTTCATTTAAAAAAATACAGTGGTGAGTGTGTTTTTGATGAGAAAATACCCTGCCATAGTCCAGTACATGAATTCCTGGTTAGAATTAGTGATTGATAAAGTAGGGAAAGATAGTGGGAATAACCCACATCCAAATTTTTGTTGAGAAACTTCACAGGGCATATGTTGCATCAAAAATCTATACAAAATACAAGGGATGGCACTGAAACTCGACCTTCACTACCTGACTTGACAAAACATGTGCAACTCAGCTAGCTGCTGCTAGCCTCTGGGCTGTGAAGGTGCTGTGCCAGAACTATGCAGTTGGCTAGCAACATTTCATTATAGCATCTGATCCTTTAACTATGGTAGTATAACTGCAATTGGGAGATGATTCTCTGTCACAGGTTTTGGGGTCACTGCGCCTTTAATCCCCTTCCATGGTTTTCTCAAGGAATGATCTCCCAGGGCTCCGGGCTCGTTATCTCTCTCTGGGCAGGCACCTGTGTCCGATGCCCTTCTGAGTGGGAGTTTTAGGCTGAATTCCCATCTTCTTTACTGTGATTATCCCAAGCAGGTCTGACAGATGCCCAGCCCCCTACTCCTTAGTGCTCCAAGGCCAATGACAGTGACCAGACAGCCTTCATAAGCAGAGTACATTTATTTGAGGATTTAAAAGGTCAGGTCTGTTTGTTGACTCAAAAATGAGAGGCCCCAAGTCTTTTCAAACTCAGCCTTTTGTTTTGTTTTGTTGGGTTTCTAGTACCGATTTGAACAGTATATGCAAACCACCCCAGTGGTTATACTTCCCTGGAACTGTTTACTACCTCAGGGTATGCAGTGATCACCCCCCACTCCCCATTTTAGTTCCTGGAGGAGCTGTGGTAGCCTTGCTTCCATGAAGTTAAACGCAGTTCCTAGCCAATAATGATATATAGAACATTCATAAATGTAATACAGTATGGTCCCCAAAGATACTGCATGTGGTTGCAATATCTGTCACATTTTGTAACCTGACTTAAGAATGTGACGGAAGATGCTTTGATTGCAACTTAGGAATTGTGAATTAAGGGATAGATCTTTAGCTGGTCCCAGTTCGTGGGGAGTGGGCAATGACAAAAGTAGGGGATTGCCTGGCAGGGCAAAGCATGGTGAGGCTTGTTCCCCTTAGCCATTACTGTAGCCATGAGGGCCTGTCATGAACCCTGAAAAAGTTGACGAACGAGGCTCTGGTGAAGATCAGGCAGCAGCAGAGTTTTCGTCACCTGTGGTGGCTGAACCCCTCTGGTCAACGGCAATGGTGGCCATATAGCTGAAGGTGAAGTATCAATAGTTAGGAAACCAGCTTTAGTCACTGCACTTCTGTCCCTGGTGCCCCAACGTGGCAAAGTATTTAGGGACATATGATCCAATATGACATGTACAGGGCATAAGGGATTGTCGCAAATGACCCCTTCTGTCTAGGGCCTAGACGAACTAATGGTGATGATGATGCAAATATTATATTGCCATGGAGCTATGACACACCAGCTGTGTATCTGACCTTAAGTGTCTGATCTCTCTTTGCCGCTACAAAGGCAATATCTCAATCTTCCTCAAGATTATGAATTGTTACCACAGTTATTAATACAAGAAGAGGAAACTCTAGAGCAGTTCCTCAGATAGGCCATTGAAGACCAAATAGTGCCATTCCATGGGTTAGATTGCAAAACCCAAGGACAATGCAGAAAATATAAAAGAGTGTATTTTATTCTCACAAACATCACATCTTCTTCCAGAATGGTCGACCATTCAAACAAGATTCTACTACATTTGTCCAACCTGAAGTATTTGTGGCCTACTCCATTGGACATACCATGAAGGAAACTAGAGGTGTGACAGCAAAAATCCATTAATGGAATTTATGAATTTAAGGGCAATCATGGATCAGTTGTGCCCAATGATCTGAAACTACTGCAACCCAACTAGCCATACTCTAATTATTTCAACAGCTGAATGTGAAAGACTATCTTGTGCTATGAATTATGTACTATCCCACACAGCTTTTAACTTGCTAAGTGTTCCGTGCTGGTCAGATCTGTTTTTATCAAACACACTAGTCCACCACTGTAGAAACTTAATCCTAAAGACTGTCTGAAAGTGGTTTATCAGTCATCTGGGGTCAACCATACATTTTTTCTATGAGAAAAAGAAAGATTTAATGGTGGAAATAGGACACTTCCTGGAAAGAAACTGACCACTTGTTTGAGTTGCACTGAAATCAGTCTCAGATTCTGTCTGTTTGCTGTCTTATAAATCAATTACTATGACTTCATAAGTATATATTCTCTATATACATTTTCTCTATGGCATGTACTTTACACTAATATCTTTATGTTTGTATATCCAGGTAATTATCAGTGGTATGACTGATGTATGTCATAGCTTTTCACTTTTGAATGACTTTAGTATGTCCCTCTGACTTGTGTTATCCTTGGATATAACTACCTTAAACTAGCTATTGTATCATTCTAGATGGTACATTTGTTCATAGTGATGCTACATTTTCTACTTTGATTTGATATGTGAAGCTGGTCAGTGAGTTTACCGTATATATATATATATTTTAAAAAAAATGTTTCCCCATTAGAGCACTGAATGGAACTCCACACTCATTTCTACTATAGCTAGAAGATTGGGAGTGGCTCTTCAGACTGAAACATTAAGAAGGGCGGAGAAAAAACTAACCTGCATATGCAAAGAATTTGTCTTAATTTTTTTTGCAAATCTGTTTATAAAATTCTTTCTTCTCCTTGTTCACTTTCAAGATCCCAGATAACCTCCCCAGCTGTCTTTGTTCTCACCTTGGATTTACACTTTGTTTAGAAAGTCTCTCTAGCTGTTTGTCCAACACGGTCTCTCTGTTTCTTCTTCAAACACAGTTCTTCTAAGTTCACCTAGCCTCTCCACATCCTCCCTTATTTGAATAGCTGTGTTACATCTGATCTCTGTTTCAGTTATGTCTTGCATTGCAAATTTTTCAATGGCAGAAATTTATATGTTTGTGAAGCAGCATATAATCTTCTATCCTTATGTACATAATCCCTATTCAAAATATCTGAGAAATTTCAGTCATTGTTTTTGTTCTGCAAGTATTGTAAATACAATTTTCAATTATTAATCTGGTGAAAATTTGTATCCAAAATATTGTATTTCTCTCCATCTTTCCATTTTGTTCCACTGAAAAAGGAGGAGGGGCGGGGGGGAATGATAACATAAAGCAGTCCAGTCCTATCAAATTTGAAAGTTTTGACCAAATCCAAATGTTTTGAAAATTGCTTTTTTGCCAGGCTTTATTTGAAAAACTTCCACCAGTTCTTTAATATTTAGGCACGTAATAAAACAAACCACTTACTGGGGTGAAGTGCTTCTCTGTGAAAACTGCAATTCCTAAAGGTCTGACACGTGTCTGACTACCCAGAATACCAAATTTCTTGATGTCAAGGTGTAGGGCTTATCATTGTGGGCAAAGAAAAACAAACCATAATAAAAGAGAGAGCTTTTATAAAAGAGGAGTAAAAATAGAACGCAGGCACAAGTCCAGCATCAGAGTGGGGACTATCCAGTTTATTGCACTGAATGCAGCATGAGCGGGTGGCGTATGTGTGCATTCGGTGCAAGGATTTCCTGACTGTCAGAGACTGCGTCGGCCTTTGGAAACCAGGGTGGCTGAACTGGAGAAGCTAAGGGAGACAGAAAGGTACATAGACAAGACTTTCTGGGACACAGTAGATGGTCCCATGCCCAGTATGACAGCCTCTTAGGAGGATGGAAGTTTCAGGGAAGGAGAACATGAAACTGGAACAGAGAGAAAGAATCCCTAGTTGGGACCCTCCTTCCAGATGATGTCATGGTATCCTCTCAAACTGAGGATACCTCTTCAGGGAAAGGAACTACAGCTATTAGCAAAATACAGGTAACAGTAATGGAGGACTTGATCATTAGAAATATAGATAACTTGGTTTGTGATGACTGGGAGAACTGCATGGTGATTTGTCTGGCAGTTTGCAGCTCTCAAGACATCTAGATAGACTTATGTGTAGTTCAGGTGACCAGATGTCCCAATTTTATAGGGACAGTCCTGATATTTGGGGCTCTTTCTTATAAAGACACCCTATTACTCCCCACCCGTTCCGATTTTTCACACTTGCTAGTTAGTCATCCTATGTGTAGTGCGGGGGAGGAGCCAGTGGTCGTGGTTCATGTAGGTACCAATGACATAGGGAAGGATAGGAGAGAGATCTTGGAGGCCAAATTTAGGCTGTGAGGTAACAGACTGAGGTCCAGGACCTCCATGGTAGCATTCTCTGAAATGTTTTGGGTTCTATGTGCAAGGCCAGTTAGACAGGCAGGACTGCAGGGTCTCCATGCATGGATGAGATGATGGATAGGGAAATGGGGTTTAGATTTATTAGGAACTGAGGAACCTTTTGGGAAAGGGGAGCCTATACTGGAAGGATGGTTCCACCTAAACCCAAATTGAACTAAATTTCTGGCACATAAAATTAAAAAGATCAGAGCAGTTTTTAAACTAAGGGCTGGGGAAAAGCTGACAGGTGCAGAGGAGCACATGGTTCAGACAGAGACATCCCTTAGGGGAGGATCTACTGGAGATTCTCTAAATCCTAATAAGGAGGAGAGAATGGAAGAGGACAAAATTTGGGTAAGATCTGATGAGAAGCAGTCCAATGAAAAAGATGCATTCAATTACATCACATCATGGCAGACAACTAAAAAATAATGATTTTTAAAGTGCTTATGTATAAATGCTAGAAGTCGATACCACAATGGGTGAACTTGAGTGCCTCATATTAAATGAGGATATTGATATAATAGGCATCACAGAAACTTGGTGGAATGAGGATAATCAATGGGACACAGTAATACCAGGGTACAAAATATAATGGAATGACAGAATAGGTCAGACTGGGGGGGAAGGGGGGAACGGAGTGGTATTATATGTGAAATAAAGCATAAAGTCAACTGAAATAAAAATCTTAAATGAACCAAACGGTGCCATAGAATCTCTGGATAGTAATTTCATGTTTGAATAATAAGAATATAGCAGTGGGGATATATTACAGACCACCTGACCAGGATAGTGGTAGTGACTGAAATTCTCAGGAAATGAGAGGCAATACAAATCTCAATAATAATGTGGATTTCAACTATCCCCATATTGACTGGGTCCATGTCATCTCAGGACAGGATGCAGAGAGAAAGTTTCTTGACACCTTAAATGATTTCTTCTTGGAGCAGGTAGTTCTGGAACCACAAGAGGAGAGGCAATTCTTGGATCTGCTCCAAGAGGTGAATATAGTCACCATAACAAAATAAAATTTAACAGCCCCAGGATGGAGAGAACACTAAAGCAGCCCACCACGGTAGCATTTAATTTCAGAAAGGGGAACTACACACATGAGAATGTTAAGCAGAAATTAAAAGGTACAGTGCCAAAAGTGAAATCCTTGCAAGCTGCATGGAAACTTTTTTAAAATACTGTAATAGAGGGTCAATTTAAATGTATACCCCAAATGAAAAAAACACAGTAAGAGGACCAAAAAGTGCCACTGTGGCTAAACAAAGTAAAAGAAGCAGTAGAGGCAAAAAGGCATCCTTTAAAAAGTGGAAGTTAAATCTTATTGAGAAAATAGAAAGGAGCATAGACTCTGGCAAGTGAAGTGTAAAAATATAATTAGGAAGGCAAAAAAAGAATTTGAAGAACAGCTAGCCAAAGACAAAAAATAACAGCAAAACATTTTTTAAGTACTTCAGAAGCAGGGAGCCTGCTAAACAATCAGTGGGGCCACAGGACGATTGAGAGGCTAATAAGATAATGCTATTGCAGAGAACTAAATGAATTCTCTGTGTCAGTCTTCATGGCTGTGGTTGTGAGAGAGGTTCCCAAACCTGATCAATTTTTGTAGATGACAAATCTGAGGAACATTCCCAGACTGAGGTGTCATTAGAGGGAGCTTTGCAATAAATTGATAAATTAAACAGTTAAAAGCCACCAGGACCAGATAGTATCCATCCAAGAGTTCTGAAGGAACTCAAATGTGAAATTGCAGAACTACTAACTGTGGTATGCAACCTATCATTTAAATTGGCTTCTGTACCAGATGATAGTTAATGTGCTGCCAATTTTTAAAAGAGGCTCTACAGGCGATTCTGGCAATTACAGGCCAGTAAGCCTAACTTCAGCACCAGGTTAATCAGTTGAAACTACAGTAAAGAAGAGCATTATCAGACACCTTGATGAATACAATTTGTTGATGAAGAGTCAATCTGGTTTTTGTAAAGGGAAATCATGCCTCACCAATCTACTAGAATTCTTTGAGAGTGTCAACAAACATGTGGATAAGGATGTTCCCGTAGATATAGTGTACTTAGATTTTCAGAAAGTCTTTGACAAGGTCCCTCACCCAAGGCTTTAAGCAAAATAAGCTGTCATGGAATAAGAGGGAAGGTCTTATCCCAGATCAGTAGCTGGTTAAAAGATAGGAAACAAACGGTAGGAATAAATGGTCAATTTTCAGAATGGAGAGAGGTAAGTTGCGGTGTCAGAGGTCTGTACTGGGACCAGTACTGTTCAACATATTCATAAATGATCTGGAAAAGGGGTAAACAGTGATGCAGATATGATACAAAATATGCAGATGATACAAAACTACTCAAGATAGTTAAGTCCAAAACAGACTGCAAAGAGTTACAAAGGGATCTCACAAAACTGGGTGACTGGGCAACAAAGTGGCAGATAAAATTGAATTCAAAGCCATGCATATTGGAAAACAAATATGTATAAAATGATGGGGTCTAATTAGCTGTTACCACTTAAGACTGAGACCTTGGTGTCATTGTGGGTAGTTCTCTGAAAACATCCACTCAATGTGCAGTGGCATTCAAAAAAACCTGACAAAATGTTGGGACTCATTAGGAAAGATAGATAAGACATAAAATATCATATTGCCTCTTTAGAAATCCATTGTACATCCACATCTTGGATACTGTGTACAGATAAATCCAAGTATAGTCCTGCAAAGAAGCTTCCAAAACCTTCTGTGTCCAGTTAACTTGCTGAATGAAAATGCCATCTTTGATGCACACTTCACAGGTACTTGCTTCTTTTTATGGAGGCCCACCCTGGAAGAAATGTTTGTGCTTTGTTATTACTGCAAATGTGGTGCTTCAGGCGGTCTGCCGCATTAAAGGCACTAAAGAAACCAGAAAGTAGTTTAGGTAGACTGTGCTTTTAATTATGTGGCATGATCAGATAACTCAAGACTCAAAACTCGGACTCTCCAGAGTTCCTATGCTGGTGTGACTGCCTTGACAGGTGAAGCTCCCTGGGCAATGTTCTAGACTTGAGAATTGTGTCTTCATTCCTGGATATAGGAAAACGCAAGTTTTAATTGTTTAACAAATCATGCTTGAAACACACTTCCTGCTTCAAAACTGTTTCTCACTGTCTCCCTATCCAAGTTCTTACTGGTGCCTTTATTGGTTTAAGCACAGTATCTTTTTTTTCCCTTCTCCTTGCCTGGCAGTGGCATATAGGCCCTATGTAAAAGGTGAAGCTTGGATAATTACCTTGTTTTATAGGAAAGACAAATGCAATCTGAGTCAGTGGGAGACTGGCTTTCCTAAGAGTTTCTCAAAAAGCAAACCTTTGGCAAGCTAAATACTTGGCACAAATCAAAATGGTGGCTGGACAACAGATTTCAGAGCAGTGAAAGGAAAGCTTTTATTCCAGCTAGCATGTAATGACTTTGGTGCTGACACTTCTAATACTTTTCAATCACTTTTAAAGTGATTCCTAGAACAAAACTAAAGGTACTGAGAGATCCTGGTTCTCACATTGAAATTAAATAGAGCAGCCCTTGACACGAACACTCAAGTTCAAATCTGAAGGCTATACACTAGATCTCTTCTAAGTGGCTAGTCAAAAAGCTTTGCTTTAAATGTCTCAAAAATATTCAGGCTTTTTTAATCTTTAGTAACTGATTTTGGCCACATTTGCTGAGAGGATTAACTGGCTGATGCTTGAAAAATTAATATTGGCAAGTATTTTGGTCACATTTGAACTAGGTAAATGCAACATCACCTCTCCAACATATTATATATATATATGCACAAAATATTGCCACCATTGGGGAAAATACAAACTCTCCTTTCTTTGCCATATCTAAAATGGAAGACCAGGTTTTAAAAGTTTGCTTAGTGAAAGCATTGCTTAGAAAGTAGGATTTTTTCTTTCTAAACAATCAGGTGCCATCTGGGGAGGTGGTGATCTCACCTCTCAGGAGAACGCTCTAATCACTGGACTATGGGCTAATCTGATAATGCAGCTCCCTCACTCTTTTGTTGAAGCACCCAGGATGCAGTCCCCCCGCACCAAACAACTCTTTCGTTATCCTTTCTCCCCCTCTGGGAGTAGAACCAGGTCTTCCACATTCCAGGTGAGTGCTCTGACCACTGGGCTAAAACTTATAAGGTGGCTGGCTTCCTCCTGCTGGTGTTGTGTGTGGAGCATCTAACTCAGTCCTGTAAGAAATACCTGAGTTGCCTAACTTCTGGCAGTGAGTTCCTGTTTGTGGATCACTAGCAGAGCGAGAGGCTCCCTGCAACCTAGAGTTAGGTACTTGTCTCCATGAGAGGAGCAGGGCTTAGCATATACCCATTTCCTCATTATCTCCCATTGGCTACTTCAGAATGCCAGGCAGAAAGCAGCCCAGCTTTTGTGGATCATATGCTTCGGCACCTCTCTCCCCCCATTCATTGTATAGGGCGCTTAGGCACCTAACTTGGCTTTGTTGACTTGTGACCCCTGACCTGATTTTAGGGAAGGTTATTATGCAAGATTAAAGTAGATATTATGTGCTGTGGCATACTAAAATGCTTTAAGATGGTAAAATTGAAACTATTAGAGCGGTAATGCAAGTAGGGGAACATAACATTAATTAATATTCGACATAGACTTTGCAATAAGCGGAGGTCTAGTAAGTACTGCTGCTTAAGCTAACAATTGTTATCATGAGCGTATGACCAATGGTCAGAAGATATAACAATAAATATGCTGTGATTAACCAAGTAAAAACCAAAAAAGGGCTCTTTCTGCTAGAATTTTGTTATTTTAGTCTTACTTTTAGTATGTGTAACCATGAGGTTAACTGCATTAATGTATTGGAAACATTGGGAAGTGCATTGACAGAAATACCTTGTCTGCTATCGGAACTCTAATTATAGTTTCCTGGACAGCAATACATGGATCAAAAACAATCTAAATACAGTCACCAGATGTGTGGTTGTTCAGGAAAATAAAATATGAAGCATAAAATACAGCGTAAATCCAACTCTTAGTTGAGACTCTTAGCAGTTCCTCTAGGTTCCAGAGTCCAGGTGTCCCTTCTGGCTCAGCAAGGGTGGGTAGCTCGGGCAGCAGTTCCAGCTCCTCAGGGTCCCAGGCAGTAGGCAACTCCGACAGATATTCCCCTGGGTCATAGATTATTGGGTGACAGCTTGAGCTGGTTCTGTTTTGTATTGTTAAGAGGAATCCCTTGTTTTGAACCCAGCATTTGTTGATGCAGACTTCCCCCAGGAAGAAAGGTTACATGTACTTGCTGGTATCAGCCAAAATTTGGAGTAGCCTAGTGGTACAGTTTAATAACTTAAAGCTTAAGAGAAGAGTCTGAACAGGACAAGATCATCACAAATACCACGCACACAAATGCCCCATAAACTAAAATCTTGTGCAGCAAAGCTTTCTGTACAGGCCTATAATAAAATAATACAAGCGGGGAAGGAAGGCAAGAGAAAGATACATGAACTTTCCAAACTCAATAAAAGTCAACATTTATCAAAGGCTTTTCAAGAATGGCTGATTTCACAAACACATTTAGAGCTAGTGTCTGCCCTGATACGTACCCTGTGCAGTTCCATTCAGTTTAGGAGTGTTGTGCTGCGTGTAAATAGAGCCGGATTTAGTCCTGCATAAACTTGGAGGGAGAATTGACCATATGCCAAATTACTCACTTTGCCTGGGTGGGAAGGCCAAGGAGTGGGGGGATGGAAGGTGGGTGGCCAGATTAAAATAACCCTATTGGCCTGGGTCTACACTGACAGCAGCAAATTTGCCGCTGTCAGATCGATTGCTCTGGATCGACTGAGCGGTCTGTGTAGACCTGCTCAGTCGATCCAGCAATCGACGTAGGAAAACCACCCCAGTAAGTGGTGTAGCATTGCATTGAAGGGAATGCTCTTCCCTTCGGCGAAGCGCAGTATGGACGGTGTGTGGAGCAGATGCAGCGAAGTTGACGGCAGATACACAAGTGATTTATGTCACTTGCATATCTCCCGTCGATTGCTGCCAAATCCAGAAGGTAAGTGTAGACTTGGCCAAAGACAAGTAATCCAAACCTCCAGTGTTAGGTGAAAATATTTCCAGATCCTTTGGGGATGTGTATTATTGATGTCTTCAGGGTAAATGTCCTCTCCCACCCCAGTGGTTTCCTCTACAAGGCTATCCTCAAGCTCTGTTTCTGGCTGACAAGGGTGAAGACTTAGATCTTTCTGATCTAACATCTCAAAAAGACTTTGCCTCTTTATATCTTTAAAAAGAAATCCCCATCCTTCTATGGTGGACCCTAAATTTAGCCACATGTAGAAATGAATATTCAGACTTCAAGTTCACTGAAATTCAGCTCTTGGTAAAAATGCTGCTTTTTGAGGTATCTTATTACATTGGGATCAGAACAATATTTCACTAATAAGAAAATATATTTCCATGTGAAATCAGAATTGCAAAGGATCCAAGATCATGTAGAGAATTAAAGAAATCACTTTAAGCTTTCTAGTTTATAGGGTTTTTTAAGTCATTATTTAGTCCAATAATGGCAGGCAAACAAAAGATCCTTAAATTATGGATGCTAAAATTGATTTTGTATATTCATCCAATCTTATTTCAGGATTCAATTCTTCAGAAGCAGCTCTCTAGAGACTATGCCCTGACTGTGTTCTTACTAGCAATTTCAGTTTACTTTCTGTTGTTTACACAGTATTTTACTAGTCTAATTTCAAACTGCAATTTTCCTTTCAGGCGCAATATGTCAGTGGAGAAAATAAATCAAGTTTTCATTCATATTTTCAAATAAAATATAATGCAAATTTTAGTGGAATAGGTGGAGTTTGTCTCCCCTTTGCAGCAAACTGCTCCAGCCTAAAGACAATGACTAACATGGAACTATCCAACATGACATCTTCCCCTTCATTCTCAGTTAAACCTCCACTGGTCTTTCCTTGGCTTCTTAAAAGTTTTAAAATATTTGAATAGTTAGAACTTTGCAATAACCTCTCTCAATTCTTACTAATTAAATATTAACACCCCCTCAAGCTTCCATAGACAACCTCTGTTTTTGTAAGATACAAAGCAATTACAAGCACAAGATTCAGACATACCATTTTTAATGATCGTATTTATGTATGCAGGCAGTTAATACTATCTATAGTCTTAGATAAGCACTCTAATGTAAACTTCATACTACTATATCTTAATTCTCACAGAGCATGTGATCATCTAGTTCATAATACTAGTCCCGGATGATGGACCAACACTTAGTTTCCATGATAATATGTATGTCTAAGGTGCATATAATATAGATTTATCTACAAGACATATTGGGCTATTTGTATAACCCAATAACTCAACAAATTAAATTGCTAATACTCTTTGCAAGTCCTACTGAAGTCCTCACCTCAGCAGGCATAAATCCTGGCCAGGAGTCCAAGAAGTGTGCCAGAGGGAGGAGTCTGCAGTTGCAACCAGAAGGGTACACTGATTCAGCAGATCTCCTTATGTGGAGCATTCAGAAGAGATAAATAAGTTTCATCTTTGTTAGTGCCACTGAGCTCTCTCCCAGCTTTTCTAACACCTTACCGTTACCAGGTTGAATTCCCTTAAGAAAGCCAAAAGCTTTGTTGGCACAGCTATGTGTAAATTTATAGTTCCCAGCTTCAGTGAATCTGTCCAAGAGTCTTCAGGGCTCCATTTACTAATAACATATGTAATGGTTAGCATGGAATTTGTGTGCAGCTTGCTCAAAAAAGGAAGTGATGAAACATCAACATGGTTAGTTTCCTGGGTGATAATTTACAGACTATAGATAAGTTCCTCGTGGCAGGACCTGTCTCTTTGGTCATGTCTTTTGGTCACTGTACAAACACAATAAGTATCTGATGAAGATTCCTATCTACTATTGTAATGTAATTAATAATACACATTTCTTAACAAGATCCTATTGCTACAGAGACTGCCTTGGTGTTATACTAATTATGCAAATCCCCTCTCCCTTCACCCCTCCTACACTTTATTCCTTCAGTTAAAACAAGACCATAAATAAATACAGCTGGTACCTCCAGGCTTCCTCCTTTCTCCATTTTTTCAGTGTATATCTGGGAATCTACAGTACAGGATATTAATGCTCTATCTTTTGTGTTGCCAGACATGCAACATCAGGAGCAAAGGAGCAACATATTGCCCTGGGACAACTTTTTTTGCACTACACGATGAATCCAGTGTGGCTGGGCCCTTCCTTTTATGGATTTGTTACAGCAACAATGTAGTGACAGTTTACACCATACTTTCAACTTTTGTTTTCTTGTATGTTTAAATGAAAGGTGAAACATTTCTACTATATATAAATATTGTCAAGTATTTGTTGCTCAAATCCATCTTTGGTTGCATCTATTCCTTGTCTCTGTCAGCTATTCTCTATCAGAAAGAGATGTATATAGTTTTGAAAAATTATGATGAGATCTTAGTTCAGCTTGCTTGGTCTACAAATCAAAAGTAAAGTCCTGACTCCTGAAGTCAATGGAAAAAATCCTGTTGACTTCAAGAGGACCAGGCAGGATCTCATGGCAAGAGCCTTTTTATTTGGATGTTACATTGCTATTTTTCATTTTGTCAGCAGATGGCAGTGTTTTACCTTTCATCAGCACGTCACAGAAATCGGAAAAGACTATCTTTTATTCAAGTGGATGTTTCTACTATGCAGTACAAATTCTAACAGGGAGCTCGTTGGATTTCATACCAGATCTCTTTTCATAGCGTTTAGATGCTTATTCAGTCCTTACCATCATTTTAAAAGCTCGTTATTCTTTGTTTGCTTTACTCAAACCACTGTTTTTCCTTCCCCATCAGACTCACAATAACACATACAAAAAAATTCAGATACCCAAAAAAAGAAACATCATCAACAACAAAAGTTATAAACTGAATTGGCTAAACTCAATTGTGTATACCTATTTCTTCAGGTTCAAGTCTATGACTCAATACCCAAACCTTAAACTTCCATTCTTGAACCAAGGCCTAATCAAAAAATTTATGAATATTTTAAGTGAATCTTGTTCATATAATCTGACAGTAGACATTACAGACAGAGAGAAAAGAGGGTATTTCCATGGCAGAGGATTTTTTCTTCAATATATTAAGTATGAACAATCTTATGTTCAGTCCTTTATGGAAAGATTGACCAATTCTGCAGCCAAGGTCGGTAAGACCTTGAGCTATCTGCTGCATAAGCAGCAGTTCTGCAAAGCAGTTCCATCTAGGGGCAGTTTCTATCTATTCTGCCCATTCTCTATCCCTGTTTGGACTTCCTTTGCATACCAGATGTATAGACCAAAGCATGGCCTAAAATGCAGATGAAGTAATACTGATTTGTTTGAATAAACTCAGTGGGAGATTTGATATCTCTCCCCCCCTCGAAATTATGGGGAAAATTGGACATAGTGAGGCAAATGTCTAGGCCCTTCCACTGCAAGATATTTAGCTTTTAGTCAACTTGTATCTGTAGTTAAAGGAGTACAGCAAACTAAAATATTTTACCATATTGCTTGCTTGTTAGTAGCAGCAGCAAGAAACTGATATTCCTGGTCTATTGCCATTTGCTCTGAAGTATTAATGCCTGGAATCTGCTATTAAATACAGTCAGTATTCAGAAAGCTTGAGGAAATTTGATGAGGACGATTAGAAAATTAAGTTATAGCTAAGTTAAGCAATTATACTGATGGCTTAGTCCACCAGAACAAATAAACCTGGACGAGGTATGGTTGCTGGCTGAAAAGGGAATATAAACATACTTTTTCCTCACTTAAAAAAAAATAGTTCTGGTCTTCTGGAGCCATTGCAGAAAGGATGAGATATAAAGGAAAATACAAACCACTAAATTTTCAAATAGAATTTCAGTTTACCAGAATGCTGTTGACCTTAAAAATATGATTATCTACTTCACTGTTTAGCATAAAAAAGCCTCTCTATTCTTGCTCACATCATCTAAGATACCTATATGACCTTCTACATCTATCTACCATTGTAGATATTTATACAGAGCTCATTATTATGACAGCCGAGTGCCTCATCAATGGACCGTTTTAGAACTAAATTTGAGTTTACAGCAGTCTGGCATCTTAAGGTTCCCACACTAAAGATGAGTCACACAGGTTTAGAAAATATAATGTGCTACCTTTTTAACAATAGGGATGTTTGAAAGATTGCAAAAAGAATGGGCACTGAACTACCCTTGACTCTTCTGAACTGTGTTGGGAGCTGCTATCTTATTTACATATTGTCCCCTCGCTAATAGATCCAGGTGTTCTGATACCATGGAGATGACGCTGTGGAAATAGATAAGGTAGGGATGGTTGCTGAATTGAAAATAGTATGTACTCATGCCTAGGAGTGCTGCTTTTCAGTGGTAACACTTAGAAATGAAATAATTTATTAAATATTTATATTGCAGGAATGACCAGAGGAGGTCTTAATCTCTTCAGGGCCACATTATAGCTGGCCCTGTAAACAGAGGGTAAATGAAAATCCCTGCCCCAACAAGTTTATTAATGTAGCACTTATATAGTGCTGTTCATTTTCAAAATACTTTATTAACATTAATTAACCCCAAATTCTGTGAGCAAATATCTCTTTTGACAGATGGGAAACTGAGGCAGAGGTTGAGACTTGTCCAAAACCTCTGGGAGTCAGTGTTAGAGCTGAGATTATAACTCAAGAGTTACCAGCTCCCAGTCCTGTGCTGAGAGCACTAAACGCATCCCCTTCCTTTTGGAAATCATGACATCATTAGGACTAAGTGCCTGGTGTTGCTGGCAGTGACAATTTGCTTGAACCAGCAGCCCTGGTGGTGTGTGTTTCCTTTTGAGAGTTCAGCACATGTGGCAGCACAAATGAATTGGTATCTCTTAAACTCATTTCTCATTCTTTTTCCAATTCACTTGCAGACACTTACTCTGTAATTACAACCCCAAACCACAAGACTAAAATCCTTGTATCCAATTGGAAAAATTGGCCAGTGCTACAAACAACAAGCCAGGTTCAGTTCCCTGCTCTTACACAGACTTTCTGTTCCTTTTTGGACTTGCTCTGTATACCAGAAATATTTGTCAATGGCTTGCCTAAAACACTGGACCACTTCTGTTTATGCTTCTTTTCTTTTTCCAGCCTGTTTCATGTAGCCATTCTAGTCAGCCAATAGACCAGATCCAAGCATCTCGCCGCAGTGCTTTTATTTTAGGTTTGTCAAGTTCCATTAAGATTTTGCTGGGTGTTGTGAATTCAAGCTAAATTCAGACACCTGCAATAAATAGGCCACAGTTCCTCTCTGTTTCTTGGGGGAGAGGGAGGAAAATGGACTAGGAATGCCTCCAAACATACAAAGAGGGTGGGGTGTGGCAGTACTGTTTCTGGAAAATGCTTCTCACTGGCACTGGAGACTGTAGCTTCTTTTGGAAGCTCCTCAGTATGAGAATTTGGAGGCTGGGGCTTCATAGTTCTGGGGTGAGACGGATGGGGAGGTGATACCTAGTTTCCCTGTGGTTTGTCACCTTCTTTGTGGAGCATGCTGAGGAAACTGCGCGATGACCCTCTTAGAATTTCCTGAGTACTTTTCTCTCCTGCATGGCTTCCACAGAAGGGGAGCATTACATCCAAAGTTTGGATTCATTAACCTTTGTGACCTTAAATAGGAAAAGTGCAGCACTCACAGGTGATGGAATGCTAATAAATATGCAAAACTCAAAAGAAAGAAACCAACATTTTAATCAGTATCTTTCAAATTTCGCCATGTCCCAGCCACTTTTATAGAAATTTTTCTCACTCTAGTTGGAAAGAGAAGGAAGCTACAGAAGTATTCAAGTGTACTAGTGAATGTAGCTGAATCAATAGTCCTGGTATTCTTGGCAGAGGATGATGGGCAGTATTGTTTTTATTCTCAGTATTGGGGCACAATATCTTTATTAAATGGCTGAATAATTAACTGATTAAACTGTTAAGAGTGCATGCAGCACAATATTGAATCCCACTTTATTGCGTGCACTAATGTTAAAATTGTAAAGCTATTTTAGAGAAGGTGTCATATATATGTGACTCCAGGTGAAAAGAAAAGTAAAGCTTAAGATCTTCTTTTGGTTATTTTTTGTTTTGTATTTTTAAATGGGAGTCCTGGCTTCAGTGTAGGAGATGATCGTATTGTACACCCCCTGGAATATGAGATCAAGAATATTCAATAAGGTGTATCTGATTATATTCTGTTGCAGGAGAGCTACTTTGCAATTCATACCATTTTGGTAAGGCTGACAAATTGTAAGTGATATTAAAATTTACTGATGTTTATTGCTGGGTAGTCCAAGATACTAAGTCTTGTATCTGTACCAACAGTACCACTAGCAAATTTGTATTCCTCACCAGCCCAATCCCAGATTAAACAAAAAGCTTTAAAATATATCAAATCTAATGAATATTGAATTTCTAAAGCAGCTGTTGGAATTGTGCTTAAGCACAATGATGATTTAAAATAAAAATGTGAAGACAGTGAGGCCTCCATCCTATTGTTTGTTTAGAGTGGGATTTGTGGTTTTTACTTCCCAGATACTAAACTAAAGAGATGGATCTTCCTCCTTTGGGAGGGTTTTTGTGAGCCTTTGCCCTGTTGGTGAGAAGACTGTATAGCCTTTTCCCCCATGTCTATAAATGGAGTATTTTAAATACACTAACTGAGGATTTCTCCTATTGTAAGTCAGTATGACTCCACTGAAATTAACTGAGATACCCTGATTTATGCTAGCTGAGAATCTGAGACAGTGTGCCAGATGGTTGCAGCTGTCGTGGTGACTCCTGGAAGGAGAGTCAGTCTTGGATAGCATGGCCTGATTCTATTAAAGGTTTTATAAATACATATTAACACAGTGAAACTGATCCAGTAGTGAAGAGGGAACCAGTGAAGGTTGTGCAACACTCTGACTCACCCTGCTTAGTGAGGGCATTGTGAACCAGCCGTAGTTACCTCAGGTATGTCTACTCTAACAACAATAATCATACCCTTATGAAAAAACCCTTCAGAAAGTAATATATAACTTTTCTATAGGTTTTTGGACCATCCTGTGGAATTGATATCCCTGCTATAGAATTTGACAGAATGGTACAAAACGTTTTAGGAAGGGATTCCTTCTCTGTTAAATTCTCTAGGTCTCTAGAGTAATCTGTATAAAACTCTTTTGCTTTCATCCCCACTACATTTAAATTCCATTCACCTGAACATGCTGAACACATAAAATATTGCACCTAGGTCATGCTTATTGAAATATTGAGGTCTCTGCTTGGCTTTTTTTAAATTAATCTAAAATTTGTATAAAATATTTAATGTAACTTTGAGGTGGGCTTCAACCTTGGCCTTTGTGGATCATCCCTGTGGCAGATCGTTTTCAAGCAAGCAACTATGATCTTTTTTTTAAAGTGTGGAGAGTAAAATATCTTGGAGAAACTCATTGTGGTTCTCTGAGTAGCTGATTTGTAAATTAAATAAAAGCAGAAAGCAGTTTAGGTACTAAAGAAGGCACTCATGGGCTTACTAGGGAATAGTGCATCAGTGATTCTTCATAACTCAGGCCCCAGAACACTAAAACACTTAAACATCCAGTCAAGCATCTGCTTAAGTGCTCTGCTGTCAAGACATAAATATTAGAGCTGGCTGGAAAATGTCAAGGGTCAAATTTTTGACAGAGAATGGAAAAAATACCAGGCAGGTACGAATGTCACCACCAGCAAAAAGAACTATATCATGGAGCATGGCCAGTATTTGCTCCTTGTCTTTTAGCGATGACTACATAGTAGGCCACATGGCTATGTTTGTCTAGGGTTAGTGGATGGAAATCAGCACTCTACATTTCCTACCACTTTTGCTTTTGACATCCTGGTACTCAATATGGTTGAAGTTAGATTTGATAACGCCCCACATGTGAAGAATATAATTCCCTACTACTACTTTTCTTTTGAGCTAATCTCCCTCAGTTCCTCCAGGGACAAAAATCTGCCAGTCAGTTGGGGTGGCTAGTTGATCTAATTGCTACTAAGAGTTTTTGCAGAAGAAGAGTTAACTTCATCCCAAGAAATGAAGCACATTTATCTACATAATCGTGGGTTTTGTGTTGAATATAGGGAAAACTATTTTGATCAGAAGGTATGCAGACTGAAATGTCAAAAGTACTGTTTCAAAAGCCATGATAGCTTTAAAACTTTGACCAAGCATTGGTGCAGCATTAAAATAACTTGCCTAGACTAAACCTTTAAACAAACATAGTGTGATGAATCTACTAAATGAGAAACTGCCATTCCCATCAATCCATGCCCTGCTCACCTATGACTCGTATGTTGGATACTCATGAACATTCCCCTCCCCTGGTCAATAGGACAAAGGGGGCACAGAAGCTCTTTGAAAGACCCTGACAAAGCAAGTAATCTCAAGGGTACAGGACATTTTGTCTGAAATGGTCTTGCTCAGATTCCTTTTTCCCGTTAAGAACCTCCCAGAGGAGTTCCCACACAACAGCCAGGAGGATCTTTCTTATAAACTTGTGGTTTGGATACTCACCCAGAATGTGGGAAAACCCTCTACTAACTCTCTGGTGAATCCCCAAGTTGCTAGTCATTCTAACTTTTACTAGCCCAATTAATAGTTAATTATTAAATTAGAGTGGAACAACTTCAATATGAGAGAGACACACATCAGAGTATTCCATAGCCTAGTGTTTAGGGCACTCCCCTGAGAGGTAGCAGATAGCTGTTCAAATCCCTTCTCCTTATTAGACAGAGGAGGCACTTGAATGTCAGGCCTCTCACACATCGGGTGAGTACCCTAACCACTAGGACAAAGACACTAAGGGAGGTGCAGTTCTTCCTCACCAGCTGTTTTGTGTGAAATCACCTGAGGGGCTGAATCCAGGAGGCAGCCTTTGAGCACACCTACCAGATTGGGCTCGCACATCATTTTAGGCAGCCGAACACCCATCTTCCTTGGTTTGTGAATTGCTCTGGGGCTTAGTTGCCTAGGCATACAGAGTGAGGCAGCAGTATGCCCAAAGGCAGAAACTTGGGTGCTGAGAGAGTTGAGATGCTTACAGAGACTGGTGGCAGCAAAGTGGGACTTTTGTGGATCAGTGGCACCTAAAAATGGGAATTAGGCACCTCAGTACTTTGTGGATCCTACCCAATGATGTCCTGAGAGGGCCAAGGCCCACCAGTCTATTTGCCCTAACATACAAGAGGTATGGAATTGGCCTGTGGGGAGAGAGGGGGTAAGTGGCTTGACAACAGAAACAGCTTAACCTCCATCCTCAGTGCTTAGCAGTCCCACTTCTTTCATGGCTTTCCTTCCTATTTATATGGCTATATGAACCTTTCACTATTGGTTTTAATTCCCCTTGCAAGGTCCAACTCTACTTGGCTTTTGGCCTTTCTCACTATATCGCTACATGTTCTGATCTCCAAGAGATATCTTTCCTTGCTGATCCCTCCCATCTTCCACTCCCTGTAGGCTTTCTTCTCTCTCTTAATCACCTGTCTCAGATGCTTGCTCATCCTGCTTGGCCTACAACTCTTGCCTCAGAATTTTTTTTCCCTTTCTTGGGATGCAGGCTTCAGATTCTTCAGGTCAAAGTTGCAGGAACCAATTCCAAGCCTCCTCCACCTTTAGATCCCTGAGTTCTTCAGTCCAGTCCACTTCCCCAACCAATTATCTGAATTTTTTAAAGTTAGCCTTTTTGAAGTCAAAGAGTCTAATCACAGATCTATTTTTGTTTATCCTTCCATTTACTTTGAGCTGAATTAGCTCATGGTCACTTGAACCAAGGTTGTCCCCTACAACCAGTTCTTCTGTGAAGTCCTCACTACTCACCAATACCAAATGTAAAATGGCATCCCTCTTGTTGGTTCAGTAACTATTTGGTGAAGGAATCTGTCAGTTATCACATCCAGTAAAATCTGGTTTACTACTAGCACTAATCTTCCAATCTATATCTGGGAAGTTAGTCTACCATAATCACACAGTTCCCAGTAGTATTTACTTCATTAAAAGCTTTAAAGAGGTCTCTATCCATGTCCAAATCAGATCTCAGTGGTCTGTAGCACACCCCAACCACTATCCCAGAGGAAACTCTAGTAGTTTTCTTCCTCAATGTGATTTTTACCAAGGCAGATTATGTTTTATCAATTCCATCACCTCTAAATTCTTTACAGTCTATCTCATCATTCATATACAATGCTATTCCACCACCTTTGCCTTTATACCTGTCTTTCCTAAACAGCACATACCCTTCAATACTTGTACACCAGTCGTGATTACTATTTCATCATGTTTTTGTTATTCCTATAATATCTGGTTTCTTTTTTTTACCAGTAGCTCTAGTTCCTCCATTTTGTTACCCAGGCTCCTCGCACTGGTATACAAACATCTTAATTTTTACTGTTTAGCTTTGCTCATGTTCCTCATCTGATTTGGCACAGTCATTCTACTGCCAATATCGCCTATTATACTAGTGTCTACACTACCCTTCTCTTAATGTCTATGCCGCTCTCCACTTCTGTGTCCTTTCTTATTTCATTTTCCTCCCTCTCAATGCTAAAATCAGGCATGGAGAATACCTGGGTATCTCCCAACCACCTCCCCCAGCTCCCTAGTTTAAAGCTCTCTTAATGAGTTGTGCCAGCCTCCATCCTAGAAGTTCATTTCCCTCCCTACGCAGGTGAACTTCATCCCAGGAGAACAGTCCTCTGTCCATGAATGCCTCCCAGTGACAATACAACCCAAAGCCCTCCTTATAGCACCACTGCCTGAGCCATCTGTTGATCATCAGAATTTTGTCACACCTTTGTTGTCCTCCTCTAGGGACAGGCAAAGTCCCACTGAAGATCACCTGAGCCTCGATTTCCCTAAGAGTCTTCCCCAGCAAGAATCTGGCTATATCATTTGTACCCACATGAAAGACAATCAGTGGAGTCTTTTCCGCTCCCATTAGGATCCTCTTAAACCTCAGGTCCACATCTTGTATCTTAGCACCCGGCAGACAGCACACCTTCTGTTTTCTAGATCAGCTTTGGTTACAGGCCTGTCTGTTCTTCTCAGTAGGGAGTCCCCAATCACGTAGACCTGCCTTTTCCTGATAACGGTGTGATTCTCTGGCCTATCCCCTGTTCTTTCTGGCTGCAAGTCATCTCGTCTACTATTCTCCTTTGCAATCCTCTGCAACTGTTCCTGTGTCTTCCTGGGGCTCTTATTTGGTGGTATCTCCATTGACTCGTCCAGTCTTTGTATAGAACTAGCTGCTCTTCTCTTCTTCCTTGCCCTCCCACCTTCAGCAACCACCTGCTGTGCCCCTTCTTCATTTTCCAATTCTGCAAACCTGTTTCTGAGCTCTGTTTCTCCTTCACTAGCCCATCCTTTCCTCTGCCAGGTTCTTGCAGTCACATGCTTCCACTGGCCACTTTCTTCACCAAGTATTCTCCCCTCAGAGTTCATTGGTCCTGCTTTCATCTGCAGGTCTGGGTTTTTCCCTTCAGCCTCTTAGTTCCTTTGCTCCATCATCTGCTCAGACCCCCTTCTAAATTCAACCAGAGTTTTCACCTGCATCTCCAACCCTCGAATCTTCTCTTCCATCAGCTCTACGAGGTGGCACTTCATACAGACAAAGCTCTTTTGAGGTTTTCCCTCCAGGATCATGTACATCCTGCAGCTTCCACATCCAGTCATCTTCATTGTCTCTTCCACTGCTTGAGTGACTACCATTACCACCTCTGTATCTGTCAGCCTTTCCCCCGTTCCTGTCAGTGAGAGACACAAACAAAAAAACACACCAAAACAACCCCTAATGAGCAACCCAACAATACCAGAACACCACACACACCTTCCCCAAACTTCCCCTCAAACTCTCCTTTTTCAGCTCTATTTGTTGGCTCCTGTGCTGCTGCCTTATTGAGTGGCTGCCTTTATAGGGCCCCTAATTAAGGAAGCCCCACCTCCTAATTAGGGTCAGCTGATCTCAGTACACCACCCAATACCAGCTCCTGCAAACTGAAGGGAAAAAAACCATACATTTCAAACTTGAATTGAAATTGGGGAGTGAATGAGAGAACAGTTGGTTCCTGCCATCCCACTCCATCTTTTAGGGAGCTTTTGAGAACCCACTCTGTGATACTCCGCTTGTGTTTTGGTGACCTTTGGTTGTGATATTCCACATTGCCTCCTGTTTTGCCTGGCTAAAATTAAAATTGTTCATGATGTGACCATGAATGGTGCGGTTTTGGAACAGGGCTTTGCAGAACAGTAAATATACACAGGCTGTGCCAACTGGAACTTGCAGTCCAGTTTGAACCATAAGCAGAATAGTGCTTTAGTATGTTTATAACAATGGTCTAGTAGCTGTTGTTTGTAACGGGACCATCTGCCAGCTGTTCTAGTACAATGTCATTTACTCTCTTTTGCTTTGCAAGCAGATCTGTTAGCTTAATAAACTATTTCAACACCAGAAACCACATATGCGCCAGTCACTCATGTAGTATTTCCCAGCAATCTTCCCTCTATACAACCTCCTTCTGTCAGCTGGAGTTTTCCCAAGATGAGACTCACTGTGGTACAAACTACCTCCCCCCAGCCCTTTTCCAATGTTAAATATGTGCTGCATTGTTTCCAGCAGAAAGCTGCTTCTCTCTATCCCGCCTATTTTAAAACAAAGTTTAAGCCATTCCAAATGCAAACATATTTTATAGTGACAATTATTGCTTGTTCTTTTTTTTTTGGTGACGCTATTTGCTTCCCCATTCTGGTTTTGATGAACACTGCATTAAAAAGTTACAAGAAGCATGTGTGTTTCATTGCTAACTTTCCCCAAAGTCATTGCAAATGGATTACAGAGCAACTGAGTAGGATCCACAGCAACAGTGCACTTCTCTGCAATAGGTGCCCTGAGCATTACTGCTCAATGCCCTGATCAGTGAGAAAATACTCTCGTAGAATCAAGGGAGAGTAGTGCGGCGAGAAGGCCAGGCATAGGCGTGCACATCACATTTCATTAGGGTACGTACATTTCATTAGCGTGTGCACCCAGGGAATTTTATTTTTAATTTTTTTTTACAGGCGAGTGGGACTCACGGCAGAGAGTAACGCTGCGAGATCCCACGTTCCCTCACGCTGACGCAAGATCTTGCAGAATTTTACTCTCCACCGCAAGTCCTACTCTCCGATGGCAGCGCATGGTGCTGCAAGGTCTCGCAGTGGCGTGCGCTTCAGCCACGGGCTGGACCAAAAGGGTTCACAGGCCGGATGCGGCCCGTGGCCTGCATGTTTGACACCCCTGCATTAGAGTGTGTCTGGGCACACCCAGCACACCCTGTTCACATGCCTATGAGGCCAGAAATGGGTGAAGGAACTGAACCAGCTTGAGAAACCACTCGTAGGTCTTCAGATTTGCTAGATAGTTTCTCCCTGTAACATTCTTAAGGAAGCAAGGAGGTTAAGGAGATGTCTACACTGTAGCTGGGTGTGTGCCTCCCCACCAAAGCAGACAGACTCATGCTAGCTTGGCTCCAACTAGCATGCTAAAAATAGCAGTGTGGATATTGCAGTGCCAGCAGAGGCTCTAACTAGCCACTGGAGCTCAGACCAAGAAGTCGGATGAGCCAAAGCTAAGGTGGTTCTCCCAAGCCAGTATGTGGTGCCACAGTATTCATGCTGCTACTTGTAGCATGCTAGCCTGAGCTGAGCTAGTGCAAATCAGTCTGCCCTGGCTAGGTCTGGGAGGTGTGCTCCAGCTACATGTAGACGCACCCTTAGGTTTCTACCAATGATCTTACTTAATTATTACATCAGTAAGAGAGGTGAAACAGGGGTCAGTCTCTGACAGAGAATCCATAAACTCTATATGTTTTCCTGCCTTTCTAACTTTCTTCCTCTTGCTTCTGCACGTCCTTATACGTACACATAAGGTGGGATCCACGAAGGTACCAGAGGCTTAAGTCCCAATTTTAAGCTCCACTGCAATACTCAAAACTCCCGCTGAACACAGTAGGTGCCTAAGTTTTGAGGGTAAAAGTTCCGTAGCTGCCTATGTATGTATCCTGCTGCTCCACTCTTGGCATCCCTCTGGACACCTATCTTCTGCCTAAGCCCCAGAGCAATTCACAAATCAGGAAAAATAGGCATTTGGCCACATAATTTGCATGTGGGGCCTGATCCAGTAGGGAGGCTTACCAGATTGGGTCCCATTCAAAATGTGGCCTCAGTGGTGATCACTTTATAACTTTTATCCAGGGGTTAGAGCCGTAGGTTCAATTCTCCCCTTTGCCAGGGGGGAAAAAGAATCTCATATCTCTTTTCTACTCCTCTGGTTGGGGGAAATGGGTCTTTCACACTTCAGGCAAGTGCTTTCACTACTGATATTATAAGATGGTCACCACCACCTAAGGCCATCTTGGGTGAAACAAGGCAGGTACCGAACTCCTTTCTGCAAGAAATGCCATAGGTGCCTAAAGCATCTGTCTCCACGACAGGGGTTCCCATTTATCGATTGCCAGCATGGATAGGTGCCTCCTGCAGGCCTGACTTAGGGGCCTATATCTGAGTGGGGGTGAGACTTAGCACATACCTCTCTCCTCACCTTACCCATTCACTAGCTTAGGCAGCAGCGTGCCTAGCATGCTGGCTTTGTGGACTACATTTTAAGTGCCTGTTTTTCGCCATTCATTGTATGGGGGCCTAAATCAGCTTTGTGGCACACAGGGTTGTTCCTATGCCTTTTTTTTTCTGGGCACCTAAAAGTTAGGCACAGTAATGCTCAGTGTTGGAACACCTAAGTCCCTTTGTGGATCCAGGCATAAGGTCCACAAGAAGATATTATGCCACGCTCCACTAAAATGGAAGAAAGGTTCCAAAATGGGACATATGAGTTTGGATGAGTATTGGTGGCTTTCATGGGTGCAAGTAAGGAAGACGATCCAAGAATTAAGATGTCTGCTATAGCAGATACTCAGATGCCTCAGTGAACTGACCTTTTAAAAAAAAAATAGCATGGAAGACTTCGAGTTCAAACTGTTACATTTTTGGAAAAAAAACACAGAAAGGAAAATAAATTATCATGGCACACTGTATATAAACGTTCTTTCTACATAGCTGTGAGAATTAAATGGTACAGGTGAAACAAGTGCATGTGAAAGCATTGTAGACTAGACTGGACTATTGGTAGGCTCTCATCCTGCACCATCTCTGCAGGAACTGTTCTGAACTTTGTGATGCAGAGGTTGTAACGTGCAGTGTAACTCCTAGGAACTGCTCTCTTGATTTAACAGCTCTGTATTTATAGCACAACAATAGGCATGTGTGGGATAATATCATCCACACGATTATAATTTTCTCAAGCTACATGATCACTAAAAGGAAACAGGATGGAAAGCTGGTTGCAGCAGAACAATAAGAAATTGTTAGCCTTTGTTTATTTGACGGTCACTACATGAGAACAGGTAACAACCACCTGAATTTGACACTCAACTGATATTTGTATTATATATAGCATATTAATTCCTTTAGCATTAAAAAAAGGCCAGACTATGATATTTTGACACGTTTATTTACATGAAAGCCATCAGTTTCATAATAGTTCTGCATTTCTAATTTATGTTTCTTCTCAAAGCTAGCATTATTGGGTAGCTTCCTCCACTGCAAATATAAATCTAAAGTGTACGGTTGCAGTTCTATATTTTATGTAAAACAATACAGTGCTGTATCTCTCAATGTCAAGGCAAAGATCATATTAGTGAATTTGTGATTACATAATTATAGCTTAGAAACCATTTATAGGATGGAACGGAGTAGTGTACTTTATAAGCAAGACTCCTAAAAATAGCCCTCTGTCATTTAAATTACCAGGGCATTACCATGGAAATGGAATTTTTGTTTTTACTTGCCAGTGACAACACTGTCTGTCACTCACATGTTATTAAGAAATGGGATTAGCAACAGACTATATAGGGCAACATGTGAGAACTGTTACCTTGCACATCTATTGGATTAAGGCGGAAAATTACACTGGTCAAATAATAAAGTGATTCACTAATATTTTCACAAATAAATGAGAACATACTAGCTGATGGGTATGCACAGAAACAAAGCGGCTGCTGTGCAGCCCGAGGCATTCTGATAAGGTCTAAGGATCGAGGTGTGTTGTTCATTCATTTGTGCATGTGTGAGTTATGGTGGCAATTACAATTGCATCCCCAACTATCACAAATTAGTCACACTTTTAGTGGAAGGGATAATTTTTGGTGTGGAAAGCTACCAGTTAGAAAATGGCTGCACAGATATTTTGCTTTTGTGGTCTATTGGGTTGTCGTTCCTATCATGGGCCAAAAATTGGCAGCTGTGGTGATATATTGTCTTATAGTACCATTAACAGTGTTTTTTCAGATGATAGTTTTAGCTTCCACCAAGCAGAACTTGAGAAGAGAGTGGAGTAAAAGCTAAAGAATTCCCTTATTTGTCTGTTCTTTGCTTTTTCCACTAAAGCACCACTTATTGCAAAAAATAAATATGGGTAGAAAACCAAACAGTCATGTTTTTACAGGAAGTTCTGATAGTAATTAAATATACCCTCTTCCTTAAAGTTAACTCTCAACTGAAAAGGAAATCATGAAATGAATTATCTTATCAACATACACCAAATACAACTCTTAACGTACTAGTGGAAGGTGCTCATCGCGGTATAAAAACCTATATAGCACAGATGCTGCAGAGGCTGGAATCGCTCCATGGGGTAGCTTTGTTTCAAAGAAAGGGAGACTTTCAGATCCTGCAGCAGCCATGTATTGAATATGGGCCTTTGCAACTAAGCCATCCCAGAGGGGGAGTGTCAAAATCCACTCAGTCCAGCTGCTGTATGTGGAAATCAGGCTGTGAGGTGTTGAGTCAAGTGAGGCACGGAGCATACCCAGTACCACCAATGGTCTCTCAGAGAGGAGCTCAGCTAACACCAATCCAATGGGACGTTAGATGGGTAGTACAACCTAAAAAAAAGAATCCTTCTTGCTTATCTAACCAAAATGAAGTGTCAGCTAGGTAGTGGAGTCAGAGTCCTGTAGGGCTGAAGATGCCATCCTTAGAGGTTTTTAAGGCCCAACTTGATAAAGCCCTGGCTGGAATGATTTAGTTGGGGTTGGTCCTCTTTGAGCAAGGCGTTGGACTAGATGACCTTCTGGGGTCCCTTCCAACCCTAATCTTCTATGATTCTATGTCATCTGCACATGGCGATGGATGGAGAGTGTTCTGTATTGCTCTAGTAGTGTATAATAACACTCTGGAGAGGAGGGTGAGCAGTGAGGTAGATAAATTTGCGGATGCCAAGTTATTTAGGTTAGTCAAATCCAGAGATGACTTGAAGAACCTTCAGAGGAACTTGACCAAGGTAGGTGGATGAGCAACACAATGGCAGATGAAATGTAGTGTTTAAGTAATATACATGGGAGGGAAAAATATGTTATTCATACACCTTACAAGGCTCTATATTAACCGTATCAACTCAGAAAGTGGACTTGGATGTCACTGGGGACAGTTTAATGTAGACCTCTGCTCAATGTGCAGATGGAGTCAGAAAAGCTAACACAATGTTTGAATGCACAAAGGGTTGGGATGGAGAAAAATACCAAAAATATAGGCTCATTATATATAAATCAATAGTGCAGCCTCTCCTGAATATTATATGAAGTACTGGTCCAACCCAACTCAAAAAGGCTATTACAGAATTAGAGGGGGTGCAGAGAAGGGCAAAGAGAATGGTTAGAGGCAGGACAATTCTCACATGAAGAGAGGTTATAAAGACTAGAATTGTTTACTTTGGAAAGGAGAGGAATAAGAGGGGACGTGTAAAATAATGGATAGTCTAGAGAAGGCAGATAAGGAGATTCTGTTTTCCCTATGTCACAAGAGCACTAGGATATTCAATGAAATTATAAGATGGTAAATTAGAAATTGATAAAAGGAAATTTTTCAAATAATCTGCAATTAGACTGTTGAACTCATTGCCACAGGATGTTATTGATGACAAGAGTTTAGAACAATTCAGGGAGGGACGGGATGTTTATGCTAATAAAATATGTTGGAAGGGAGATAAAACTTCAATTTTAAGAGCTAAAAGCAATCTTTAAGTGATAGGGATTAGGCTGAGACCTCCATGGGGTCAGATTAGCACATATGCCTGGTACTGTGGAGTTTCCTGCATTATCTTCGGAAGAATCTAGTGCTATCTACTATCAAAGAAAGTATACTGGATTAGATGGACCTTGGGTGTGATCCAGGCTAGCAATTCCTACGTTCCTATGAGTTGTGGGGGGTGGGGAGAGAGACTCTGCTGCACCAAGTCCCCTCCTCAGCTGCCATGTATCTTCTTATTTTTAAGAAAGAGGAAGAAATGATCACTGACCCGGTCTCCTTCCTCACTCACTAGAGCCATTCTGGGGGAGTTATAAAAACACTGTATGCTTCTCTAACTCTTTCTATACAAGGATCTCATTTATAATGTATGGAAAGCACTTTAAGCTTCACAGCATCCCTGCGAGGCAGGTAAACCATGTTACCTTTTACTAATGTGGAAAAGTAAGCCTGGAGGTGTTAAGCATCTCACCCACAATTGTACAAGAGGCCTATGGCAGGGTTGAGAATGGAACCCAGATCTAACTCGCAGATCCATGCTTTAAGAGGCAGAAGGTTGGTCTCTCGATTAAGATCATCCTTGATACCTGGGACTGCAGTAACTACTGTGCCTTTCACAGCTCAGTCCACAACATTTCTGTTTCCCAGGCCTCAAGGAGTTCCATACTTCCTAAAATCTGAGCCCCACCCTGGATGAAACCACACCCATCCTTAAGGAAAACTGCTATTGAACATAATAGGCATGAAATAAATAGGGTTCTTTAGAAATTACTCTCACCTATAAGTTTTGATATGTAATTTCAATAATATTTTTTAAACCAGACTCTGGATTTTCAAGAGCAAGGGTCCCTCTGTTCAATTCCATAAGGTGGCTTTGAAGTAGATAGAATATCATTCTCAAGTAAATTCTTTGATTTTTAGGGAACGGTGTTGTGCAGCTATTTTACAAAGCCCTCTGGGATCAGGCAGCCTGATGGACCATCCAGTGCCCATTTTGTGCCTTTATTGTTGTCATTTCACCAGCATACAGAGAGACAGTGTCTCCAGAGAGAACTTTGTGACTTTCGAGTCTATAGGCTTATTTTATTCCTTTTTGTGTTCCTTCCATATGTTTAAAAGCCCCACTCTTTAAAATCTGCTAATTTCAACTATTTAAGAAAAGGTTGTTTTAGAGCCCCATCTCCTCTTCCCTCAGTTCTGTTGAAGTTTAGAACAAGAATAACTCCAATCAGGCATTTCGTTCAGTGAATTACAGACAAAGAATGGCTATCCTGGGTCACTAACCTATAACAATGAGCAAAAAGTGATATAAAACAGGTAGCAAGAGATACTGAAGACGATATCCTTGATGTACTGTTTCTGCCACTTCAGTCCACGCTAGAGATGATTGTTGAGAATGATCTGCTTCACCAGGTACCTGACGGTCCTACTTTTAGGGTGACAGCAAAAGACTCTCCTGCACCGAATGTAGTAGCAGCTGGCCACACATGGAGCAAATCATAATGGTTCCACTGAAGCTGTGACAGTGCATGCTGGCAGTGCACAACATTCCCTCTTTTCATACCGCATCTGTCAGCCATGCTAGCCCCAAATGCTCCAGGGGGTTAAATAACAGAGGGGCCAATCCTGCTGTGGACCCCACAGAACTCTGGTGTATGTCTGCGTACTGCAGGCCAACTTGCATCCAGCACCCAGAGCTCCCCTTTACAGCACTTGCTTACAGATTATGCAGCCACTGAGGGCTAGGTTCACAGAAGGACTTGGGTGCCTAACTGCCAATTTAGGTGCCTAAATCCCAGAATCAGGCCCCACTGGGATCACAGAACTCCCACTCAGCTGCCCCTGAACCCAGTAGATGCCTAAAATCACTTGGTGCTTAAATTTTTGCAGTAAAAATTCCATAGGCAACTGTGTTTTTGCCTCTGAGCATGTGCACTGCAGCCCCACTCCAGGCACCCAGACGCCTAAGCCCCAGAACAATGCACAAACCAGGGAAAGACGCAGAGGAACTCCCATAACTCGCCTGTGGGGCCCCATCTTGTAAATGTGCTTTCAAATCTCCTGCTGGACTGGTTCCCCACAGATGAGCAGCAGTGCTAGGGTACTCACCTGGGATGTGGGAGAGCACAGTTTAATCTACCTTCCACCTGAGGAGGAGAAGGTAACTACCATATCTCAGATGTGTGCCCTAACCACAGGGCTTTGAGATAATCTGATGTGGGCTTTCCTCACTCTTTCCAGTTGAAGCTGTTCTGCTGTGGATAACTAATGAAAGAGTCATTGGGCCAAAGAGAGATTGAATGTATGGCCTGGTGGCTTGAGCACTCACCTGGGTGACCTAGGACCAGTCCCCCTGCTCCAATGAATTTTTTAAAATGATCTATCCACAATGGAACAGCTGCCTTAGGAGAAATTGCTTAGAGCATAAACTGCAGGCAGGAACTGTGGTTCACTGTGTCAGTACAGTAACTAGCACAATGAAGTAAGGAGCATGGTGGAAGTTCCCTGAAAATTTGAGGCAGATGGATAGGAGTGGGAGTGAACGGAGGTACTGAGACTTTTTGGGGCCGGCACTACGCTGGGAAGAAGAGTCTCAGGGATTCCTACCTGCTCCTGAGCCCATTCCAGCTCCTCCATGTCCCGTTCCCGGCTCTCCAGCCCAATCCTGGCTGCTGCTGCAGCCACACTGGGTCCTGTTCCTTGCTCCTTGGCCTGATCTCAGGCCCTACTGCAGTCACTCCTGCTTTCACCTGCATCTGGGTTTGGGTCTTGCTGGGTCCTGCTTTCACCTCCATTCCCCCACTGCCGGGCATGTGTGAGTTTACTGGAGGGGCACTGGCCCTCCCGCTGCCCCCACCCCTCTCCAGTTTTTCCACTCCTGTAATGAGGCCTATAGGCACTACTTAATCCATAATAAATAGTGATATACAAAGTGCCCTTGAATTTTGTACCTTTTCTTCTAAAGATCAACATAGCAATGCCACAAACTTCCTGACAAATAAAGCACATACTGACTATAGGCACCACAACTGCTTTTGTAATGTTAATAGCTCTGCCATATATTTTTATTGACATAAGTAGCTGCTCCTAATTCTCATATAACATCATGAAAAAAGCCACCTTTATGTAAAAGTTTGAGGAATGGATAAAACACACTGAATTTCCTGCTCCCCCCACCTCTATCTAAAATAAATAAAGGGTATTGGTACACCAGATCTGATTCTCTCTCGAAGATAAAGATGTTATATAAATAAGCTATAAGTCAAATATCAGCCCAAAGTGAGTTTTAATAGCTTTTAGAAACATTTTACATAGAAAAAAAAATGGAATTGGTCAACCTTCATTCATTTTGGCTTTGACATGCGCTGCTATAGGTCTATAATTTTCCTCACAACATCTTTTATCTTAACAGCCATTCGCTGCATATAATTCTATTGTAATATCTTCTAATAGTCAGCTACCAGCAGCAAAAAGCTTACTTTTGTCAATAACAGAAAGAGATCTGACTGAGATAGAGCGAGCAGCATTATTTTTGAAGGGTCTCTTATTTGAGTATAGATATAAGTGTCAGTAAGTGTGACTGACGTTACCTTTTAGAGCCTGGCCCACAGAAGACAAAAAGATCAACAGCAAAATCCTGGCCCCATTGAAAATTTGCCATTGATTTCAGTGAAGCCAGGATTTTACCCCTGTTACTAATAGCTAAAGGAAAACTCTTTATGATGTTACCTGTGCGGTTGCCTGGCTTAGATTTCTTCCTGGCCAGAAATGATTGAGGTGACTGTGAAGAAGCTCAGCTGCTTTCTGGTGCCTGTCATCAGCATTAATGAAGTCTTCTCTCCTCTGTTGGTCAATTCATGTCAGGCTCTCTCACGTCCATTGCTTTCCCACCAAACAACCCTAGCATTTGACTCCTTCCCTGTAAACCAACTTGCAGAATCTGACCTAATAATCTCTAATAAATTCTGTCGAGTGACCAGGACTGACTATTGATACTAACATTCACAATAAATCAAATATACAGTAACACATTAAAATCTTCTCATCTTAAGCACTACCAAGTTTCTAATTCAGCTTTATCTGAATACCATTTCCTGTATCTGGCTGAATACTGCAATTAGTCAGTTAGTCCAAACATGGAGTTTTAGGACTTAGAGAAAAAAGCCATTTGTGTATATGTAGATATCAGTTGTCATCTAGGACTGATGGAAGAACATTCAATCCCAAAAGCACAAGCCCCTGCCGCTTGAACTGCCAGAGGAGCTCTGTTAGCATGTTCTTATCTCAGTAGGGGCCAACCACTAGAAAAAATACTCACATTCATTCAGTGTATTACATTAATATCTACTGGAGCACATAATTTGTCTGTGGTATTGGAAATTCCACCAGTCACTGCCTGGTCTGTTTATGGCATTTTAAATTTAACCCACTACATTCATGGATGTCAGGAACTAATATCACCCTGCAAGCTTCCCCATATGGGTCTGCTAATACGTTTGAGTTATCATGTGCCTTCTTTGATAATCTCAGTTTAGCTGTTTTTTCTTTTTTTGGACACAGTTCTGCTGTACGAGGAACCTGGGCTGTTTCCTTTGTGGTGGCTTATCAAGGCAGGGAGAATTCCCATTAATTACTAACACATAACATCCTCCCAAAAAAGGGAAACAATTGAATGAAAAAGTGGAACATACAGATACGATAAACAAGTTTCTTTCAGTCATATTGGATTTTTTTGTTTTTTCTTCTCTGATTCAATTACTTCTGTACCAACATATCTGTTACATGCTGGATGCTAATTTCCATGGGTTTTTTTTTAAACTGCTGTGGGGCAAAGATTAATAATTCCTTTTAGCTGCTCTTTGATTTTATGTTAGAAGAAACTAATCCATTCAACATAATTTCTCATAGACTCACATTGCCTAATTTCTTATGTTTGAAGTGACCTTTTTTCTACTTCTTTCTAAATGAAATTACTGCAAATTCATTATTCATAAGATCAAGACAGAGACTCAATTGTGGAAAATCATGGGGTTTCTTTATTTGAAAGCCTTTGAAGTCCACAGGCTTAACTTAAATGTATCAATATCCTATTGTAGCCTTAAGAGCATAGTCCTACCAATTTTTACTGTAGCACAACATGGAGAACTATTTTGTGGCTAAGCAAGGTATTTGAGGAGCATCATACTTACAATTTGCAGAAGCTATGCCATGTCCCTTTATCAGGATGGGTTGCTGATTAACTTTTCTAAAAGCTCCATTGATTGGATACATTGTGTAATCAACTTGCATGACCTCCTGAGGTACCTTCCAACTCTAATATTCTATGATTCTATGATAAACAACATTTTTGTCACCACAAATGGCTGATTTGGTGTTGTGGACGTTGGCACTTGGAAGTGTAACCTTCTTGTGGGGAATAGTTCTAGAAATTAATGCTTGTTTGCGATATTTTATGTGAGAAAGGTGAGTGAATTCAGGTGATAGTAATTTCATTACCAACACCTCGTTAGCCTAAATATGAATGTGTTAATTTTCTCCAGGTGTTAGTCTGAATGTATTCATTCCGGTGGGTTTTTGCTTTTGTTTTGTTTTTAAGCATCTCCTTTAAAGAATGTGGGAAGTCTTGTTAGGTTCAGAGGCTTGGCTCAGATAAGGAAGCACAATTTTTGATTGAGGCTGGACAAAATTGTTTTGCCTAGTTTTTATATCCCAATCATAAAATATTGTGAGTTTGAAGTTTAGACTCAAACATAAATGTTATTGGGAAATCACTGGGAACTCACACACTATCCCCTGGGCGCCCCAAAGGGCAATACTTCCCTTCTTGCAAGCACAGAGTCTGAGTGTAGAGATTAAACCTTTCAATAACAGAAGAGAGGTAACACAGCACTGGTTTGGGAAACTGTGCAAACAGAATTCATGAACTCAGTGAGCCAAACCCACCCCAGAGTACAGGGCGTGTCCTTCACCTCTCCCTTCTGGCTTTCCCCTGTACTGACTATCATAGTTGCAATGTCCACCTCTCGGTTGGGACTCAGCCTGCCCCCCTCTGCAAACGCCTGCTGGATGCAAGCTTGACCAGGCCTCCTCCGCTGCTGCTGTCCCCCGCCGACCGCTGGCGCCCTCTGTCCACAGAGGCTAGCAGATTGTGGCATTTGCAGGCACTGACTGCTTTTGGCTCCTGCTCTCGGCGACCGATCCCACCATCCGCTGGCGTTGATCGCTGTTGTTCCTGCCATCTACTGGCGCCGACCGATCCCGCCGTCTCAGGTGCTGCCCCCTGCTGGCACCTCACTGGTGGTTGTCAGTCAAGGTTTCCCAGTCTTTCTAGTGATTTAGCTCTTAGCAAGTTTCAGCTCATGGGAAAACCTTCTGCTGACACAGAAGCAATGTCCCTGCTTTTAACAAACAAAAGACTCCAAAAGGAATCATTTGTTCTACCATTTAACAGTGGGAGGAGATCATCAACCCATGCCTGAGGGTAGCCCCTTTGCCGGGGCTAATGCAATCTCAATGGGAGACCCCCTCCCACTCCTCCCACTCCTCTTGCAATGCTGAAACATCCGTCTACCCCCTTTTTTGGTTCTATTTGGGTGAGAATTAATTTTTTATCAGAACAGACTAAACACAGATCTGATGCCATTTGTTCATACAATTGAAGGACAACATTTCATTACCCCTGCAGTTAACACAAAAGTGACTTGTAACACAATACCAGACACATTGACCATTTCCCATCATGCTCAGCATCTAGTGTGCTTATGCAATATGCTGAGTAATTAATTGTATTCATGCAAATACAAAGCCCATACAAATAAAGTGCCCCCTCCCCCTTCCACCTGACTGAGCTGGAGGGAGTGCCACTAAGACCTTGCTTACATAGAGAACAGACAAATCTACTTTAAAATTATATTTAAATTCCATATAGAGAATACCACTTGTGGCAGCCTAGTTTTTTGGGAGACAAATGGCCCTTAAAGGGTTGTGGGTAGTTCAGAGTTTCACCAAATTTGTGGTGTATGTGGTGCAGTGAGTAGAAGACATTCCTTTATCTATTATTATAATGATGAGGTACATTTTTACCATTCAGAAAAACAGTCTACTTGCTTAGGTTATGTATAAGTATCTGCACAAATTAATATAATATTTTAATTAATCCAAGACAACCCCTCCCCATGAAATTAGATTTATTTCTCTTTATCATGACCAGCCCATGAAATTTGTCAACATCGTTCATGACTTATATGAAGCCAGTAATACTGTAATATAAAAATAGTTAATGCAGTTTTGTGTGCCAGACAAATGACTGCTCATTTTTAAATAAGCCATCTGTTCCATTGGAAATTGGCCGTTTTAAAGTTACCTTTAGCCAGTAAAATATTGGCTGCTACTATTATTGGAAATGCATACAGGATCTGCTAAGAAAGTCACTTCTGTTTCCACTATGAAAAGGCCATGGTAGGACAAGAAGTACAGAGTGATATACCCTATGAAGTGTTTTCCTGGTCAACTGAGGGAATAGCTTCAGAACAGGAAACGGAACTTCTCTTGTGCCATCCTAGTGGAAACTGGCCTGAGGTGTGAAAAGAGAAAGGGGGAGGGAAATGGGAATATAAATTATAATAGTATGGATTTCCTAAAATGCTAACATGAAATCTAGTATACAGTCAATTCATAGTTTTATGAATCCATTGAACACATCAGTGCTTCTAAAACCAGCGATGTTATGAAATTGCTATAGAAGATTATGTTTATAATTCCATTTTAGGTGGCAAAGGAACACCTCCTAAGGAAAAATACTGTAGAAGTTCATGAAAAATGATAAGTTTATAAGAGCTTTTCTAGCCACTATACACAATTTAATAGATAATGCTAGGCCCATGATAGAATTGTATAAGATTTATCCAAAATTTCTAGAAAGAAGATAATTCTGTTAATTGCTATAGCATTTAGAGTAACTTCTATAGAATTCTATTGGTTTCATCTTTATTATGGAAATAGATCTTTCAATCTTGAGTCTAGATATCTGATGATGAAGTTTTTCCTTGGGTCTTAAAGAATTACAATTTTAACATACATAATTAAGGTATTTAAATTAAAAAAGATACCTGATTTAAGACATCAGAAATTAATTTTAAAAAAATCACGAGAGTCCTGTATACAGACTAATACAGCTACCCCTCTGGAAAAAAACCCCCACTTGGTTAGCAGAAAATTTGGTGTGCTAGTTTTACTGGCAATCAGATTATTTGTAATCAGGTTATAAATAAGGATGGTTGAGTTGGTTTGTGAAAAATAAGAATGAAACCACATGCTTAAGTCTTTGCAGGATTTGGGCCTTAATGTCTTCTGAATTGAAGTTGTTTGTTAAAGAGACATTTACTAACCACTTGCATTAAAGTTCCTCCATTATAATTTTGTGTTAAGAAAAACTGGGAAATCAAAATTAATATTGTATTAAGGTTGAGAAATGAAGATGTCTGGCAGTACTAAAAAAAAAAGGTTTTGAATGCTACATTAACACATTAATACCTTCCACAAATGTATTTTCTATTGATGACTTCTTTGTTAAATGTAGATATTACTAAATTATTCTGTAGGTTAACAATCTATAAAATATACAAGATACATAATATAGCCGATTTAATGTTTTGTTAGGTACATTGGATGAAATTTTGACCTCATTTAAGTCATAGTGAGTTTTGTGATTGTCTTCAACAGGTCTAGGATTTTCATCCCTTTGCTTTTGGAAATGTCTGAGTCATGTGCTTGATTTCTCAACCTTAATGTTTAATTTTGCATTCTTAAATTTTTGTACAGTTCTTCCAAAGGAAATAATACCAGAGAATGAATGCATACTTCCTCTTTTATCTGGTGGGTGTATATTGCATTGAAATGAAATCCATTTGCCTAAGCCTTATTAAATATAGATAATTTTGTTATTTCTTAATACCTTTAAATAAAGTTAAGAGTAACAGTTGTGATGGTACTTTTTTTATGTGGACACTTGGATATCGAGAACTGAATTTGAACAATAAATTTACTACTATTAAATTCCTGGTGGGCAGGAATGTGGTGTGCTCTGCGCTGTACAAGATACAAAAAAGCAATGGACCTGATTCTCCTCTCACTTACACCAGTTTTACTCCACTGGAACTCCACTGACTTGGATCATAGCTATTTCTGACTTACACAGGTGTGAGAGCAGAATTAGGCCCACATTTTTACCAGCTAGACAGATATTGACAATACAAACCAGACAGAAGGGGTGCAATCTTGTCCCTATTGAAATCAATGGGAGTTTTGCCATTAATTTCAGTAGGACCAGGATTTCACCCAGAATGCATTGAGGTCCTATCAGACAGTAATCTGTTGTTTTATAATGAGTGCATAACAACATATTTCCATCTGATGCTGTGGATTATTACTGTTTTTGACCTTCACAAAAGTGGGTTTTGACTACATGTGATTTTCACTATTATCATAGCTTTTAAGAGGGCAGAGTAATGAAATCCATGCCCAATGTTCCACAGGCAGAGATCTGAAATGACAAAATAAAAGAGCATATCTATTTTTCCATTTTGCCCATTTTTAGCTTCTTTGCTAAATGGTTATGTGGTGATGCACTGAAATCTATATATACATACATTTCCTAAACTACAAGTTTATTTATATTGAATTTGCTGGGTTTCCATAAAAATGCCATAGAAGCTTCATGGGACCAGCACTGATTATAAAAGCAATTTGTGTGAGTTCGCCCCATTTTTCAGCTATATTTTCCATCCTTCTCATCTGTGTGTTATGAAGAGATATCGACTTTGTGGAATCAGTGCAGCAAGTTATAAATGATGTATGAAATGAGAAATCCCTGCTCGGAGCATGGAGGACATAACCTGAGCCATTTGCTCTGACATTCAGCTCGGATGTACAGAGACAAGCCCACGAGTCTGGCTGCGACAGACAAACAGAGTAGGTTTTGGTTTCAAGTATTTTTCACTCATTTTGTATCTGTGAGCAGTCAAGGCTCGATCCGATAGGCTACAGAAAGAGACTCAGTGGGAAAGCACCAGCACTCAGCTTTGAGCAGATAGAGGCCTCTGCCTTCTCTAAAGTGCCATGAACACAGCCATATGAGTTAATCTCTGTGTCTGCATTGAAATTAACACTAGTGAGTAGGGGGCAAGTAGTTGTGCTGGAGGGTGGAGAATGGGCTTAATGGCTTCAGTACAATCCTCTGAATTCAAGTAATAGGCCAGATCCTGCTGAAGTCAAATATAATCTTGCCATGGAGTTAAACAGGAGCAGTATGGGGCTGTATGACCATAGCAGCCATTTTCATTATTTCAAGGTAGTTTTGCTTCTTCCATGTGGCATAGCTTTACCTGAGTGCATAGAAGAGCTCAGAATGAGTGCAAGGCCAGTAATGTGCACACAAAAATGGTACTCATGTGATGGGTGCTAGAGAAACCCTGAAGATTTCCCATGAAAAATCTCACAGCCAGCTAGCTGGTGTGTGTTGGGCATAATGTTCTTACCAGACCAGCAGCCACCAGGGTTTTCTCTACTTAGGCTGGGTCTACATTGACAGCGGCAAATTCGCTGCAGTCAGATCGATTGCTCTGGATCGACTGGGCGGTCTGTGTAGACCCACTCAGTCGATCCAGCAAGCGACGCAGGAAAACAACCCCGATAAGTGGTGTAGCGCTGCGTCGAAGGGAACACTGTTCCCTTCGATGCAGCACAGTGTGGAAGGCGCGCAGAGGAGACGCTGCAAAGTTGACGAGAGATACGCAAGTGATTTATGTCACTTGCATATCTCCTGTCAACTGCCTCCAAATCGCAAAGGTAAGTGTAGACTGGGCCTAAGTTTATTTGACCTTACCGGTGTACTGGTAACAAAGCACCATGCACACCACCCATGCCAGATGTTCACCCAGCTCTTACCTTCACCCCTGCAGGACAACCTTACAAAGAGAGTGCTGGTTGGAAAATGACCTGCCTCCCATCATAAGAAATTTAAATGACAAGCAGGAAAAGGTTCATTGCAATTTCCATGAAAAATTATGACTCATCAAAAATTAAAAAACCAAATTTTGGCCTGGAAGGTTTTATTTTTTTCAAATATGTTTTCTCTTGCAAGTAGACATTTTCTGTGGAAAAAAAATTGTCAAAACCCCAGTTTTTCATCCAAGCAGTTTCAGCTAGCCCTATCTATGGTTCTTTGTTGTTAGAGTAAAATGAATTGGCCATCCCCTCAATAGCCAACACAGACACTACACAAAAGTATCTAGTTCTTAAATGTGACGTTGTCAGCTCATAAAAACAAGCAGTTTTAGCATCCACTTAAAAATGGAGTATCCGATGTACCATTCTCTTAGGGTGGTGACAGAAAGCCACTGGTTGTTGTCTCTTTGTGTCAAAGACTGGTCTGATTGTGGCCAAGCACCAAAAGGACACTGAGGAAATGCATAATCATACATTCATAGCAGGGAGAGTGAGGAGAACAGCCATGGACTAGTGGTCTCAGCCAGGAATTAGCGCCTTTGGTGTCACCTCTTTGTGTGATCTCGTCACCTCTCTGCCACAGTTTCTGCATCTCTAAAAAGAGGATAAAATATACTAACCTGCTAATCAAACTGTGCTGTTAGAGGAGACCCAATAACATTGACCAAATTAAGTGTGTATTTTCCCACTCCTTTGATGCTTGCCTGGTGAGCAGTTTTGTTTTAATTATTCACTGAACTAAGGGGCTGTAGAAGACATACTAATCCAACAGCGACTGGCAGGCTACAATAGCAACCAGCAACCAGTCTTGTGAGCTCTCTCTGCTTCTTAGTGGGAGATTGTTGTCTTGTTTAATTGGTCTAGGTCTTAATATACATAAAAGCCTTTTCTGGCAGCATGTGGAGCTCCCTCAACGCTTAATGATTTCATTGTATTATGTATCTAGCACCCTATTAGTGTTATTTGTATTATCATAGCACCTAGGAACCCCAGATACAGAACAAAGAGACAGTCCTTGCCCCAAAGAGATTATAATCCAAATATAAAATGGGACAATAGATGGATAAAACAGGCTGAAGGGGCAGTGCAAGGAAACAATGGGACAGTATTGGCCAGCATGATAGGCTGTGGTCTTAGCACACCTGCAGCCTAACTTTTGCCAAGATTTTTGTACACATCATAGGAAAGAGCATTTTAAAGAGGGTTTTGAAGAAGGATAATGAGTTAGTTTTATGGATGTTCACTAGGTGCTTTTGATTTGAGTCTCTTGGTGCTCAGACAAACAGAGAGATTTAATCTGGAAAGTACTGGATTTATAGGCCAGTTACTGTACAGTCCAGTATACAGAATTACCAGTTACATCCTATCTAAAACAGAGAATTTGGCTTTAGGCAAGTGCCCACCAAATGTCTCCAAAGAAGTGTTTCTTGGCTCCTTCATCTCACACAGTGTGAAGTAACTGTGGCAGATACACACAGGCGCTAGAGTTAGGGAAAAAATAGGCATAGATGAGCAATGGAATAGTAAAATTCAGTGCATTTTCACAGCACTTGCAAAATCAGGGCCCAGTCCTGCAATCTTAACTCAAGCAAAACATGCATAGAATTCAAGTTTTACCTTAAAGGGACACTAGGCTTGGCTGCCTCATTGTGCTAAGTACAGTAAAACCTCAGAGTTATGAACACCTTGGGAATGGAGGCTGTTTGTAACTCTGAAATGTTCATAACTCTGAACAAAACATAGTTATTCTTTTTAAAGTTTACAAATGAGCATTGACTTAATACAACTTTGAAACTTCACTATGCCGAAGAAAAATGCTGCTTTCCCTTAATTTTTTAGTAGTTTACATTTAACTCAGCCCTGTACTATATTTGCTTTTTTTTTTTTTAAATCTCTGCTGCTCCCTGATTGCATACTTCCCATTCCAAATGAAGTGTGTGATTGACTGGTCAGTTCGCAACTCTGGTGTTTGCAACTGAGGTTCTACTGTATGGGCGTTCTTTAGAAATGAAATTCATTTTCTTTGTGTTGTGGTGGGGGAAAGGCATCTTCTCCATGTTGCATACTTGGCAATAAATACATACAAAATTAAAATTCTAGCAGATAGACAAATCTGATAATGTAGTTTAGTAATAGAAAACTGCTTGAAAAATTCAACTGAAGAAAAAGAGTTATAACAAATTGCTAACGTAGCACATCTTGGGGAAACCACTAGGCTTATAAATAGTCATTGCACTAAACTGTTCCCTGCAGCCAGGCATATCTTTTCTTATGCCTGGTACATTAATTTTGGCTTAACGAGTACATCCTCAGATACCTGACCTTAATTCATAAGTTGGAGTGAATGATGTAATGCTCTTGACACTTTCCAAAAACATGAAGGATATAAGACTGAAGAAACAAGTCTGATTTCTTCAGTTTCACTAGAAGAAGCTGATTTCTGTGATGATCCAGTATGTAAATCCCAGTTTCTCAAAGCAATCAACTACACTACACAGTATATCACTATAAGCATATACACATTCAGTATAATGAAGAGGGAAATCTATTGTCATAAAACAGTTTCAGAAATGAACAGGCTTTCCCCCCATTTTAAAAATTTTATTTACATTACTTTTCAGTTAACATTATAAAATATATACACATTTTAAACTAGAATTGGTCTTGTGACCTAAGTGACAATAGATAAAGGGAAAAGCAGAATTATTAGTTTAAGGGGGAAATAATGTGGCTGGTTTATAGCAGAACCACTCTTTAGCAAAACAGTGAAGTGAGGAGGGAAGATTTTCAGTGGGATGTGGAAGAATGTGTGCTCCTAAAACACTTAGGCAATCTTGAAAGTTGTACTCTGGAAATTCTTGTTCGTATTGGACTCTTTCCTTTAATCGCTGGTATCATGGAAGTCAGACACAGAAAAAGTCATTCCTTTTTCCTCTGTTCTTTCTTTTCTGCTATAATGTCTCCATCTCCCCTTTTCTCCTGCCCCCTTTTGGCTTCTTTTGCACTCCTTCGTTGAGCTGGTAGAGAATTTTTTTATGAAATATTTTTTCATAAGAAAATTGTCAATTAATTGAAGCCAGAATTGTTTGCAAAATAGAGTTGGTTTTGACAAATTTCCCAATTTGAAAAATGTCATAAAATTTTTTTGTTTGCAGTGTAGTCATCAATGTATTCATCCCAGGGTATTGTCTTTCACCAACAGCAGCTGATCCCATAAAAGTTATTATTTCAAAAAGTTATTAATTCAAATTCTTTTGATGTTTTCTCAATGAAAAGTTTCAGATTTTTTGTTATGAAGTGACTGTTTTGAAATTTAACAATTTACACCTTTTGGAAAAGATTTTTAAAAGAGTAAAAGATCAAAATCTGAACACCACATTTCAAAATTTCTAAATGAACTGTTTCCATTGATCTGAACTGAATTTTTTTTCAGATAATATAGTCAAGAAATTTTGACATTTGACTTTTCATCCCAGTTAGGGATGGTAAAAAACTTTGACATGTCAAAAATGTTGGCAGGTTGGCCAAAACCGTTTCTCACCCAGCCATACTCCTTAGTTTCAATATTTGTGTTCCTTCCTGCAATTTTCCCCATCATCAACATAATTTGAATAAACAAGAGAAGAAATAAAATGACCACTTCCTTTGCCCCGTCATCCAGCTTCCTTTACTTGTACATTATATTCTTTATCTGTTTTAGATTGTAAGCTCCTTGGGGAAGGACAGTGTCTTCCTATGCATTTGCATTGCATTAGCCCAATGGCTGATAAGGCTTCTGAGTGCCACTTGAGTATAAATAACAACCTTGCTGATTCATTTTATTAGTAAAGGAGTAGTATACCATGTTCCTCCCAGTCACCAGTTTTCCTGAGTCCCACCTCAGAGCTTGTTTTTGATCTGGTTTGCCACCTCAGGCAACCCAGCACAATTTAAGATCCCTTTTTTAATGTCATTGAAGGGACAGCGATGCTGGGAGGAAGTGCTCTAAGGCTCCATGGAGTATACGATTGAGAGGGAGTCAGCAGACAGTTCTGGTGGAGGAGCTGTTGGGGTGTGAGATGTGCAGCATTACAAGTGTGGTCTAGGTCTCTATTTGTAAAGAGCTGCACTGCACATGCCATTTGCAGTGCACGGCACTGACAATTTATCAGTCCTTGTCGCAGGGCTGATACACCCCATCATGGGCCTTAGGTTATGTGAGCTGGGAAGGAAGGGGAAAAGCCATAGAGTCACCCATTGGAACTCCTGTTCACAACCCCAGACTGTCTCATACAGTAGTACTGCCCAATGGCCAGTGTCAATAAGGTGGCCCCGTCACTAAGGGAAGCATGATCTAGCAGCTGGAGTCAGCAAATCGTCCCTGTTCAGGACAGCATGGCTTAGTGGCCACAGTCCATAGAGCAGCCCATCTCAGTGGGATAAGGCAGCCTATTGGCTTATTGGGGTTCTGGGGTGCTGCCTAGGGATATGCAGCATCCTGGGTAAGGGGAATCAGGCCCTCCCTGCCTGCTCCTCCAAGCCCCAGCCCAGGACCCTGGCAGCCAGGGGGGCACATCCCTCACCCCCCCAGTCAGTGGAAATCCTCCCGAAACACACTGACTGGTTCTCCGATCCTCCCACCATAGCACCCTTCCAATCCCTCAGTCTACTTCCTGCCCCGCTTCCTGTGGTGATAGTCCATGATTCCCCTGCTGCTGCTCCCAGTGGCTTGATCCCTTCCCCAGCTTCATCCATCAACCTAGAATCCACCTGGGGCTCAGCGTGGCTTCGGTCTGGGGTCAAAGTCTGCAACAGCTCCCTAGAGAGCACAGGCACTCGGCATCTTTTCTCTTCAGCAGCCCACCCCCTTTGAGCTGGGTTGCTTCCTTTAATACCTGACCTCCAGGCTGAGCAAGCCCAGCAGAGGTGGAGGGGTGGGGATTGTTAACCCTCTCTGGGCCAGAGCGGGGCTGGTGCACCCGGTCACAGGCTTACAAAACCCAGGAGTAATGCCACATGCTTGAGCACAAAAGATTAGCATCTTACCTGTTTACTACTTAAATACATAAAGGGGCTCACTAGTAGCACTGTGCACAAAGATGGAAAGTCAGCATTTACTCCTTGAATTCGTCCTTCGGGCTGACCAGAGACACTGAGACACTTCAGCAATGGCAGTGAACAACGTTCCGCTTCCAGCTGCCATGCAAAGCCAGGGGATATCTGCAAGAAGTGGAGCTTCTTCAGCATCAGGTCCAAACTACGCAGCTGACAGGTTGCCCAAAGAAATCAGTCTCCCTGCTGAAGGCAGCGCTAGGGATGTTTCATCTGAACTGATGAACTGGTCACAAAGTTCAGGACAGCAGTCTGTGTCATCAGAAATTGCCGATTCGCTGAACCCAAAATGTCTCATGTAAACATCTCAGGTTCTCTGAATTTTCGTTAAATCGCAGGCCCGGTTCTATCAAAAACCTGTGTGGTTTCCTGGGCGGCTGCAAGAGACCCTTGGTTATCCAGGCTACTTGTTATGGAGCTGGAAGCCCTGAAAACCTGGCCTTGAGCTGGGAATCTCAGGGCTTCCAGGATTCCTTCGGGGGAAGTCATGGGTTGGGCTTCCAGAGTTTGTGTCTCTGAGGCAGCCCATGGTGCAGCTTGCTCCAGGCCAGGGCTTCCAGACTCCTGGGCTAGCTGGCTGCCTGGCTCTTGAAGCCTGACTGGTCAGCTGCCCCAAGAGTTGGGGAGCCAGTTTGTCTGGGTGTCCAGAAGCCCTGAGGTACCCAGCCTAAGGCAATCCATGTGGTGTAGCTGCCCAGACCACAGACCCTAGCAGCTGCTTGGTGAAATAGACATCAAATTTTTTGTCTTGCTGTGTTAGTCCCTGCAGTTCAATGGTAGCCACAGTGAAACTGACTAGAATTATGTCAATTTCACTCAGCAGCTGCCACATCCAGGGAACACATTTTTCACTTCAGAACCACCAGGGGTTTTGAAAAATTTCCAGATCCTCTGGTTTGCAGGAAATTTTTGAAAAGTGTGGGCTCAGTCCAAATCAGAATCAATTTTCAAATGTTAGAATTTTCAGTGTACAGGAAATTCTGAGTTTTGACCAGCACTAGAAAGGACTTTTTTCTAATTGGTCACAGCTAGCAAATGAAGAAAGACAGGATGTAACTAAAATTTTAGATTCCTAGAAAAATACTTTTCTCTTAAAAAAAAGGGGGCCAATGGGAATTAATAAAAGATACATCAGGAGACTCCAGAGAAACATATCTGGTAGAGGGGCTTTTTAGGGTGCCAAATTAAGACTTGAAATGCCTAATGAGATTGGTACACAGTGGGAATATGCACTCTAAGGGGAAAAGAGTCAGGACCTGCCTTCTGGAAGGGCTATAAGGGAGAACAAAATCTGCAAATGGGGCTTAATTAGGGATATCAAGTAATTAGACCCAAGCTAGGGCTGGGAGAAGTGGTGTAGCTTCTGAAAACACAGCCAGGGAGACGTAGCTTGTGTTTGGGGAAAACAAAATGAATCTGCAGAGGGCTGAGTGCCTACAGCAGAGAAAAGGCAACCCAGCATCTACAAGAAAGAAGAATGTAACTTCTAAAGAGAGCAAGCTTTAAAATAGTCCTCTGGGGTTTCTTAGCATGGTCAGAGGAATACTTACTTATGACTGCAAACTGGCACTGCTGAGATGAAAAACCCACTTTCTCTGAAGGATGCTAGTTACAATTTCAAGTCTGTTTGTATTCTTCTGTGTAGTACTAAATACATTCTCCATTCTGTTGCTTTTCCCACCCCCCAGCTACTGACTTCTATCTCCTAGACCTCTGCTGACCTAAAAGTTTTATGTATTTCCTTACATCCTCTTTCCTCAACTAATCTTATTTATTGATGTGCTATTTTTCAAAATAGACTCTGTACGGTTTTATAGCTCTGCACAGCAATCTTATATTATATATTAGGTACCTGGTAGAAGAGCTGTTAACTTTAGATGCTGTTGTCTGTTTGGCAAGTTGGATCTACTGCAATATTTTTCTCTTCCATTTTCTTGTAATATCCAACATGATTAAAGACTGTAGCTAAAATCCATCCAAATTTTCAGTGCATGGCACAGATAGACAGTACAGATGTAGTCTTTGTAGCACTTCCAGTACTGTTCCTGGATTTTTTACATTAGAAAAATCTGATTCATCAATTCGTGTAGGAAGAAAACTGATTGTAGTAAAATCATAAAAGGATTTATAGTATGTTTTGCACTATTAATAAAGCAAAATCATTTTTCCAAATGGCATAAGGCATGCACTGTTCTGTTCATTTCACAATCCGTGAAGGCATATGGACTGAAAAAAGACTGTAGCAGGGATTTCTGCAGGATAACTGGCATTGAGTTGGAAAATTGGAATATATTACATACCATTTATATACTGATTGAATTAATGAAATCATAAAACATCCAGTTCTGAATGAATCTTCATAGATTTGTAACATTATAGTTGTGCTGGTACTATGTCAGCAAAAAAGTCTATAGGAATTTCTAATGAAGCAAAAAAGACTTCATTAATATACATACATGTGAAATTGCAATGCAGCCTTAACTCTCATGTTCACTACATTGAATATTATGATATATATGTTGTGATCTATACGCCCTTGGATCGTCTCTGTGAATTACAAGAAAATTCTTATCTGGAGAACATTATTACACTTTTCAGTCCAGAAACATGGCCTTTCATAGATGAAAACTGAAAACAGTGAAAATTAAAATAGAAAAGCATTTACCAAGATTGAAGAAAAAATGGAGTTTTTGAACTCTTTACTGCCTTTTGCATTTTCTTCTTCAAACCTTAATTTTGATATTATTTAAACTTCAAAGGCACAACCCATAACAGCCTGAAATCTATTTAGACTTTTATGAATAGCAGACTAGTTGCTTGTTGCTGAGGTTATAGAGGTTTGTTTTTAAATAGTAAAATATGATTAACAAAGGGTTTTCTCATCAAACAAATTCTTAGTATTTTCTAAAGATCAGTTTACATTAGGTAAAACATAGATTACTCTAATCTTTGTAGTGAAGAAACAGAAGAGAGGAAAGAAACAGAGTACAAGGCCCTTATTTTGAAGCAAATTCATCATTTAATATATTGAATAAATTATCTAGTTTTATTTTCAATCCTTTTTTCTTTCTTTCACCTCTATAAATAAAATGATGTTGCTTTTTAGCTGGCATCTTGGCTTGGCTGATAAGGCATTGGCAATTCCAATGCAGAGAAAAATCTGTAGGCCAGGAATGTTTGTGAGTATGGGCTGACAATGCTTTAATTCTCACAGGGGAAGGGGGTTAGAAGAAAATCAGTGGACTACACCAGCAAGCAGGTGCTACTGTTTAATGCAAGGAAATAAGTGGGAGGGGTGGCATTTGTAAACCCATAACACCTAGGAGATCTATTCATGGATCCTGTTGTGCTAGGTTCTGTAAAAACACAGAACAAAAAGCCAGTCTCATAGACCCACAAACTTTATGGTCAGAAGGGATCATCAATATCATCTAATCTGACAGACACTTCCCCAGAGAGATTACAATCTAGAAGACAAGAGACAACAGGAGACAGATAGAAATGGTATGCATGGAAACAGTGAGATAATTCTGGGTTAACATTCATAGATTCCAAGGCCATAAGGAACCATTGTGATAATTTAGTCTGATACTTTTTATACCATATCTGTTAGAAAAAAACATTCAATCTTGGTTTAAAATTTGCCAGTAATGTAGATGCCACCACAGCCCTGGCTAATGATAGGCAGTGATCTCAGCACACCAGTGACCTAAACATTTTAAGCCCAGAAATGTAAGTTCTTTGGAGTAGGTACTATCTTTTTTTCACAACACATTTGCACAGTACCTACAGCAACAGGGCAGTGATCTCAACTGCCTTTAAAGGATACTGGAATACAAATAATTAGTAACAGTATCATGGGATAGTATGAAAACAACTGGACTGGCAATTTTTTTGAGAAGATCAGAGAAAGTTTTATTGATGTCTTTATAATAAGTTTGTAGTTGCTGCCTTCAGTGTGCTTAATAAATTTTAAGTAATCTTTAAAACACTGCAGTGAGGTAGGTGAGGTGTTGTTATTTCCATGTACCTTTTGGCTGGCCTTCATGCTATAAAATAATGAGATGAGGGTAGAAGGTTTGAGCATGGCACTGAGTCAGATGACAGTATTTCAGTTTCCACTATTTACTTCCTAATGTGACCTTGGTTAAGACATTCACAGAGACCAAAAGCCTCCACTGAGGATGGATGCCTTTTGTTTTGTGTGTGTATGGCTAACTTCAGACAGCTCAAATTAGACACTAAAAATTAGTGGACACTTTTGAAACTTTTTGGTCTCAACCTCTCTCTCTCCCTGTATTTTAGTTTCAACTCCTGTAATTGGCAGATAATAATCCTACATCCTGAGCTGAGGATAAATCACTGATGTTGTTAAAAGACTTTGAGATGCTAAAATGGAGCGCATAAGTGAGGTGCAAAGTCTAAAGATACAGTGGTCAATGTTAAAAATAACTCTTGACCAATGTCTACTGCGCTACAGTATCTTAGACATAGAGATGATTGAAAAATGTCCACTTTGTGGGTTTTTTGACAGAAAATGGCTTTTTAACTAAACACATTTTTGTGAAAGCTTTTTAATTAATATCAAACTTCTGTAGTTTACACTGAAAAAAATGAAAACAGTTGCTGAAAAATGAAAATTGTAGTTTTTCAATGAAAACCCCAAAAAATTCACAGAAGCGTCATTTCACTTTCATTTAATTTTTTTTGCAGGAAAAATATTTTTCTGACCAGCTCTGCCTAAATACTTAAAATATTTCCCTGTACTTAAAATAAGAAATAATTTCAATATCTCAGATACTGTCTTGTAGGAAGCAGCTGATGGTAAATTATGTGTTTTATAGTTGAGACCATTGCATTAATACAAATGTGTGCTGACACAAAATGCTTCTGAAAATGACATAAGCTATTATTATTTCTGTACCCCCAGAGATGTTCTGGGCATTTAACAGACACGTATTTAGCAAATATATTTAGAACTTTCTGTGTATGTCTTATCCTGATTTTGTCATTCTCTTTGCCACTTTGTAACACTGCCTCTCTTAAATTTATGCTTAATGTTTCTTTATCATACATTTGTGGAGTTGTGCAAAGTTGACAGGATTTTGAGAAATAAAATCTTGTGATTTGAAGCCACTGAAATGTCATAATTCATCACTTGCCTCATCTTCCTCTAAGAAACCTTTCAAGCAAAAGTAACAACTAAACTAAAATAACGGTTGACCATAAATGATGAACTTGGAATAAACAATAGTTGCTTACAAAGTACCTCAGTTACTGCCTTGGTATAATTGAGCCAATTGATAAACATGGCAGAAAAACAAATCATGCAGGTCTTAATGGGTTTAGTTCTCTTTTCAGTAGTACATCACCTCATTCAATGCCACAGTCCATGACAAATGAAGAACAGAGGGTTTGGACCAAAGACCTGCCACGGACTAAATCATGCATCTTCATTTGACACAAATTACCCGCACTGTATGTGTTCAACTAAAACCTTGTCGGGTGACTGAAGGATACCCAGAGTAGTAGGAAAGGGAAATAAAATGTAGAACTGGACAGAGATTATTTCTTACAAGTAATGAAGAAAACCAAAAATTGTGTGCTGCCCCTTTAAGGGCTATATAAAATGAACTCCTCCAAATTGGGATGCATTCTACAGGGGAACAGGAACTAGGCTTGCCTTCTCCTGTTCAGGATGCTAGGATTAGCACTATGCTAGAGCTAGCTCTATTTCAGGGCTTCCAGCATAGAAGCATCCTTGACTTTCTTTCGAGCCTATCTCTTGCCCTTGGATAGGAGATTGGAGCAATACTGAGTCCCACACAGCTGACCATACCTGTGACCCTACAACAAGGACAGGCAGCTGTGGTTCTATTTGAGAGAAGGCCTTACCCAGGGTATAGGTTTATACACCCAATTATGCACCTGCCTGTAGCAGTATGTGTGAAATCCCCCACACAGGCAAAGGAGCCCTGCACTGGCCTGGTCACTGCCTGCCCTGTTATCCCAACCAGAAGGAAAATATTGATCACCAAACATCAGTGTGTGCCATGGAGATTCATGCTCTTTGCCACATGCAGCCTTTAAGAGCTGCACGTAGTTGGTAACAAGGAGGAAGGGGGAGCTCAAGTAGGTAACTGTGGAGAGCATTAACTGCCCACTTGACGGGTAAATGTTCTCTATCAATAACAGAATACCTTTTGTTATGGGGAAAGAGTTTGTGGCTGAAGTACATGACTGGATGCTCCATAAATTCACAGTCATGGGACAAATCAGTTTGAAGGCCCAACCCCAAAGTATTAGCATGCAGGGTGAATGGCTCAGTAGTGTCTAGACTTTGTAGCACAGGTTGGCTACAAAGAATTTCTTTATGCTGTGTAAATACATGGTCACAGCCATTTGATCACCAATCCTGCTTTCTCTGTGAGTCGGTGGAGGCAGCCACAGTGGAGTAATTTAGTCACCTTTAATATCTAGTCTGTGTGAGAAAAAACACAACTGGACACTCCAGCATAGTGTGTAACTTGCTCACAAGGGGTTCAACTTGACTGTTCCCTAGGTCATAACCTAAGTCCTTAGGTTCCATTCTGCCGTAGAACACTTAGTTGGACTGGCCAGGACCCTGCTATGTAAGGAGGCAGCCAGGGCTGGATTTAGGGGCAGGCGACCCAGCAGACTGCCTGAGGTGCTGGGATTGGGGGGCGCTGGGCTCCGGGTGCTATTTTTGCTGTTAGTGACAAAAGGGAAAATGGAATGTTTGAAGTACAATGTTTCAGGTATTCCGAATGTGGATTCATTTTGCACTAACCTCCTGGACCTTTGTAGAATCTCATAGAACCTTCCAGACTTTCTGAGAACTACATTTTTCTCAGCTCTCCTAGAATGTTATCAGCCATGCCCTTGCAGGTATATAAGGGACAGAGCGTATATCAGTGAGATATAAGAAAAAAGTGAAGTGAGAGCCCAGCTGCGATGCTGTGAACCTTGTTTTATTGTGTAATTGTGAAGTGTCCTTGTGTTTTAAGACTTAAAGACTGTAAGTAGTGACTAATAAAGGACATATTTAATGAGATGCTGTCATCTAGTGTAACAGTATTTAATAATGGTCCACCCAATGTCGATGCACAGTTCAATTTCTTGATGTTAGCACCTTTTAGTTATTCTTAAAATTAAAATGTTTCTGTAACCTTAAAGGAAACAAATTCTTTTTGTTTGCTTACATATGGCATGAATAAGTACAGATTTATAAATCCTACCACAAAAATTTATCATCAGATATGATAGGGATAAATCATGCATGCAAATCGTGCATCAAAGACAAATGGGGGAGAGGGGCATGGCAAAGACGCTCCTCGCCTGGGGTGCCATTTGGTGTAGGGCCAGCCTTGGAAGCACCATTACTAAATGAATGTGGGATTTCCAGTTGAAACTTAAGATGACTGTATCAGCTAACTATGCTTCTCTATATTCCTTAAGAGCCAAATCCTGAGTTGGCCTACATGAGCACAGAAGGCCCAAGACAACAGGGGCTTACAAAGTGTGCCCTGGCTATGTGTGAGAGAAACGAGGAGAAAAACAGTGGTGGCCACGGTGATAGCAGCAGTGGATCTCTGCAACTCACTCCTGATGAAGGAAATGCAAAGGGAATAGCCCAGTCAGTCTCTGCACAGCACGGATCCACTCAACTAAAACCCGAGATAGAGGGGGAGCTGTAGACTGTACCAGCAATTGCTCCTCATTCTCTTCACATGCCCTGTAATTACAGCTGATGCCTGGCTGCATGGACACCCTGACCAATTAGTCATGTCACAATCCCTTAATACTTTTGTGCAGGAATTTTACTCAGGCTGTTCTCTGTTTCCTGGAATTGGGTCTGATGTGCATTTGGTGTGGGGCAATTCCCAATATTGTGAAAAAACACCTGTAATTTTTCACGAGGCTAGAAAATGAATCAGAAATTCAACAAGCCATTGTTTATTACATTGTATGCATTTTCAGAGTAGTGCCAAGAGCAACCTACACGCTATCATTGGTCTGTGGGTTAATTCGCAGCCAGCCCCAGCCTGGTGAAAGCAAACTCTTCATAAAACATAAAAGATTTATTGTTTGAATGTCCTGGCTTGACTCTTTATACACTATGTTACCCATTGCCTGTAGGAGTCACAAGACTTCAGAAGTTGCAATTGCTTATCTCCCTACTGCAAGCATAGCATCTATTGTGCCTCTCTAACAAATTTGTTTAAAGGGACATGCACTAGTTGGCTGGCACTATTTTCTCCATTTTGTCAAACAGATGAATGCCATGGTGGCCAAGGGCAGCCTTAGATTTGAAACATTATAAACAGAGGTCTCTTGCTAAGATCATATAAAACCAATTTTTGCAAATGTATCTTTGGAGAAAGTGGGCAAGAGATTATCGTTAGGATTTTTCTAGCCGTGAAATATTAAGATAAAATAAAAGTCAACCTATCAAACTCAACTCATGACTTAAACTTCAGGTTTAAGTTCATTGCTAAGGACAATGCTGTTTGAAATTGCTATGTAATTTGGTTTTAAAATGATTTGCCTATCAAGGGCAAAAGAATGATTAACTGGAACCCCCCTGTCTCAAGACATATGGTAAAGATAGCAACAGAAATGATGGATGTTGTGGATGACTGCTTGCTAGACCAGAGTGTAGGAGACTCTACTAGGAATAATTCATGTCTAGATATGGTCTTAACTAACAGACATATAAAAAGCAACATCTTGACAAATTTAATATCTTATGTGATACACATAATCTGTGACTGCTAAAGCAAGGGGTTATCTCAGAACATGACACTGCAGTAGAACCTGTTTCATAAAGCTCCCAGGAAATGCTTGAACCTGATATAAAGCCAGGCTTTCACAAAACAGGGGGAACATCTAACCCATAGTCAGGCTGGGGGGACTCTGTGGTCTGATTTTGATTTCATGGTGATGTAAATCAAGAGTGACTCCAGTGTGGTAAAGGGAAATACACTGGTCTAAAACAGATGCAAGTAAGATCAGAATGAAGACAAAAGACATTAAAGTGACCTGGTGGATAAAACACTGAACTAAAACTCAGAAGACCTGGGCTCTCTTCATGGCTTGGCCACTGGGTGAGCTTGAATAAGTCATTTTACCTCAGTGTCCCCATCTGTAAACTGGAGATGATGATACCTACCTGGTTTGTAAAGGCTTTGAACTCTCCTGAGGAATTGTGCTATATAAGAGCTGGGTGTTATTAAACTGATTTTCATATAAATAAGAGTTTTACTGTTTTAAAATGTTGAGACATGGTGCCAGAAGATATCCCAGTGTCTATTTCTCAACATATAACTTGCATGACACACACTAGACTCATCAGTGTTTTCACTGTCTGACCTATGTATCTTTTACATGGGTTTCAGTGGAGGGGAAGCCTTATAATAGTTCAGAGGGAAAATGTAAGTCAGCAAGTTTATAAAGTATAAAAAGCAGATGGTTTTAAAAGGTTAACTGCATAATTCACTGCTGGTAACTTCCTCTTATACGAGGAAAAGCAGTTAAGAGTACAACTAAGCTTAAATGACTGTTTATTTAGTTGGAAGACTTGAAATAAGTAATAAGTATAAAAAATAAGAAATAACTAAAATAAACCAGCAGAGTTTTTTGCCTTTGTACAACAAATTGATTGATAATGACTAATTAACACAGGCAGGCACTGGGGGCTTGTGGGCATGGCATTGGAGTGGGAGTCAGGAGACCTGGGTCCCATTTTTTTCGGCTTTGCCACTGCCTTGCTGTGTGACTTCAGGCAAATCACTTTACTTCGCTGTATCTCTCTGTCTTTTCTTCTGTCTTGTCAGTTTTAATAGTAGGAGACCATTCCTGCCCCAAAGAGTTTACAGTGTGTTTGTACTGTGCCTAGCACGAGGCCCCATTGCTGAAGTCTCTGGTCTGTAGAAAAAGACAAATATCACGACTGCTACTATTACTACTACTGTAAAAGATATGACAGGTCTAGTTTCTGTTCCTAATAGTAGATTTCCTCACTTAGGACCTGTTTCCATCAGTATTGAGGCAGAGAGGGTCTGGACCAAAAAGCTGAGGGAAAAAATCACTTCTCTTTTGATGTAAGAGATTATCCCCGCAGATGACCAAACATATCTCTCTTCCTGTGGCAGTTAGGATAAAGACAGTGGTGCTGATTCTTACACCAGTGTAAATGAGAAGTAACATCACTGAAGTCAATGCAGTGACACATGTTTAAATGCAATGTAAATGAAAGGAGAATCAACTCATGCTTTCTGAAGTGAAATTGACTGTGTCACCTGAGAAAAGGTGTTTAACATTTTTAACAGCAAACTATCTTAGTGTAGCTAAGTGGCCACGTTATAACTGGTGATATATTAAAGGAATTTTATAATAATAAAATACTGCAGAGATATTTTAGCTTGTAAGAATTTGCTCTTTTTAGTAAAAGTTAATCCAGTGAAAACATCTGTTTTTTTCAAATGACCCAGTGTCATCAGTTTGACAGAGTAATTATTGTGGATTTATTACATTCCTATAAAAAACTTGTGTGTTCTTATTGGTGTTTTTGTCCTTCCATAAGTTAGGGAAAGGATTGAGATTTGCCTAAAGATAGCCATGTTTCTGTAAACTGAGAAAGTCATAACATAAGCCCTACTATAATATTCAAAACTTCCAGTCCTGTTTTATTGCTAGCATTTGTCAATGCACATTAGCCTTGAAGTAACAATATCCAGAGCATAAAATGGCAGGTAAAAATATTATTTCCCATCTATAGTATACCCTTCCATCTTCCAAGTTAAATCACTAATTCTTGTCTCTTGCATGCAATGTTGATTTTTTCTGCCAATGGCCATCTTGTCAACAGCTTCTTATTAATACCAATAATCATGTTCTCTGACAGCTTCTGACATTTCATAGTTTAAGAAACCATGTATTTCTATGCAGAAACTGCTGGACAAACCAGGACAAGGCAACACAGTTTCAGTGACCCTGAACAAAACATCTTTGATGGCAGATGACTATAGGGTCTTGAAGACTATCAGACCTACCACAAACCAACCAGTCAACTCAACTGGATGATGGCATAAGCATGAGCGGTCCAAACAGATAATAAGTTACAAATACTGGAAAGATACGTAACAAGTGAATTAAATAAACAAAAAATTATTGACCTGTAATGAAATAGTAGCAAGCTAGCCACATTGTCCAAGGAGGCCAGAGCTTTACCATGGCATCTTCAGCATGATTCCTGTCATATAAAGGAGCAAAATATTTGGTTCTACAAACATCACTAAAATCACCTTTCTGCACTCATATAAGAGATGAAAACTAGTTGCATATAATCATCAGAGGGAACTTGGACATTCAGAAATTAAACGTTGTAATCTACCTTTGTAAGGAAATACCAATGCATCTTACATTTTAAGAACCTAATTCAGTCAAACAATATTTTTGATGTTTCCCTTGGAACTTATTATGGAAGAATCCTATGTCATTACATGAGCCCAATGCATAAGGAAAATAAATGTACAGTAATGGCCAGTTCCTCAGCTGGTGTATGCCATTGGGATAGCTCCATTAACCTCAAAGGTAGTTGTATCAATTTATACTTGCTAAGCATCTGCTCCTACATTAACTGCAAAGCAACATAGAGAAAAGGTTTGGCTGAAGATAGAGGCAAGCAAAAAAGCAAAACAAAACAAAAATCGGCCCCCACCCCGGACATTAAAGCAGTGCCAATGGATTTTATAGAAAGGATGAAGAATTAAGAAAATGTAAGCTGAAACTTTTTCTTATGGACTGAAGACCACCTATGCTTTTGTTCATTGGTCAATGCGGCATATAAATCTGGGATTAGTTATATTTAAATTTGATCTTTGCATTTTATCTTTAAAATTAAGTACATCACTGTTTGCCCAATTTAGTGTAAATTGTGGAGTAGCTGAATCATTTTACTCCTTCCAGCAGAAGTGGATTTGATGCCTTTTGTTGTATTTTCTCCCCTGAATTTTACAAAGGGACATATAGAATGGGATAGCTTGACTCCTGCCCTCGAATTCTAATTCACTAAATGTAATCTTTGTGGACACATGAGCAAACTGCAGAACTTCTCATAAACTGAGCACTAATGACCCAAGATAAAAGAGGAGAGCAAAACCTTTGAGCTGGGACGGATAGTTTGATGCCTTTGTTCAGGATCTAGATAATCTCAGAAGGCCAGTCTTTGCACAAGGATTGCTCCATTACAGAGGCAGATTCAACAAATCATTGAGTGTGTAGGTGAGCTGAAGCCAGACTCAAATAAATGAAAAACATGAGCTAAACCACCAATATCATTAGAATGAAAAAAGCACTTTCCCATTTAATTTCTGATCTCACAGTGAGAGCCTTCTGAGTTTACAGTTAAAATCAAATGGAAAAATAAGGTCAAGGAAGTTAAAAATGTAAAGAAATAAAACTTGTACAAATGGAATGAGCTGTATGGTTAATGCATTCAACAACATATAGTACCTTAAAGCAGACAGATCTCTGTGAATATGCTTTATGCAGTCTTCCAAAATTAGAAAGATATAAAAACTAATGTTTTGGTTTTTCAGCATCCCACAGGATGTGATACAGAGCTGAAGTACATCAATAAATATTGAATTAGATTGACAGCTTCTGCACTATTATCTAATTATAGCATGCTTGGAAATATATGGTAATTTATCAGTAAAGAGAGAGACATTGAATGCGTTAGTCATAAGGTTAGCAGTGAAGGCAATTTTCATTAATCAACCATCTAGATAGTCACCCTCACTAGTTTAATTTAAAATTGAAGGTAATCTGGGCTGCGATAAGAGTCTGTTTGGATTAGTCCCCATCCAGAATGTATGTGAGTGGAGTAAAAACAAAAATCTATAATTTAACAAATGCAGTCCAAATTCATGCCTGGTGAAAGCCTGTTGACTGTAAGGCGTTTACAGCAGATTGGAAATTGGCTCTACATGGTTTAGTCTATGTAATCTATTTACAATCCAAGAGAATCCTATCCTGCATTTAAAGAATATTACTAATATTATATATTATATTATGTAACATGCTGCACACACAAAAGTGGGGAAAATAAAGTTTGCCTGGGTAACCTTAATTCTGGCATTTTGAAACTTTTGAATGTCTTGCTTTACAATCTTAACATTCTTTTACAGTGTGTTTGTTCTATAAAAGCAAAAGTATTTGTTTCACATGATTTTGATGGCAAAGACCACTGTTGAAGACTGTGTGTTGGAAAGTGGATTAGCCAGGATTCAGAAATGTCAGCAATGGCAGCTCTGCCTCTCACTGTGCACTCAGACCAGCCAATAAGAACCTTGACCTTACCTCTGATCCCATTACGGTGACGTTCCTCCAGCACCATCTTTTGCTTCCATGGTGGCAACCTCTGCGCTTGTGATTAGTGTCAATGATGCATACTCAGCAAACAAAGCTAAAACAAAAAGGTGGTAGTGTAGCTGCTGCAGAAGGTGAACGAAATGGTGATATCAAGGAAATTAATTTATTTGGGATTCAGAATTTACAATTGTAATGAGGATTTGTCTGCTGATTGTCATGTCATCCATCAATTGCTTTTGGCCCTTAGGCAACAACCAGGCTGTTAGCCTGCTAATAATTTTAGTCTATCTTCTTCCACTTAGTTCATCGCTTTGTTTTGCTCTGCTCAGTTTTAGTGTATAAAAAAGAAACTAAGTTGAAAATGAATTTAAATATTTTATATTTTTGGTGTCCAATACATTGGATCTAACCCACAAAACGTAAAGTGTCTGCTGCTAATTTATTTTTTGTCACTTGGTTTTCAGGTAAGGCTTGGATGACTAAAACAATTAATCTATTCTCCTTCAAGATATCAATATTTTCAGATGAAGAAATGGTTTCTCTAAATTGGGTATCCTGAAACACAATTTGATCTCTATCTCCCTCTGCCCTGGACTTCTTGTTAGCCTCCACTACCCAAAATCTTGAGATCACCCTTGACCTTGAACTTTCCTTCTTTTCCACATCTCCAGTGTATGTAGATCTGCCTATTACCACATTTTCACTATTGTTCATCAACACAACTGCCCCATCTCCACCCCTCAGGACTCCAGCATGTGCAGAAAGTCATATACTTGTGGAAGAATTACTGGCTTCTTATTCACTCCACAACCCACTTTAAAATTGCTTTTCAGGGTTGAAATCTTGGCCCCACTGAAATCAATAGCAAAACTCCCATTGACTACACTAGGGCCAGGATTTTACCACTTATTCTTAAAACACTTCATGGGTTTAACCTAGGTACTTCATGGATTGTGTTGAACTCTATTCCTGTTCGTGCTCTCTCCACTCATCCTGCTCTGTTCTCTTCTGTCCCTTTGCAGGAGCCTGAGTCTACAGCCCAAAATTGTGGCTGAAGTTTTGGACCCACATGACTATGAATTAGCTCTGAGGTTTTATGTATACTGCATGCTAGATAGAAACCCATCTAACCATGCAACCAAATATGTACTTGATATGTGCACACATTTCAGACTGTGCATACACCAAGTCAGTGTGCAATTGTGCATGCACAAATTTGATTGAATGTCAGTCCAGCAATCTTGCCATGTTGGTGAGAGAATTTTCTCTTTCGTTGCTTTCATTTTTGTTGTACTTCACACACCAATGCAAAACTGCTATCCTGTAAAAAATGTGACAACCCATTAGTTCCATGAAGCCACTTACTATGAGACCAGCCATTGTGCAATATCCTTAAACTTTAATTTTTTATTGTGCTAGCATCTTTGAGTATATACAGTCAAGGTTTGGAAACAGAGCTGGTAAAAATTTTTCCAATGTAACAGCTTTCTTTTGGAAAGTGCTGATTTAATCAGGTCAATATGTTTCACAGGAACATATTGATTTTGTCAAAAAAAATTATGGGAAATTATCTTCAAATTTTGTTTTGATAAGATTGAAAGGTTTCAATAAGTTCCAAATGTTTCATTTTGAAATTATTGTTTCCACTTTTATATTATGTTTGTGCTATAATATACAATGTGGCATATATTATATATACTATATTAACATAAAAGTGGAAACAATAATTTCAAAATGCAACATAACATTTTGACTTTATCAAAATGAAACATTTCAGAATATTTCCCTGCATGGAAAATTCAGAGATTTTGACTTTTTGTCCCATTTGTGGATGAAACCAAATTTCAAAATCTCAGAATTCCCCATGGGAATCGCTGGTTGGAAACAAGTGTGTTAATGTTGAAAAGCAATCATCAGAAGTTGCTGCAACTGAGGAGTGAATTCCAGATGCCAAACACATACGCTGGACCTGATAGGACACCATTGCAGTTTTTCACATTGGCAACCATTGACAACAGTACCAGCACGGAGGCACCGTAGTGAACAGTAATGTGTATTTTTGAGCTCCCAAGTTTGCCCTCCTATTCACCTGCTTTCTCTTTTACAGTCAAAACCAGAAAAATCTATAGCACTGTTTTCTCTCCATCTAAACATATATAAACATTTAGCTTGTCAGACACAATTGCATTGCCTGAGATAGGCTTATCTGTCTGGGCTGTGTAGTTTTCCTTCCCCTTATATCCCTCCTGTTTGTGTGTGACTGTTTATATGCCTCTGACAATTTGTCATCCTGTTATCCCCTGTCACCTGATTCTTGCTCTGTGATGAGCAATAATCACAAAAGCACCCTTAGCTGCTGCAACTGCTAACTAGCTGAACTCAGTCTCCTGAGGTCATTTTCTATTTATCTGTGTAGGTACTTACATGGCCCCCCATTACTATAGTATCTAAGCACCTTTCAGTCTTTAATGTTTTATTCTCAAAACAGCCCTGTGAGGCAGGGAAGTACTATTATCTAGAGCTGGGTAAGAAATGTTTTTCTTGTCTTAGGAAAGCTCAAGATTTCTGAATTCTTTCCTATCCTGAAATGTAATGAAAAGTCAAAATCTCATATTTTTGTGACTTTGTAATCTGAATATTTTTTGGATGAGGTCAGTCGAAACATTTCATTTTTGATTTTTGACTTTTAAAAAACAGTCTTAGTGTAAATTAACTAAAATTTATATACAGTGTTGACATTCCCCAAATGAGAGGTTTCCTATTATGATTCAAAACTTCATTTCAACAATCTCAAAACTTTTTTTACTAATTTTTTTTTTCAAATTGGGCAATTCTTTGAAACTGAACTTGCTCACAAACAGTTTCAGTTTGACAAATCAACATTTTCTAACGAAAATCATTTCATCAGAAAATTCATGCATAGCTCCATTTTACAGATTGGGAAGTGAAGCTAAGAAACTTGCCTATAGTCATACGGACAGGCCAAAGCCTTAAACATGGGTCACCCAAGTCTTTAGCTAGCACCCTAACCACTGGACCATTGATCTACTTTATAGGGCTTTTTTATTTTTAAGCAGCAAGGCTCCCTTATCAGCCACTAGCTATTGCAGAACATAATATTACTCTTTGTCACGATAGTTTCATGTATGCTACTTGCTTGTAGCCTGCATCTAAAATGTTACAGAAAGGTTGCCAAGAGTCATTCATCCCTCTGACCAATAGGCCATGCTGCTCATCTGTGTGGACACTAAAGGTCCTAACCACATCAGCCACACCATCAGGAGCTTGTTCACCTGCACATCACTAATGTGATATATGCCATCATGTGCCAACAATGCCCCTCTGCCATGTACATTGGCCAAACCAGACTGTCTCTATGCAAAAGAAAAAATGGACACAAATCAGCCATCAGGAATGGTAACATTAAAAAACCAGTAGGAGGGCACTTCAATCTCCCTGGACACTCAGTGACAGACTTGAAAGTTGCCATACTTCAACAAAAAAACTTCAAAAAGAAACTCCAGCACGAAGCTGCAGAGCTGGAACTCATATGCAAACTTGACACTATCAGACTAGGTCTGAATATAGACTGGGAATGGCTAGCCCACTACAAAGAATAATGTTCTCTCTTTTGACATTCACACCTTCTCATCAACTGTTGTGAATGCCCCATCCACCCTGACTGAATTTACCTCATTAGCACTTGCCATCCTCACTGTGATGTAACTCACCCATCCTTGCATGTGTATATATACGTACCAAACTGAAATTTCCACTCCATGCATCTGATGAAATGGGTTTCTGCCCATGAAAGCTTATGCCCAAATAAATGTAGATACTGCAGGTCTGACTATAGGCAGACTAATAGTGACTACAGGGCTCTGGAAGTGAGGTGAAGGAGTTTGGGGGCACAAACTGTGTTCTTGTCCATCCTTGTGATTGAGGAGAAGGGCCCAGCTGGGATGGAAGTATCCTGGAGATGAATGCATGGCTACACAGATGGTGTTGATTAGAGAGCTTTGGTTTCCTCAACTGGTGGACGTGGTTCCATGAAGGAGTACTGCTGGGAAGAGATGAGGTCCAGCTGACAAAAAAGAGGAAGAGACCTTTGGACACTGACTCACCAACCTACTGAGGAGAACGTTAAACTAAGTTCAAAGAGGGCAGGTAACAAAAACCCACAGGTAGTATAAAAGAGATGACCTGGACAGAGAGCTAGACATTGTGGTGGGAAAGGGTTAATTACAATAGGGTCATAGAACCAATAAGAGGAAATACAAAAAGTGGAGGAATCTGCTCAACATCTTAGATATCAATACACAAATGCAGGGAGTATGGGGAGTGAACAAGTGAAATGGAGTCTTAGTACACAATCTAACATATGACTTAACTGCTATCACTGAGATTTGGTGAGACAACTCTTATGACTGGAATATTGGTATAGAGGTGTGCAGCTCGTTCAGGCTGGGGAACAAGCGAGGAGCTATTGCATTGTACAGCAAGAATGTGGTAGAGGCAGACAAAATGCAAGTCTGTGGCTGAAGACAAAAGGGAAAAAACAGTGGCGATGTCATGGTAGGGGCTGACTATAGACCTTAAAGTCAGAAGGAGGAGTGGATGAGGCATTTCTAGAACAAATAACAGAACTATCCAAATCACAGGACCTTGTAGTAATGGGGGATTTTAACTACCCAGAAATCTGCTGGAAAAGTAGTACAGCAAAACACACAATCCCCAACAAGGAGGAATTGGTTGTGAAACTGAACATAGAAGGCAACTTGGTTGAAAGTGATAATGAAATGATGAATAGATTCTAAGGAAAAAAGGAGAGACAACAATATAATAAGGACAATGGACTCAAAAAAAAAGCAGACTGTAACAAACTCAGAGAACTGGTAGGTTAGGTCCCATGAGAAGAAAATTTAGGGGAAAAAGGAGTTCAGAAGAGCTGGCAGTTTCTCGAAGAGTCAATATTAAAGACACAACAGCAAACTATCCCAATGCAAAAGAAAGGTAGGAAGAATAGTAAGAGGCCACTATGGCTTCATCAGGAGCTCTTTAATGACCTGAAAACAAAAAAGGAATCCTACAAAAAGTGATAACATGAACAAACTGCTACGGATGAATACAAAAGAATAGCACTAGCATGTAGTGACAAAATCAGTTAAGTTACGACAGAAAATGAGTTACAGGAACTAAAACAGTGTGTGGGGGGGTTGGTGGAGTTACTTCTAGGACAGGTAAACAGTCCAGAGCAGCACCACCCCTTAAAAGAATTTTATCAACTGGTTCAGACTAGGTCCCAGAGGTCTAAGGGAACAAAGAAAGATTTTTGGTGTATAAGGTTTCTACTGACTGAGGGGCCTTCATTTTTTGATCTAACAAATGGACATGAACCTTTGATGAATGGAGGTGGTGGGGGCAAACATTACTGAAGGGTTGGATGGACTTTGACCTACTAGAGTCCCCATATGGAAAATGAGCAACTTCTCGTACGTTTACTATTCATTTGGATCTCTGATTGTTTTATATTTCCTCTATAAGACTTTTGTCCTTAAATAAATGTACTCTGCTTTGGAAAATCTGGTTGGTCACTGAGATTCAGTGTCAAGCCCTTGACAAAGAGTGAACTGCATATGCTGGAGTAAAGTCAGACCTGCTGGAATAATGATGGTAAATTGAAAGGGTGGGCTCCAGCCTAGCCTAGTCCTTGCCCAGAGAGAAGACCACACAGAGGGGTCAGAGGTGTAGTTATCCTGAAACTGTAACATGGATAACTTATTGCTAGGTTTTCTCATTCTGCAGTAGCAGACTTTGTTGCTTTGTGGAGTTTATCTGAATAATCTTTTGATCACAATTTCATTAATTTTTCTGTTGTCATGATCTAGGGCTGGTATAAACAACTCAGGTAACTGAGTGCAGATATTTCTGGTGAAAATGACTTTTGCTGAGACCAGATCTAGGAGGCATGGCCCGATAGTTGCACAGAAAGGTTTACATTTGTTGCTTCCTGTTCTTTCCTTCAGAACATAAATCAGTCTGCTTCTCTGTTGGCTCTAATGGCTTTGATGGGAAAATGCTGCATATTTTGCAAATTCTTAAATTCCTTGCTATGGAGAGTTGGGCCGTAAGCCATTTACAGTATGTTTGAATTCTGAATATTGAATGCATCTTACCCCACCACAGGATCACTGTAGCGACTACTACACAATGATATATTTCCACTGGCAACACTCATCAGCTATGACTAATATTTAGTTGTACATATTAAACCGCCTAAAACATTCACCTCTTCCATGATGCCCATAAGACATAAGCCAAAAATAGTTATAATGAAGGAACAGCCCTCTGCCCCCCCAAATAATTACTTCATCTGGGCTACCCAGTGCACCCTGTCTTTAAGATTATGTGCTTTTTAAGGTAGAGTCACTTTGCATTTTTTGTCTTGTATATGCCAAACACATTGTCAGTGCTTAATAAATAAGTAGTAATGATAATAACTGGCGTCGTGAGGTCCATAAAATTGAGCACCTACATCTATTTTCATAACTGCTAAGCAACTGAATGGAAGCTGCTGGATGATCAGCACTTTTGAAAAAAATCAGGCTATTTATTTAGAAGCCTTAATGTAGATGTAGAAGCTTAATTTTAGGCATCCATTTTTGAAAGTTTTGGACCCATTTTTGAAAATTTTGACCTTATTCTTCACTTCTCAATCCATGCAAAATGCAATTTCCTGTGGTTCACAGCCACTGACCAAAGTAAATCTGTTCCTATATGAATGTGAAGGGGAATGTTTGCTCTTATGCTTGTATTTAGGTGATAGGAAAAAAGCAGAGATGACATGCAACTGTCATTGGGGGAACAATTTAAAAGATTCTGGTGGTATGCAATGGGGTTCAGGGCAGTGCATATAAACCCTGGCAGAAATCTAGAGGGGGCCCATGACCCAGGCCCCCCCCCGCCCTGCACATGACCTCTGGAAAAACATGTTAGGAATATGTTGGAAAATTTTGGATACATTTTTCTGCTGGAAAATGCTGATTTGTCAAAAGTTAAATGTTTTGCAGAAATGTGTCAATTTGGATTACATTTTGTTTAAAAAAATGGAATGGAATGAGCAATCTAACAAGGTGAAAACATTCCATTTAATATAACTTAAATTTATATAATATAAAATAAAAATTGGAAGCAAAGATTTTGAGTTTATTGAAACAAAACATTTCAATAACCCTGAAATGATTCTCCCCCACCCCTGATTTTCGTTTACTAGAAAACTTCAAATTTTTTTGATTTTGTTCGGTTTTGGAACAGAAAAAAATTGAAATCACAGAATTTCCCAGGCAACAGAAAATCTGGTTCCTGCCCAGCTCTAGGTATGAAATTATTGTATTATTTAAGAAAAATGTGATCCTGTAATTACAGATTGTGGGCTTCATTTATCACAATATTACTCCAGAGTTATGTCAGTGGAACTCCATTGGCATAACACTGGTGTAATAGAGCCAAAAATAAAGTACAGTACTGTAATCCACATGCACAAGGAACAGAGTTCATGGCTGAGTTCTACCTTCAACGTATGACACTGAGAAAGTGCCCAATAAGATGTTAGAACAGCACAGTGTCTGCAGAGATTAAGTGATTCAGTAAAGATCTATAAACTGTATTTCATAGAGACAAAGACTCATCTGTATAATCACTCAGTTTTAAAGAAACAGCAGCACTAATTTTTTTTGTGACTGCCTTCTTCCACAAAATGTATGTTTTATCCTAGCAGCAGGAACTGTCTCTCTGTTACTCTTCATACTACAGAAATACACATCTGTCACTGTGACAATAAATTAGAGAAGAGAGATAAATCTTTTTACACTGAAGTCCTATTCATCCAACTGTTTTATCATCTCAAAATGACTGACAGCATCAAAAGCTTTGGGGAATTCTATCATTACTGAGGCAGGAATTAGATTTTTATCCAATACATTTATTAATTCATTTTTGTGCAGCTGAATTGTACAGTATTGAGTTTAGGGCTGTAGTGTTAAGTTTCCATGGAGTGTAATTTAAAATGTGTGTGTCACAACTTGGATTGAACAATTTACATTTAAAATAAAATGTTCACGTTATCCATTGTACTCAATGTTGTAATCCTAATTAACCAAGAAAGGCTTTTATCACAGCATCCTTTCGAGATTGAAAGCCAGATACCAGCTATGGAAGTTAACAGAACTACCATCTCAGGAGCCTCCTGGGATCAATTTTCAGTGTTGGGCACTGAAGTCTACATGTCCTTGCTCAAAACAGCACTTAGATGTACATATACCCTCCAAGGATCCAACTAACCTGACTTAATTTTATCAAGTGTTTAAAAATATTCCACTTTCTCATGATGCAGATGACAGTGCATAATATTATCTGCACATATATTTACCTGCACTTACTTAACTGCAGTACAATATTCTTTCCCCCTAATGACCTAAGTAAGACTTTGTCTGCTGTTGAAGCTCATTCTGTAGTTCCACAGATAACACTATTGCAGTTGCTGCTGTGTTTCCCCTGCAGTAAATCACATCTACCTGATCTACCAGCACAGGTTTTTATTAGTCTCTTCACCAAGGTATCTGAGCACTTCAGGTGAAACCAGGAGTTTTCTTGCATGTTCTCTCTAATGACCTACATGAAATTCCATCAGAGTCTGTAGCTGTTTTGCCTATAGTAACCTTGGTGAAACTCTGGTGTGCATTTCTTTGCTAAGTACATGTCATGCAGTAATCTAGGAGTAAGTACTGTGGTCCCTCCATTATTGCTAGATTGTATTCCTTCCCTCACTGAAGTGGAAAGCAGTCCAATCAAAATCAGTGGGTATGTCTTCACTCACGGTTGAACATTAGGCACCACCGGATCGATTCTTTGGGATTGATTGAGCAGAAGTGGAGACCCGCTCAATTGGTCCAGAAGTTGACTCAATAAATCCACCTCTGCAAAAAGATTAACGCTGTTTCAATGGGAAGGAATTTCCCATTGGTGCAGCATAGTGGGGATGCTGTGATTATTAGAATTTAGAAAATCGACGGGAGATATGCAAGCTATGTTAGAAAACTGATGGGAGATACTCTACGTAGTTTGTGTATCTCCCATCGACAGATGCCAAATTTCACCACAAGTGTAGACCAGGCCATTGTGTGTCTCAGCAGCATAGACTGCCCATATTTACTGCTTTTTGCATCCTAAAGTGGGAAATAATTTATCGTTGTCAGGGACTACAGGTCTTGAACCCTGGAGCACAGGGCTCTTCAGCTCTAACCTGCCACCCACTGTCCTGCTAACTGTGGTCAGAACAGGAGCTGAACTCTGACAGAGGACTCCAGTCCTGCAATCTGACTGGAAGAAGGCTGGGGATTCTGACTGGTTCACAGTCTCTATACAAACCCAGCACGGGAACAGCAAGTTGTCCATGCGACTGGGTTCTCCCTGTGTTGGTCTACTTTCTCTGAGATACTTGCTCTTATGACTGATATCCTGGTAAGCTAATCCTGCCTGTCTCCTGACATCTGACCTTGGTTTGCCCTCTGGCCTGTCTCAGAATCTGACCTTCTGATATTGGACTCAGCCTGGCCCTCGACTCCTGCTCAGACCACTAGGCCAGAACACCCATGTCCTAGTTGTGACAGTTTGGATGGACCACGTAGGCCAAGGAGCAGTCCTGGGTGCCAGCAGAATGGATCTGGCTAACCCTTCAACACCTCATGCTTGAGTGGGCCACCTGCCTTCAGGCAGACAACCAAGCCCTATTGACTCATGTCATCCAGTGGACCCTGGTGAGTCATGTAGTTGCATATTGAAAACATCACACTCCAGACATGTCTTGTGTAGCACTGTTTTTTGATACCACTGCCAGAACAGTTTTATGGTAATTGCCAGTGATTCTGGAGTTTTATAAGCCACTTCCACCACATATTCATGATGCACGCTCAGCCCCATACTACTAATCATGGAACAGTGAGCCTGATTATCAGGATGAAAGTAGGGTCTGAATGAGCTGTCCTCTGACATCTAGTAATGAGCTGGGGAAAAGGGCTTTAGGAGCAACCTTGTTTGCATGGACACACCCACCCTGCCTTGCTGCTCAGCACGTTGAGTCTGCTCTGCCCAAATGATCATTTTTGGCTGGTATTGGATCACAAGTCATTTTGTTATTGGGGGCAGGGGTAATAAAGGGCTGTTATACTTGTGTGAATCAAAACTGTGTTTGTCACACCCTCATTAAGGGACTCACCTTCAATTAAACTGCACTCACTAGGCATGAGACAGAGTGCCACAGTCCAGTGGAGCTGAGCAAGGGTGAGGACAGTTGTTTCTATCTGGCAGGGTGGGCTATAGACACCATTTGATCCTCCTTCTCTTCACTTGTAATAGAAGACCTGATTCAGACTTGACTGAGAGTCTTTTGTTGTGGACAAATAGAGCTGAAATCACTGGTAACCAGGTCTAAACATTAGGCCTGCTATGGGACTGTGTCTTGGATGAAACAGACTGCCTGGCCTGCACTAGCAGTGAGGCTCCCCCACAAACAGCTGAAATCAGGAAGAGCTGAAATGATTGACATCTGTATTGCTTGACATCCCAGAGGGTGCAGGGTTGCTGCAACGTGGCTGATGGTACAGCAAGCACCCAGACAGCAGAGCAAGCAAGGTGCCAGAATGGGAGGTGAACTCATGTAAATGCACCTCTGAACTCTGGGTCTTCAGCCCAAGGACAACAACTGTGAGTGAGTGCGGTAGAGGGAGAAGAGAGGGCACGCTATAGGCACTTTTGGTTGTTGGATTTAAGAACCTGAGGTGAATAACACTGCCCAACATACTCTGGGGTATGGGTTTTGCTCATGATTTTATGCTTATGAATCCTGCTTGCAGTGTTTTCCCAAGTTAATGTTGGGTTACTTTTCCCTTTTTTTGTTAAAAGTTTCTTTTCTACACTCAGCACCTATGCTTGCGAGAAGGGAAATACTGCCTCTTAGAGGCACCCAGGGGTGTGTATATTTGTCCCAGGTTACTGGGTGGGAATTTGAGCCAGGTCTGTGTTGTGTTGTTGAAAAGGAACCCCTAAATATTGAACCCGGCCCTTGCCACTGCTGACTCGACCTTCCAGAAGGGTTACACTTGGACTGGGCTTCCCCCTTCTTGGCATGTGACAACACAGTATTGTTGAACTGGGAGGTCTTCCTCCAAGGCAAGTTAGTACTATTTGATTATCCACAATGAGCTCCAACAGCAGATGCTCCCTCAGGAAGTTCCAACTGTGACAGAGCACCATAGCCTCTTATGCCATGCAATTCCGCTGCCTCATTGCTGATACAGACTGGAACATGGAAGCACACAGGCACCAGTTCTAGTGGGGACTGCAAGGGAAATTAAAGATGAATTAACCCTAGTAGAGATGCCTGCAAGTTTGGATGCCCTTGTGGATCTTACCATCCATAGAGAAAATTGGTTATGGGAATGAATAGAGGAAAAAAAGGATTCTTGCAACTCTCCAGTCCAGGTACTGTGACCTTTTCACCACTGCCTCCCATAAGTCAGTGCAGGTGGATATGGGTAGTCAATAGTTCACCCCCATAGAAAAGGAACGATGATGCCAGCACCATCTCTGCTTCTACTATAGTAAGTCAGGCCACTCCATGTCTGCCTGCCCCATACGAACTCCAAGGAATCAGGTAAAAGAGCTCCCTTGCACTTTGGTCTTGACTGGAATACACCTGGAACCTTGCATGAGTGTTCCCCACTTTCAGGTGCTGGTCCAATTGCACATATCTGGGACATCCCTGAAAAATCCCTTTTTATTGGCCCTTATTCACTCAGGCACAGCTGACTGCTTCATCAATGCAGAGATAGCCTGGATCCTGCAGATTCGCCTGCAACCCACTCCTGACCTTCCAGAGACTATCAATGGTTCCTCTTTGTCTTTTGGTCCAGTAACAGAAGAAATAGCTTCCCTGGCGGCTGTGGTTCAGGGGCACAGAGAAACATTACAATTTGGTGTGATCCATTCACAACACTTTCCCCTGATCCTCAGTATCTCCTGTCTAGCCCTCCACAATTTGCTCATTTGATGGCAAGAACAGGAAGTCTGTATTCCATTAGAGTTTTGTAGACAGCGTTGTTGGAGACCAGGGGCTCCAGTCTCAGCCTCCAAATCTTGAGAGGCTCAGATAGGAGTGGCTATCCAAGCAGAGCCTTCCGTTGAAGCTACATCTGAACTCCCCTCAAAATATTAAGGCTATGTCAATGTTTTTGGAAAGAAGAACATGGAAACTCTTCAGTTGCACCATGACTATGACCGCCTAATAGAATTGCAGCCAGGAGCAAAAATACCCTTCAGACAAATTTATGCCATGTCAGAATCTGAGCGGAGAGAGCTCTGAGAGTACCCTCAGGAAAACCTGATGCAAGGGTTTATCCACAAGTATCTTACCTGGCTGGAGCACCAGTACTTTTTGTGAAGAAGAAAGATGGCAGTCTCTAACTCTGCATTTGATTACCTTGCATTGAATCATATAACTTTCAGGAATTGTTACCTGCTACCCTTGATTCCCAAGTGGCTGGATCATGTGGGTGCTTCCTTTATGTTCACTAAGTTGGACCTCTGGGGGGCATAAAACCTTGTGCAAATCAGGGAAGAGTATGAGTGGAAGAGTGTATTCCCAACCTATTATGGACACTCTGAATATCGCATAATGCCCTTTGGGTTGTCCAACACCCCAGCCAACTTCAAACATTTTGTCAGTGATATGGTCAGAGACATATTGGACCAGTATGTAGTAGTCTACCTAGATGATATATTGATTTTCTCTGACTACCCTGAACAGCAGACCACACATGTCCAAATGGTCCTGGAATGCTTATCTCAGCACGGCCTTTACTCCAAGCTCATGAAGTATGCCAGTGATCAGGCATCACATTATCCCCAGTAGAAATCCAGGTGGACCTACACAATGTCCTTGCTATTCAAGATTGCCCAGCTCCCTACATAGCATGTGACCTGCAATGCTTCCTGGGATTTGCCAATTTGTATTGATTTATCCTGAACGTTTAAAAAGAAATTGAGCCCCTCACTGCTCTCCTCTGGAAAAATGCCCAGTTACATTGATATCCCACGGCCCAGCCTGCTTTCAATCAGCTGAAACTTGCCTTTACTACAGCACCCATATAGGCTCATCCTGATGTTACACAAGCCTTCACTGTAGAAGCTGACACCTCCGGTACAGTGACTGGGGCTGTCATTTCCCAGCAACTTGGTCCCAAACAAGTCTTTTACCCATGCATTTATTACTCAAGGAAGAGCACCCCCCAATAAAGCTAAACAACAAAATACTTGATAAGGAACTCCTGGCAATAAAAAACACTTTTGTAGAACAATGGCACTACCGGGAAGGAGCTCACCACTCAGTCCACGTATTCACCAAGCATTTAAAAACCTGGAATATTTCCATAAGATGAAAGCTTAAACCAATGGCTGCTTTGGTGGGCCTTATTTTTCTCACAGTTCGATTTCATTATCACCTACAGCCCCAGATCCAAAATTGGCCAGGCAGACACCCTGTCCTGAAGATATAGTACCAAAGCATGAGGCCTCATCCAGGAACCAACCCTCATTCTCAAATTCCATAATTGTCTCAGTGCAGCTCATCACCAGGATATAGTCATATTATTAAACTCTGCCTCAGAAATTCCACCTGACAAACAAGCTATTAGCCACAAGCAGCCACATGACTCCAGGGAAGGGATCACATTCAAGGGCCATATCTATGTTCCCCTAGATGAACAAGAGTTGCAGTCCTGCAACCATGCCATGATTTTCCCCCAGCAGGACATTTGGGGTACTTTAAACCCAACAACTAATATCCCACTCTTTTTGGTGGCTCCAGATGCACCCAATGTTACAGTCATTCATTAACTCCTGTGATGTTTGTGCCCACCCCAAGGCACCACGTCACAAACCCTGTGGTCTCCTCTAGCCCTTGGACACCCCATCTGGACCCTGAGCAGCCCTCGCCATGGACTTTATTGTGGGATCGCCAGAGTAAAACAACTTTGACAGTAGTGGACCGCTTTACCAAAATGGCCCACTTCATCCCTTGCATGGGCCTCTCCTCTGCTGAAGAGACAGCCTAACTATGGATTGGCTATGTAGCCTACCTCCTCAGCCTTCCAGAATGCATCACCTCCAATTGGGGATCTCAGTTCGTTACCTGGTTCTGCTGGGAGACTGCACATGTCTTTCTTCTGCTTACTATCCCCAGTCCAATGGCCAAACAGAAAGGGCTAACCAAATTCTTGAGCAGTATCTGCACTGCTACATCAATTACCACCATATGATTTGTCTTCACTTCTCCCCTATTCAGAATTTGCCTACATCATAGACCATATCTATGGGTCATATGTCTACGAGGCAAAGTCCCCTTTTTTAACAACTATCTCCAACCATCTCCAATTCCACCTCCAATTACCTGCATCCTCTCCCAATTGGGCCCAGGAAGAAGTGAAGGGAAACCTAGAAAAAGCAAGAGCAGATTATAAACTACATGCAGAGCAGCAACAACAGCGAGGCCCCATCTACTCAGTGGGACAAAAGGTATGGCTCTCCACAGAACATCTCCAGACAGACAGACCTGCTCATAAGATGGACTTTTGAATCCTTAGCTCTTTCAAGACCCTACAGCGGGTTCCAGTCACCTTTCAACTCCTCTAAAGAGTCACACATAGTTTCATGTCTCACTTCTGAAACTCTGCATAGAAACTCTTTCCATCACAGGACTCAGCCACCTCCTCCACTAGCACCAGCATAGGGCCATGAGGAATATGTGATTCACAAAATCTTGGACTCTAAATGGAAACGTGGCAGGCTCTGGTACTTGGTTGACTAGGAGGGGTATGGTCCTGAGGAGTGTACCTAGGAACCTGCAGAAATATACATGCCCCTGTGCTTGTACAAACATTTCATAGGAACCACCCTGAAAAGCTTGGTCCCACATCATCCTGAGGGTGCCCATTGATGTCAAGGACCATGTGTTTTGCATGCTGGAACACAGGGATCTTTGGAGCTAGTAAGCTCCACCCTGCCACCCAATGACATGCTAACTACTGTCAGAATAGGAGCTGAACTCCAAAAGAGGCCCCCAGTCCTGGAATCCAATTTGCAAAATGCTGTGGGTCCTGATTGGTTCACAGCTTTTATATAAACCTAGTACAGGAACAGGAAGTTGTCTGTACAACTGGGTTCTGCCTGTGTTGGACTGCTTCCCCATGAAACCTGCTCCTGCTGCTGATCTCCTAGTAACTTTATCCTGCCTGCCTCCTGACACCTTGGTTTGCCCTCTGGCCTGTCTCTGAAGTCAGCCCACTTGGTATGAGACCTGGCCTGACTCCTGTTCTGACCACTAGGTCAGACCACCCATGTCCCGGTCGTGACGATCTCCACTGCTTAGCAGAGAGAAATGTAGGGTATATTCTCATCTCACACCAGTCTTATATCAGTTTAACACCATTGACTTCTGCGTTATTACTCCTGCTTTACACTGGCCATAAGTAAAAATCAGAATCAGGCTCATTAAGATCCAGCAAGACTCTAAAGTTAGTCATCGGGACATAGAATTTGCCACACTAGACTTCTGATCTGTTAAATTCAATATATCTCTAAGGCAAATCCTGAGGCTCATACTTTGTTTTTGTTCAAGCCTTATTTAGGCAAATTCCTTACTATAGTAGAAATTTGCCAGAGTAAGGACTCAATAAATGCTAAGCAAAAGATTTCAGGGTCTTGTCCCCTAGCATGGGCCAATAACTAATACTTCAGAAAAAGCTGGTTTAAAAAAAATTCACCTGTGCAATTGTGCAGTGCTGTACATGGGGGAAATATTCTCTCCTGACCTCTGCACTAAATAATTTATGCCCCAAAGGATTTACTTATTTATTTAGACTTAAAATAATTAAAAAGAGGCCTATCCAAGGCATTAATAACACAGTAAAATCCCAGCAGCATTAAAGTAATCTTTGCAACAGGAACTCAGCCAGCATGCTACCAACAGAGACTCCATTCCACCCCTTCATTGTATAGGGCATGTACCCTGGGCCTGTTCCAAAACCCTGATCACATGAGTGTCTTTTGCAGCATGCCTGGAAATTAAAGTTACTTCAGAATGGGGTGCCGGGGAAAACAAGTTCCAGAGCCTTGGCGCCTTAATAGAGAACACCCTGCTAGCCACCTCCTGCCACATCTCTTTTAGAATAAGGGGATCCAGCGTGGGTACCCTGCTGACTGTGGCAATGTAGCCCATGGAGAAAAGTGATCCTTCAGCTACACTGATCCCAGGCTATTTAGAATTTTACAGGTCATAACAAACCCTTTAAACTCCATTTGGAAACCATGGTTTGCCTTTACTATGGGACTAATCATTGCAGATGTTCAGTGTTTAAGCACTGGAAGAAAGCACAATGATAGTGCAACATTCCGTTTTTTTCCCTTCCTCCACATATACAGTCCTCTCTCATCAAACACTTCCTGACAGTAGAGTTCTCATATACTAACCATAAGTACAGCCCTACAAAGCTGTGGATATCTGCTTTATATCCATGGATATCCACATCCATATCTACGGACAAATTTTGAGGATTGTGGATTGGATTCAGACACAAATTTTGTATTCGCACAGGACTCTATCCAGAAGCATACCATCATACTACAGTGCTCCCTATTGGAAAGCTATCGAACATAACTGTAAATGCTGTTTCTCAGAATTAAACAACCTTTTTCAAAATCCAACTCTACTAGCTTATCTGTCTCTCTGGCTTCCTGCTGTAGTGAATTCCACAGAATGACTGCAAGTTGTATGAAGTTGCATTTCCTCTTTTTCTGGACAGCTTACCTGCCATTAATTTGACCCTTTATTGAATGACTGATTATTTAAGGACTTCAGTTAGACAGTCTTAGGTTAAGGGTCTATTACAGGTGGGTGAAGGTTTGCGGCCTTCGTTGTGCAGGAGGTCAGACTAGATGATCATAATGGTCCCTTCTGACCTTATAGTCTATGAGACTGTTCCTGAATAATGGGACAATATAAAAAGGAGTCACTGATCCCTTTTCACTTCACACTTCATAATCTTATAAGGTAAAGGCCCTTCCAGTGCTTTTCCTTTCAGATATAGATAGCAATTCTTCTCCTATCAGATGCAGATACTGAATGATTGAATAAGCAGCATCTTGTAGTGCTTTAAAAAGTGATTGACACATTGTTTGGCTTTTAGACCTTTTTCTTTAGCCTGGAATAACTAATGCATGACCTAACGGCAATTAGAAATTTTAGCATATTGATACCCTTTCCTCTTTCCATATTGCATAAACCAAAACTCTTTTCTGCTGAAAAAGTAGCCATGTATACAAACGCTTGGGTGCTAAACTAGAGAATTTTTTGATCAATCTTAATATAGTATGCAACTGACATAACTAAAGGTTGTGAATGCATGGAGACATCTGGGTGATATTAGTCACATCCATAGTAAATTAGAAGAGAGGAGACAGTGTAATGTGACTATTGAGAATAATATGATGCAGAATCCCTTGTAACATCAGATTTGTGCAATAGTTATGCATAACTGTCGCTTGTTGCTTGAGTAAGCAATGAAAAGCAGTTTATAGACTTTTAAAAATAGGCTCTTCCTCATCTGCTACTGACATGTAAAAGTGTAAATAAAAAATTATTGTATTAGCCCAAATCGCCCACAAGGGTAGAGCCATTTTGGAACTAACTGCTACATTTGGGCGAAATTCAAGAGGACACCATATTTTAGTACCTGATTATCTCTCCTAACTTGCTATTTATCTCAGTGGGTAGGATAGAGGCAATAATTAGAGAATTAAGTCTTGCTCACTTAGTCATGAAGTGCACAAATTCACTTACTGGGTCATAGTTATTTTCCAGCTGGAGGAGTTTAATTTATTTTGCCTTCTTCTACGTACAGCCTGACCAACAAAAGCTACTCTAGTTGGTCCCATTGGTTTCTGCCATTTAATCCCTGTCTCTCTTCACATCACTTTGCAAGCAAGCAGTTTCCTCTAAGGCCAAGGCCAATGCTGGTCAGATATAATCAACCACAGGCTTTGGATTAGCAAGGACCTGTCAGTTTTGTTGATTTCTGAGTCTGACTGCCATCCACAGAGTACATACACCCAACCTGCCAAAGGAATGGGACACAGAGTGGACCTCAGTCCAAGTCCCCAGTACTGCTGCATGAGACTGGTCTGAGTTTAACAGCATATAAATCTTCTTCATACCCTTTTACTGTCATAATTTCTTATTGTCAGAATCACTCCACTTAAAAAACTCCAACAGCCTTTTTCCAAAAGCCAAAATAGTTATACATCACTATATATGGGTGATACTAATGTACAGTAAAAGTATGTTCTCCCTTTTTTCTCTTTCTCTCTGAATCCTTCCATGGTCCCTATAGGTAAAGTGCCGTCTGTGAAAAAAGTCCCTGCTGGCTATCAGAAGGTAATGTTATATTGTGAATGGTTCTTTAAATATCTACAGGGCTGCAGAAATGAAATGTTCTCTAGGGAAACACAGGAAAAGTAGAATGTCAGCATCACCTTTTGTCCAAGAATAGTCAAATGACATTTCCAGAAATATTGATTAGAACATCTTTGAGTGTCAAAATAGAATGATGATTTCAATATCTGCAGTGAAACACAAAGATTGAAGCAGGAGCTAGCAAGTATAGATAAGATTTTATTTCAAGAAAGTCCAAATTAGTGATCGGAAAATCCTTTCTACTGTGTTTGAAGCTCATTATCAGTGAGTTCAGATGAAAGCATGTCAAATCTTAATCTTCCCCTTCTCTCCTGTCCTCCTTTAGCCCCAATTGTGGGAGAACCCAAGCATCTGACTGCAAGTTTCTTGTTCTGAGATACCTTTCCCCCTGATCTGCCATGTATAGTATTAACTTGGAAAAGTAGAATGATGGGGCACAAGCTTAATCTAAATCACCTCAACTCCACTCTAGGGATTACCCAGAAAGGCTGCTGGCTCCATGATGTGTATGAAACCCAGAATTCTCAAAAATACTTTCCTCTGTTTTGAGCCCCCTCCCCCAATTTGTCATTTGATTCCTGCTGCTAACACAGGGGAGTTGTGACTACATTACAGGAGTAGATTTCTTCAAGTAATCTACTATAATCCTTGTCATGACATGGAGTTATGTATGGAAGGAAAGGGCAAAGGCTCTTTATTTAACATAACTTACTGTATATTTCATACAAAGAATGTCCCCCAAGTGCTTTAGGGAATTAAACAGAACTACTAAATTTGAAAAAATGGCAGAGGAAGGAAGAAATAAAGAGATGATGGAGAAAATATGAGCCGGATTTTCAGTTGGTATAAATTGGCATAGCTCCACTGAACTCAACAAAAGTGCATTGATTTATGCTGTTTGAGAATCTAGCCCACCATGTTTTAATCTGAAATTTGAAAAGTGCTGAAGCAGAGAAATACAAAAAGGCTTTGTATCAAATTGCAGGGCAGAAGGCTATTGCACCAAAATTGATCAAATTTTTGAGAATGGAAAGTCAGGAGGATAGTGCGAGAAAAGCAGGTCTAGGCAGAGAAATAGTCAAAGACAGAGGAAAGAGAGAGGCTGGAGTAAGTCTATAAAGTAAGATTCTTTTTGTGCTACTTTTACTGACCCCTTGTCAAACAATGACTATAAATGTGTCTTATTCTATCTGAAGTACATATATATATTGCAACTTTGAAATAGTAAAATTGAAGCAAGTACAGTTAACAATACAAGGAAATATGTGCACATTCTGATTTGTTATAAGTCAATTTGACCTCGTTATTAATTAATAAAATATTCTTAATTAATGTTCTGATTTCCTGAGTCTCTACATAAATCAGTAGACAATCTTCTGGCCACTCTGTATTTTTCAGCTTTAAGATTATCTCCTGGTTTCAGCTCCCAGGCTCTCATTTGATCTTTCGCTGTCCTCTGTGACCTTAGTCTTCACACTCAAATCATCATTTCACTCCCTCTGATCATAGCCTGTGAAGGGAAGGGGGAGAAAAGGTTTATCGCTTGTATAAATTAATGTCTTTTACTATCACAGAAAGAAATTAGGCTTGTAAAAATCTGTATTGCACTGATCTCCTCCTGGAATTCAGGGTTACAGCTGGCCTGATTTGATGTCACTTACACCAATGTAAATCAGCCATAGCTTCATGATAGCCATTGTCAATACAGCAGTATTAAATTGGTGTAAGTGAGATCAGAATAAGACTCATTGTCTCTCTAGCAGCACTAACATTCTTCCATAGCTGTAGCCGCCTCTCCTTTGATATGGTATGACAGACATGATTTGTAGAACAAAAATAACCTTTCAGATTCTTTTATTCATATCCAGCAAAATTCAGGCTAGCAAACTATTAAGCCATTTACTTAAATTTCGGGCAGACTCACTGCTGCAGGGGGATGTGCTCTTGCCAAAAGAAAGGATTTGGGATGCGGTGTAAAATGGCACTGGATATATGCCATTCATTTGTTTGATTTGGTTATCTAAGACCAGTAATTAGGCTGGTTTTATTAGAAACACAAATTATCTATTTATGACATGGAAGGTACTTGTAAGAAATTCCAGCTGAAAGTGCTTTGATTTTCTGGAGTGGATGTTAGTTACCTGAGACCTTGGGAAAGATAGAATATAAACATTCCTAAAGGGGAGCCGGCCAGCTCAGGTGACTGGCAATGGAAACAGACCTTTCATCTCTAGTTTGCTGACAACATTTATAACAGAGATAGGCCTGACCCAAGACTGTGGATCTGCCTCCTAAACTTTGTGGTGTTTGAAATGTGAACATGGCTCCACAGCTGAATTTTGCAACAGGAATCTATAGGCTGGGTGACCCCTATAGAGTTTGGTTCATTAGAGTAACATAAACCAAAGCCTGCTTCCTGTGGGTTTGCTTGGATGGTTGGAGTCTACAAGGGCCATCAGCCCCGAAATAAAAGTAATTATTAAAATCTCTGCATTAGAAGAGCCCACATGGAACAAGACAGTAGGGAGAGGGTCGGATGAAAAGAAAGGAGTAATAACAGCAAGATCACATGGTCCTCAATGAAGTAAGTGCACAGCAGAATGGAGTAAAGAAGGAGGTTTTGTTGTTGCTGGCTTAAATAAATAATAATTTATTCTTGGTGGCTTAAATAAAGTCTTAGTTGAAGTTTCTTGTGGTGCTCGTGGTAGTGATGGATCTTAAGGAGGTGATTGTCCTTGCAGTTCAGCTCAGGAAGTGTTTCGTGCATAGGGTGTGGCGTGGAGAAAAAGTACAAGGAATGTTGTGGGACACAGAAAAATGGGCCATTAAAGCTGGCATCGTTTCAAGGGGGCAGGGAGGGAGAGAATATATTATTAAGCCTCTTGAAAAAACAGAATATTGCTGTATTTGGAGCAAAGGGACTTGAGTCTCTAGAGAGCATCTATACAACTATCATAGTATCATCTAGGCTATATGTTACCTTTCCCATCAGTACATTCTAGGTTTACCTTGGACTTGGCAGTATTAGCCAGGAGTTGAACAAGAGATCAGGGCTAGCGCAAAGCTTTTACAGCAAAGAACATGCTGTGTAATTGTCTTGATACCTCTTTAGTACCACGGTGACTTCCTAATATTGCATTTTCTTATTGCTTTGTTTGGCGATTGCTCTCACATGCTTTCCATAGGACATGTCTTATCATAGCTTTGTTTAACAACATGCACTGTAATTTATATTGGAAGTTGGATTTTGTCTGATTTTAGATAAAATAGCAAGAACTCAGGCAAAAATTGTTTGGCAGCAATTCACATGCAACCAAGGCAATGAATCTTTCATTGGATTCTACCTTTTCAAAGAGTCATAGATCTCAAGGTCAGAATGGATCATTGTGATCATCTAGTCTGACATCCTATATAACACAGGCCATAGAACTTCCTTAAAATAATCCTAGAGCATCTCTTTTAGAGAAACATCCAATCTTGATTTAAAAATTATCAGAATCCACCATAATTCTTGGTAAATTATTTCAATTGTTCGTGCCATTAGCACAAGGTCAAGATTTTAAAAATGATTCACAGTTCACCCTCCTTAAAAAATCCCAATTTATTATTGGAGAGAATTGGCCATATTAAAAGCTGCCCCTGTAAATATACTCTCTTTTCACTCTCCCCACCTGAACTCACCATTTGCTATAAATAATGACACATACTGTTTTCTCTATGGATTCTTTATCTGATATTTATTAAATAGATGAAATCAAACACAACCATGCTTTTTAGGTGAACAGGCCATTTTTAAATAAGACAAGTGACAAAGAGCTTCTTTATCCTAGTAGGTCTATTCACAATAGTTCTACATAGCCATTTGCTATGTTTTTCCATGCACAAAGAGCAACCATGTTCTTTCAGTCAGAACTATCTTTCCTCTCTATTAAGAAAACAACAAAACAAAGAACAAAAGTTAGATTTCCATGGGAGAGCACATAGTGTGCATGAACTCTGTAACATGGTCCATCTCAACACAAAATGGCAGCTGTCTCTATAGCAAGGAGGCTCATGCAATCTTTCCACACAGAAAAATGGAAAAATCTGATAGGCTATGAGAGAATGACAACATTTCCATAAAATGTTTACACCAATGTATAGAATTATAGGCCAGGGATCTTACTGTCTATTAAATTCTATGCAATTTATAGCAGTTTCTATAAAATCCCTGTTTGTTTGATTCCTATTAAATTCTGTAAGACTGTTCTATGGGTGAAAACACAAAAGATAAACATTACTGTCCACACACTTCTCAGTATTGTTCCCTTACTTTTGTAACATAACACTATTGTTTGCAAAATATAAACAAAGGGCTTAATCCTGTGAAGTGTTTCAAACGTATTTAGGCTGCAGCAGATAGATGTCCATTTCAATGACTGTTAGGCACCTTGTGAAATTTTTAAAAGCACCTATCTGCATCTAGAAGCATCTAAATACCTTTGCAAATCTGGACCCTAATGCTTCCTTCTACTCCCATTGAATATATAGGAGTTGAGAGAGCTCAGTAGCTCACAAGAAGCACTAAGCATCTTGCTGGATCATGTCCATGAACAGCACCAATAATGTGCTGAAACAGTTATAGTATAAATGCACATACTGCAGAATAAAATAATATAGCATAGTGCAATACATACTCATTTACACTAGAGTCCCTTTACACTACTCTAATGTTGGTGTAAAGGGACCTTAAAGAGGATCTGAATGTAATTTAGTCCCACTTTAAAGAACCTATATACTGCCAGAATGGTGTAAAAGTGCCTTAGTGTACATGAGAATAAGGCCCATCGTACTCTTCTTTGCTCAACAAGGGCTCTGTTTTCTGTCCCAATAAATCCATCAGACCCTGAACACTGCATATCCCTATGCCCTGTGTTTAATCTGAAGCATGATTCAGAACATTAGTAAACTAGTGCACTTACCCAGTCTATAAAATGGGTATGTTAAAGTATTACCATTATCTTAGAATGTGGGATAAATAGACACAAATAGCGTAAGGCTCAGCTTAACAGAGACACTTATCTTCTACCTGTAACTGCGGTGAGACATGAAATCAGGTAATGACAAGAAACAGCTGTTGTAGAGCTTGTAATATACTGAGTTAAGAGTCATTGGCTACAAAGACAGATCATCAGAACAAAAACAGGAAAGCAGTCAAAGGGAAAAGATAGCTCCCCCTCCAAATCCCCAAGTTGGGGTGAGTTTTCTAGTTACTAAACACAAGAAAATTAAGATAAACTTTGACAATGTGATCTGCAACTGAAGCCTGTAAGTGGAAAATTACTAGCATTAAATCACAAACTTGCAGACGAAGGCTTATTTATTGTTACGACTACATAAAAAATGTGCAATGCACACAGAAGCCAAACTTCAGTTCCTGTCATGTTTAATAAAATATTGAACTAAGCACAAGTGAAACTACCTGCCACATCTATAAGATAGTCTCAATGCCCTTTTGGTGTTTTATTTTAAGACCAAGTACAAAAGGTTTTCACCTTAGCGTAATTAACTTTTTATCATTAAGATTCAGAAAAATTGAATTGTGTTGGACACAGGTCATCATAATGAGAATTTAATGGATATGTATTACTCTGCAAGTTAAGCTTTGAATGTGTTCTAAATGCATTACATTACCATTGACCTATGCAAATTTCTATCCCTGTGACTCTCATTTTTCACTGCTGCCGCATTAAGACCCCCTCTTTCCCCTCATCTCCTTAAACAATGATTTCCTCATTTTCATATTAATTGCATCAGTTAACTGAGATAATGCTCCCACTGAAATGAGCAATAGGATGAATCATTGAAATGGTGCAGTTATTCTTTTTGCTTAACCAATTTCACAGGACCCACACAAAGAACTGCCTTAATTTGACTTTATATAATTGCTTATCATTAGGCCCAGCAGCCCCATGAAGTACCTTTATTTATTTAAGCCTCATCTCTGATTGATGGAAAATTAGTCACTTGCATATCTGAGGAACACAGATTGTTCTGCTACCAGGCAACTTGGTTGTAAAATACCCTGGAGAACTTCAAAACAAGCAAATGCTAATGCATTCTGAATATAAAATACGAGGAAACAAAGTGCAACAGCTAATGACACCCAGGAGTTCCTGTCGTACAACCATGATGTCACAAAATTGCTTTACCTGATCCCTGCTAAATTTCCTGCATGAAGAGGGAAAAAAAGGCAGACCTTGTTCCAGCAGAGTATATATATTTAGCTGCAGCTATAAATATAGATATTACAGTAAATGTTTTTAGCACAAATGATAACTGTCCATTACACAGCGGGAGCACTGAAGGTTATAACATTCCTGCTTTTAAACGAACAAAGTAATCTACAGGGTTTGGAATTCAGTTAATCCACTTCTCCTTTTTAATATTCTTAAAGTATTTATTCAGGATGGCTCAAAGGAAATGTTCATGCCTTTTCTTCTTTATAAGGAAGTGGGGGGAGGGGAGAATTAACATTTCTAAGGCAAATTACACTGTTATCATCAACTGACATACTCAGAAAGGATCTGGAAAACATGCCACCTCCAGCATAAAAAGAGCCATAGCACATTATCCTATCATGGGATTTGGGCTAAAGGATTGCTTCCAGGTCTCCTCTAAGCACAGTGTGTACTTTGTCTCTGTGGATAAGAGTACCTGTCACTGAATGTGATATCAACAGTCATTAAATCCATATAGTCATAATGTTGTTTCTCCCAGACATCAATACCATGATTCATTTTTCCCCTTACATTTGCTCCTCCTATAATTCCACGCACACGCATATCATCATTCTCCCTCGTTAACCTTTAAGATGCCACTGGCTTATTGCATCTGCCTAATGACAGAGCATTTGAATGGCTCCCCAGATATATGCTGTGCATCATCCTGCTCCACTGGCACATGATTCAGAAAAAAAAAAATCCTGAAAAACTGCTTTCAGCAATATAGAATTATTATTTATTGTTTGTTTAACATGCAGTGCTTGATGCACCATGAAACACCAACTGAAGACACTACTCATTCCAAAGGGTTTATGATCTAAGGCCTCGTTCCGGCAATGAAGGGTGGGACTTTTGACAGTGCATAGTGTTGGCTTAATTCTGTTCCCATTGAAAACTCTCTTTCACTTTAATGGGAAGAAAGATAGGCTAACACTGAGCACTTTTGAAAACCCTAATCAAGATGCATGCAGGTGGATCCTTGCCCCTCTACAGGCAGCTGTTGACATCATTGACCTACACTGATTCAGGACATGTCTACACTGCAATTAGACACTTGCCACTGGCCCATGCCAGCTGACTGGAGCTCACAGGACTGGGGCTAAGGGTCTGTTTAATTGTGGTGTAGACGTTCAGGCTCAGGCTGGAGACCAGGCATTAGGACCCTGCAAAGTGGGAGGGTCTCTGAGCACAGGCTGCAGCCTGAGTCCAAATGTCTTCCCTGCAATTAAACAGCCCCTTAGGTGGAGCCCTGCGAGCTTCAGTCTGTTGGCATGGGCCAGCTGTGTGTCTAATTGCTATGTAGACATACGCTCAGAGGTCTGCCTGTGCACATCTCATAATTGGATTGGAGCCTAAAGCACCAATTTTGGAAATTAACAACAGGAGTGACAGAGTAAAGTTTAACTCTTTAGTAGGCTCAGTGCCCCGTTGTACGCTGTAGTTCCTCTGCAGCTGATTATTTTAGTCTAAAATAGTCAAAAGGAATACCTCCAAGAAGGCCAACATCCCTGAAGGTAACAGTAGTACTCTCTGAAGCTGTAGAAGAGCTGGGAGCTGGAGGAGACTGAACCAAAGAGAAAATAACTTGAGAGGCAGGCTGGAAGTTGTGAGCCAAGGAGGTGAAGAGGATTAGCAGGACTGAGGTAATATCCTACAAGACCAGGAATTGCTGGGATAAAATTCTGGTGGCCAAGGGAAGGGATGAGGCTGTAGGGGCTGCAGAAGAGTCCAGGGTGAGGAGATTATTTAAGAGGACAGCAGACTTGGAAAGGCTGCTCTGCCCAGAAAAGGACAGGAACTCAGAAAAGAGACCTTTTAGGCTGGGATAAACTTCCACTTACAGAAGAAAAGAGGGACAGGGCCACCAAGAATTTGGCTGTTTCAGAGACCACAGATGGGGAGGTTGAGCATCGTCATGCCCAGACTAGGAACTGGAAGTGGTCATCACTGACTGTTGCCAGGACACGGAATTAAAAGTAATTAAAGCAGGGCTGGATTTAGAGGCAGATGATTCAGGCAACTGGCTGGGGTATCGGACGTGGAAAGCAGCGGGCTTGGGGGGCTGTTTTTGTTGTTAGCGACAAAAGGGAAAAGAGAATGTTGGAAGTAAAATGTTTCAGGTATTCTGTATGTGGATTCATTTTTCACTAACCTCCTAGAATAGTTTGGACCTTTGTAGAATCTCATGGAACGTTCCAGACTTTCTGAGAACTACATTTTCCTCACACCTCCTGGAATGTTGTCAGCCACGCCCTCACAAGTACATAAGGGGCAGGGCATCGCCAGTCAGTCAGTGAGATACAAGAACAAAGTGATGTGAAGTGAGCTCCTGGCTGCGATATTGTGAACCTTGTGTTACTGTGTAATTGTTAAAGTTTATGGGGGGAGGGAACATTGAAGAAGAGGGTGCCAAAATGGAGGCAGCAGGGCACCATAGATGCTCCTTGCCTGGGGTGCCATTTGGTCTAGGCTGGCCTTGAATCCAAGGGACCATCAGTGATGCTATATACAGCAAGAACATGAGACAGAAAGGCTTTCAGTGAAACTGTTGATCTATCTCAAGGAACTGTAAGGATAATGAAGCCCCAAATCATAGAATTTATTACTACTCAAAACAGGGGATGACTTGGAGGGGCATCCTCATACTAGAGTGGAGGTGAAAATTATCCTTTCACCATTTTATAAATTGGCTCTTGTCCTATACCATTACTTTATATTTTACTGACTTTTGTTCTATCACATTACTTTACAACCTTTAATCCTACGTGCTGAATCGATAGTTGTACTACATTGTGCCTACAGGATCTATTTGCACCCTTTCCTCCCAGCCATTTCTAGTAAAAGATTCTTTTTCAGTAGCCCATAGAGTAGGGAGCCCTCCCTATGCTGGGACCTATATTCATTTACTTTTATTTACAGGGCCTATGGAAGATAGTGGAACGTTTATCTTAATTTTTTGGTCTCCCAATTTGGGACAATGTGGGCCTGAGTTTCAGAGTTGTTGAGCACCTGCAGCTTCTTCTGACTTCAACTTGCTTTTAAGCTTAAGATATACTACCAGGTTTCCAAAGAACACTGGTTTACCACAATGCTCATCGCTACCCAAACGGGGGGATTCAACTCCATCTTTAACAGTCCATCACAATTAAAATAGGCAGTAAAATACATAGTTAATATTTTTGTAGGAAAAACATTTCAGCTACCCTTCTTTTAGTACAATATACAACAGTAACAGTATTCTATTAAACTATTTATTAGCATGTCTGAAGGACATATTTTCCCCATCATATATGAGAGTGTATCATGCAACAATACACTGTGAACTGAAGTCAGAGTCCACACAAATACATGGACACATGATTTGAATTAAAAATACAAATACCCACTTTTGACACATCAGAAATGTTGCCTACTTTAAAGCAATCAAACTTCACATTCTCTCTCTTTCTCTTTCTCTCTCTCTGTCTCTTCTGGGATCCTTAAAAAAAGCACTTTCAGTTCAAGGACATCTTCATCCTCAGCTCTTGTTTACTTTTCTTGTCACTGGACTATTGGTCTCCAGAGGAACATTAAGGATTTCAGTGGCATGACTTGTACAAGAAATATAGAGTTGGAGCACCACAGAGGGCTTCATTTTAGGGCTTCTATTAGTGGGTCTCCTGTGAGTTGCTTATTATGCCATTTTGGTACTTAGATCTTAAGGGGAAAGCTATCATCCAGCAAATTGCCTCAGTCAGATATACAGTACCAGTTTTCTTCTTGACTATCTCAGCAATGGGCTTTATAGTAAGAAAGGTCATCGTTCATTCAATTTCTCTTTGTCCTGCTCAATTGTTTCTCATTGCACCAGTACAGAATTAATTAGTTTATACTAAGCTAAACTTAGAAAACAAGTGACATAAATATGCAGCTTATGTGAACAAACATTCATTTTTTCAGGATGAAAAGAGATTATTTACTCTTCCTGGAAGTGTTTTCATTCATTTGCACTCTGCCTTCCCTCAGTTCACAAGCTTAAAGGCCTTTTCCAGCTTTTCAGTCTTCTACTTTCACTTTTCAAATCTACAGAATAAAGTATTTGTAACCTTTCCATGACAAGGATTTGAAAACTCTCTCATTCCACATCTGACCTGGGGTCAATCCCTTCAATAATCTTTCTTTTAGCATGACAAAGGATACAAGTATTGACAAAGACAAATAAAGCAGAAGCAAGTTCATAGACTAACAGAGGATCTTAACAGGAGCAGGAAAGAATCCACTGATTGTCCATCACTTGGAAACGGGTGATACAGCTAGATTCTTGCTGGAATGCATCAAGGGAGACTATGCCACACTGGGGAAGATGCTTAAGGAAATGGAGGCTCAGGTTATCTTCAGTGGGATTCTACCTGTCCCTAGAGGAGGAGGAACTAGAATTACTGGTGCAAGAACCAGATATTACAGGAATAACAGAAACATGGTGGAATAGTAGTCATAACTGGAGTAAAGGTATTGAAGGGTATGTGCTGTTCAGGAAAGACAGAAATAAAGGTTAACGTGGTGGAGTAGCATTGTATAGTAATGATGACGAAGACTGTAAAGAAATCAGAAGTGATGGAACAGAAAAGGCAGTCTGTTTGGGTCAAAATCATTTTGAGGAAGAAAGCTACCACAGGTTCCCCTGATATAGTGTTTGGGGTCTCCTCCAGACTCCCAGGGTCCAATTTGGATAGCAACCTCTTTAATATTTGTAGTGAAATAAATACTACTGAGAATTGTGTGGTTATGGGAGACTTTAACTTCCCAGATATAATTAGGAGGATCAGTGCTACTAATAATAGTAGGGCCCTTATTCTCCAAGATGTGATAGCTGAGAGATTTCTTCACCAAATAGTTGTCAAACCAACAAGAGGATGCCATTTTAGATTTGGTATTGGTGAGTAATGATGACCTCATAAAAGAACTGGTTATAGGGAACAATCTTGGTTTGAGTGATCATGAGCGAATTCAGTTTAAACTAAATAGAAGGATAAACAAAAATAGATCTGCAAGTAGAGTCCTTAATTTCAAAAGGGCAAATTTGAAAAAATTAAGGGAATTAGTTAGGGAAGTGGACTGGACTGAATAACTCAAGGGTCTGAATGTGGAGGAGGCTTGAAATTACTTTAAGCCAGAAACTGTCTAAAGCCTGCATCCCAAACAAGAAGAAAGATTCGTAAGAAAGAGCTGCAGACCAAGCTGGATGAGCAACCATCTCAAACAGGTGATTAAGAGAAAGCAAAAAGCGTACAAGGAATGGAAGATGGGCTGGATCAGAAAGTGTAGGGGAAAAGTGAGAACTGCAAAAGCCAAACAGAATTGGACCATACAAAGGAAATAAAACCAATAGCAAAAGATTATATATAAATAAAATGAAAATAAGGAAAGAAGTGGGATCGCTAAACACTGAGGATGGGGTAAAGATTAAAGATAATCTAGGCATGGCCCAACACCTAAATGAATACTTTGCCTCAGTTTTTAATGAAGCTAATGAAGAATTTAGGGGTAGTGTTAGGGTGGTTAATGGAAATGAGGATATAGAAGTAGAAATTACCAGAAAGTGAAAGTCAAAGTCAAACAGTTTAATGGGACTAACTCAGGGATAATCTCAATCCAATAATAGTAAAGGAACTGGCACATGAAATTGCAAGCCCAATAGCTAGGATTTTAATGAATCTGTAAACTCGGGAGTCATAGCCTATGACTGGAGAATTGTTAAATATACCTATTTTTAAGAAATGGGGAAAAAAGTGATCTGGGAAACTACAAGCCTGTTAGTTTGACCTCAATTGTATGCATAGTCTTGGAACACATTTTGAAAGAGAAAGTAGCTAAAGACATAGAGGTGAATGGTAATCAGGATCAAATGGCTTTTGGATAAAATCATGGTTTTACAAACTGTAGATCATGGCAGACCAACTTGATCTCTTTCTTTGAGAAGATAACTATTTTTTAGAGAAAGGAAATGCAGTAGATCTACTCTACCTGGATTTAGCACAATTTGTGAGAGGAGACTCAAAGAGCTTGGCTTGTTTAGCCTAACCAAAAGAAGGCTGAGGGGAGATATGATTGCTCTATATAAATACATGAGAGTGATAAATACCAGGAAGGGAGAGGAGTTATTTAAGTTAAGTGCTAATATTGCATAAAAACAAATCGATATAAATTGGCCATCAACTGTTTAGGGTAGAAATTAGATGGAAGTTTCTAACCATCAGAGGTGTGAAGTTCTGGAACAGCCTTCCAAAGAGAGCAGCGAACTTGATAAGTTTATGGAGGGGATGTTATAATGCTAGCAGCAAATATCTCCAACAGCCGGTGATGGGACACTAGATGGGGAGGGCTCCAAGTTACTATAGAGAATTCTTCCTCAGGTGTCTGGCTGGTGAGTCTTGCCCACATCTTCAGGGTCTAACTGATCACCATATTGGGGTCAAGAAGTAATTTTCGTCCAGGTCAGATTGGCGAAGAGTTTGGGGTTATTTGTCTTCTTCTACAAAATGGGGTCACTTGCAGGTTTAAACTAGTGTAAATGGTGGATTCTCTGTAACTTGAAGTCTCTAAATGATGGGTTGAGGACTTCAGTAACGCAGCCAGAAGTTAAAGATCTATTATAGGAGTGCATGGGTGAGGTTCTGTGCCTTGCAAGCTACAGGTGGTCAGATTAGATTATCATGGTGGTCCCTTCTGGCCTTTGAGGCTATGAATTTATAAACATTTCATTTTTCAAAACGTTTCAGGGTTTTCCCATGTGGTTCTGTTGTGGTGCAGAATGAAACCAAACTCTTTCAACATTTTTCATGAGAAAAAATAAGAGAGGAATAGCCAACATCCCAGTGATTAGGGTATATACCTGAGATATGTGAGACCCAGGTTTAAGTCACTGGTCCAACTCAGGTAGAGCATAGGGTGTTGGGTCTCCCACATCCAAGGTGAGTGAGCTATTGGCTATTCTGGGGTGGTGGGTCTTGTCTCTTGATCTGAACAGAAAGCACATTGTGGACTTCAGATACCTTGTTGAACCTGATATATTCCCATGAAATATTTTGATTTTAATGAATCACCATTTTCCAACAAAAAAAAAGTTTACTTGAAAAGTTCCTGACCAGCTCTTCTTAAAAATCATGAGTTTAAAACAAAAATACTACATTGTGTTGGGGTTTACTTTGGCATGCTCTCTTATTTTTCAGCCTTTAGGAGAAAGCAATTTGTCCCCAGTTTGTGTGCAACCATTTCACATGCCTAATGCAGTCTTCTACCTACTCAAAATGCTCATGCAAAATTATGGGCCTTCTTCCTTGCTGTTCAGAAGGGGCTTCATTTAGCCTTGCCTAAAGCTGGTGAAAGAAATTTTGATGGAATGATTTTTTTCTATCAGAATATGCAGTTCTGTTCAAATCAAACTGCTTTATGAAATCAGGTTGATTTTGCCAGAATTTAATTTAGAAAGCAAAGTGGGCATACAGGTTTTGATAATGTTGAAACATTCCATTTAGAAATTTTTTAACAAAATGTTTTGAATTTATAATTTGAAATGACTTTTTGTTTAATTTTTTAAAATGTTGTATTGTGTTTTATCTTATAATATAAAAAAGTCAAAATCAAAATAAAACATTTTGACCAAATACTATTTGTTATCCCAGAATTTTCCTTCATGAAGAATTTCAAGATTGAGGGGGGAGAGGTGGGGAGGGGAGGGAGAGTTGTCCCAATGTGGAACAAAGCCAATTTTGAAATCTTGAAATCCTTCACAAAATTGAACTACTCTTCCCTGCACAGATTTACTCCTAACCCTAGGTGGGAGAAACGCTGTCATTCTTTCCCACTCTGTTTCACCCCTTTATCACCCTCCTCTGTTCCCTAGCTCTTCCCTATCTCACGCCCTGTCCTCCAGACAGGTTTCTGCCTCACTCACATTCTCCCTCCTGCAGTCTTTTGTTCCACACGTGCCCGTCATGTCCCCTATCTGTCCTCCTACATTTCCCTCTCTTATTCCTCATTTGCCTACTATCCTCCACATTCGCCTGTACCCCATTAATCTCCTTCCTTCTCTCCATGTTACTCTGCATCCCATCAGGCCCACTGGCCTCCACAATCCCCCCACACCTTCTCAGTCTCCCAATAGCACCTCCCTCATTTCTTGCATTTCCCCATCACCCTTAGTTCCTTCTTTCCTCCAGATTCCCTTGTCTACTCACAATAGAAGATGGCAACTGTCTTTAAAAGGAGGAATGCTACTTCCAGCTGCAAAGGCTAAAGGGAAATGGTGCCTGAGGGTAGCTTGTACCTTCAGCCTCAGAAGAAGTAACAGGAGAAAGCAAGCATCTCAAATAAAGGCAAACTATGTAGATAGTGCCAAGCGTCAGGAGAGAATGAGCTGTTTGAACAGCACCCCTAAAATTACGATGCTGGCAATAACATGACTCATGACAATCTTGTGAGACGTGTTATGGTATGGCAAGAGTTAACATCAGAAGGACTGCTGCCGAGGTGGGCATAACACTCAAGGTAGGTCAGAAAAGCAAATGGGCCAGCCCACTAATCAGCCTTTGAAACTTGAGATCTAGGCCCTGGAGATTTCCAACTGCATTGTGTGCCTAGGGGGGGAAATACTTCCTTTTCTCATCAAGGTAACTTCAAAGTGTCCTTCTAAAATAATTGTGCCCAGTCCTGGACCACAACATTAACTGTCCTATCCAGACATCAGTGAAATACATATGTAATGGATGAGAGTTACACAAGCACAAACCTTTCTGAGACACAGGGTACCGAAGGTGTTAATCATTGTAATGTTTATTTCTACACCAAATGTAGAGCTTTTGTCAGAAAATGCCCACTGGCTGTATCTCATCAGTGTGACATTTGAAAGATTAAATTAGAATCAAGCAGGACCTTGTGGTATTTAAAGTAGCCAACAGGATCAGTTGCTTTTATGGTAAGCATTATTTCAATTTTATTCATTTGTACTGGAGCCAAATACCATACATTTAAGTCCATTTAAATGTAATTTGGGTTGGATCAGTTTCACCCAGAGGCCCTGTAGGGCAGATTGCAGCTTTAATGTAATCAGCGTATAGTATAATAAAAAAAACCCAACCCAAAAGCATTCTGCATAGAGCAGGAACTCACAGTGTGTATGATGTATAGAACAACAAATGACATGACTAAGGGCAAATCATCTGCCTAGTGCCTGCCCTGATTAGCCATATCAGACTCTAATGGGGGTGGTTGGGTTTGGTGGGAAGGAATCATAGTGGTTACTTCAGACCAATATCTTGAGTAGGTTCTGTTTCTCATTATATAGCTCCCTACTGGAGTTGATGGGGGCAAGGAGGGTTGGCAGGGGACAGTGAGCATGGGAGGATCTCCTCTGTGGCCAATTTTCTGGCTCTGGCTCTTTTGGTCCACACTCTACTTCCACTTCTGCCTGTGGGTGACTGTGCAGAAGGTCTCCCTGAGGCTGAGCTTCATGTCATACAGGGATGTCCATCCACTCTGTGCAGCCATTGGGAATCCTGTCCTCCTTTTCCCAGCAGCACTGCACTAGTTGCATGCCTTCTCAGCAGGAAAGACAGGGACACCATTTGCCTCACAATGCTCAGTGAGATGTGAAGCAATCAGCCATGCTTCTCCACGATCCAAAGTGCTCTGATCTCCCAAGCTCCAGCCTACTTTAAATAAAAAAGAAAATTTTAAATAATTTTTGTACAATTTTAAAAATGTAGGTTGAATGGTTTAAAAAATAGTCCATTTTAAAAACGTCTGCATATATTTTTATTGCTCGCTATCGTTTCTACAATGCCATAAAGGTGCTCAGTGTTAATAAGATGTGATTTAAAATAGGTTTTATGTTTTTAAATTACTATAATGTAATTAATTTAAGGTGAATAATAAATCCCTGGAGGATCTATAAAGTTGAGAATCCTTCACTTAGAGCTAAAATTGGCCCCTTTCGTCTCAGTTTTACTGAAAGTCATGGCAACTCTGCTTTTAATTTCATGTGGTTGGGGCTAACACTAGAGATGGGCCAGGGCATCTGTGTTTTGGGTCTGATTTGGGCAAAACCTCAATCATTATGTTTTGCCTTTCCAATGGCAAACTGCTCCGGAGTTGGGGTTTGGGTTCTTGGCCTATAGTGTTCGAGTTTCCTTTTCCTCTTGCACTAGCAGCTAAAACAATAGACCATTTCTCTTCAGTTAATTATTTCCCTGCTTCTAGAAATATGAGGGATATTAGGGCTCTCCTATCCCATTTTTCTCAGCAGGCTAGATTCCAAAGTGCAGGCAATCCAATGAGTATATTGGGGCTAAACAAGCAAGCATAAAACTATAGCTTCTCACACCAGTAGAGCTTTCTTTCCGATAACCGTAGCTCTTTAGGCCCATAGAGATCCCTTTATCCCTTCTACTTCTTGGTTGGCTTTATTATACCTTTAGTGCCCGCCTCTGGTACCACCCCTTACAATTTATAGTCATTCTGTTTTGGATGATCTTGAGTATGGGGGCTTCAGTACCACCTCTTTTGTACCCCTTGGGGGGGTAGCGAGCGAGGTTATATTTTGGCAATGGTCACTTTTATGGCCCTCAAGTGTTTCTTTTTCTTTTTTCTTTTTCTTTGTCCTATCTCCCTCTTGCTCTTCACAACCAGTTGCTTGACCTTGCTCTGGTGTCTGTCCTAAAGAGAAGTCAGAGCCATCCTTCATTTGTAGAGTTATATATCAGACCCCCGACTACACCTCGAAACATTTTAACTACATACCTTATCTCTTCTCACAGTAATAAAGAAAACCCATCGAATTGTAGGTAGGCAAAAGTAATACACGGTATCCTTGTTCTGTTCTTTCTTACACATGCATCCCAAAAAATCTCAGCTTTTAATCAGGCAAGCAGACCCAAAATTCTATTCACAGGCCTTCATACTTATACAAATCTAAATTTTATACTACCGTCCCTGACAAGAGGAATTAAATTTAAAAAAAATGCAACCTCACATGCACACCTCAGACTCAACATACAAATCTGTGCAGTTAGCCTACCATGAGCACTGCCAAAACTCCCATAGGAGAGCACAGGGTTTTTTTACCTTCCTCTGCAGCATGGAGCACGGGTCACTTGCTGGTGGATTCTCTGTCCCTTGAAGTCTTTAAGCCATGATTTGAGGACTTCAATAACTCAGTCATGGGTTAGGGGTCTATTACAGGAGTGGGTTGGTGAGGTTCTGTGGCCTGTGTTATGCAGGACGTCAGACGAGAAACTAGATGATCATAATGGTCCCTTCTGACCTTAAAGTCTATGAGTCTATGAGGGTAAAGTAACCTCCATGACTGCTGAAATATAGGGTCATGCAGTCAACCAGACGCCTGCACTGTTATTCTCATACAATCACTTAGTTAATCTTTCTCCCCATTTGGCAACGTTGATATAGGAAAGAAAAGCATGCAGTTAATCATCATGACCAAAATACATGTAGAACCATGCAGTTAGCCTGCCCCCAGCACTGCTGAAACATAGAAACTGCCATACCGAATCAGACCCAAGGTCCACCTTGTCCCTATCCTGTCTCTATCAGTAGCCAGATGCTGTAGAGTAAGTTATAAGTGTAACCATGTAGGATCCTGAAGCTTGCCAGGCCACAGAGAACTTGAATCCCCCATCCAGCATACTCTTCCACCAATTTCAGCACTCCCTTTCTGCTTACTGTGAAGTGAATAGTGTTTATCTTGCTAACGTCACCTCCAACAGAATCTATTAATAAATATTTTCTATCATTTCCCCTCTGGACACTACAAACTTTGCCTTCAGCATCGTTCCTGAAAAAATTAGGATACTGTAAAAGTCACTGGCTGGGTGCAGAGTTTACATTTAATTTTCTCTCCTCACATTCACACGAAATAATGCATTACATGTGCTTGTGTGGTCTTAGATGCAAAAGCTGTGGCCAGAGGTTTCCGCAGCTCATTTAGAATTCTCTCTGCCATGGCTATGATGAATAGCTTTGGGACGTCTCTCTCCTCTTAGTGTGTTAATCTGTGTTCCAACTCATATAAAATATACATATGGCATAGTACTGTGCCTTGTAATTTTCTATCATCATCACAGCCACTGACACAAAATAATTGTATGTGTGGTTTCCATGCTCCTTGCTGTAAAGGGTAAGGTCAGATCCTGGTCTAGTTTATTTAATTACTTCAGGGCCAGAGCCCTGGAGAGAGGTTTTGAGAACTCTGTTCCCTTGGTTTAGTTAGAAGTGTCCCTTATAAAATATACTCCCTGCCTTTACTCAGCACATAATGAAGAAAAAGAGCCACAACAGCAGAGGACACAGAACTTTGTTTTCCAAAGAGACATGTTTAGGCCTCAGGCAGACAGAAGTGGCCAATCCTAACATCGGTACCAGCAGAACTTCATCATTACAACACAGTTCTTCTACTGGTTGCAGGCCACAGCAATCTGCTTTATAGAAATATTGGTCTTTAGAAGCAAGTAATCAGGGACTTGGGATTTATCTAATTGGTCCAGAGGATCTGAAAGAGATTGATCAACTAGAGGCTGTTGTTGTTGAGGTCAGTTAGTCACCCAGAAAGGAGAATTCATCTGGTGATCACTCTTTCCTGAGTTACTCTTTGATAAAGACTCCTACCACTTTTCAGTAGAGTAGTCATGTAAGGTACCATAGGGGTGTGCTACAGGAGGACAGGACAGAAGAACTCACAGATGTATGCTGCTAACATTTTCCTTCATGAGTGTCCAGACACCAAGTGAGGAAAAACAGAGTCAGCATGAGCAGCACGTGGGTGGAGTAGAGCCTTCCTTATCACCACATCGTGTCAGGGCATGTGTTTGTGCTGATGAGAAAGCAAAGCAGCAGCTGCACAATCTTAGTTGCCTCTAAGAAGCCCTGAGCAGGCCCGCCAACGGGAGATGAGGGGGCAAAGGAAGCAATTGTTCAGGGGCCCGGGTCTCTTCTGCCTGCAGCCCTGTCCGCACTCCTGGAGCAGTGATGGGTAGGCGTGCGTTATGTCTGGTTCATTATTGCTAGGCAGATGCACAATTAGCAATCCAAATCCAGAAGTTTCTGGAATGGGATGTGGCAGTTTTGAGAATGTGCAGTAGGTTCCCTGTAGTAGCTGGAGATGGACTCAGACTCCCTGAGGGCCAGCAGGGAAGGCAGCTGCTGCCTTTACAAAAGGCTGTGTGTGAGTTGGGAGAAGCTGAGCCCAAGAGCAGACTGTTTTCCTTAACTCTGAAGCATTTTGCTGCAGGATAGTGATTTTTTTAACCCTCCAACAGGGAAGCCCTGGTGGTATTAATGATAGAGAAAGAAAATTGGGACGGAAAAATAATTTCTTTTATTTTAATTGTATGCTTGAATGTTGTTTGATTTTAGCCAAACTGTTTTAATTAAATTGTCTCAACCAGTCTGATTCACCAACTTTTCTTTAAATGTGATGGTGGAGAAGTGGATTTAAGTGTGGATTTAAGGAAAAACACACAAGCAGCAACCTATCTGAGAAAATGTGGGTTGTCACAGAAAACTAGCTGGCAGGCCCCTTTCTGTCCCCTGCACTCATGGCCTCAGAGAATGGGGAAGGCAGTACATGATCCATTCATACTTTGTTCTGTACACAGCCTCCAACTAGAAGTGGAGAGTTCCTCCATAGTAATAAGATCTTGGACACACCACAGCCAGAAAGATCTGTGGCCACATCAGCCCATTTAATGCTGCCAATTATCTTCTCTGGGAACTTCAGATGGAGAATCAATGTCCCTACTAGTGAAATTGGAGGGGCTGATGCAGTGAAATTCCAGGCTCCATATTCTGGACTGGCTTTTCAAGTAGCATGTAGCAGCACGTAGTTATTTCTGTCTGCACTGCTCTGCTCAGACCCTGCAAAGCAGTAGCCTGAACTTGGTACTGGAAGAATAGCTACTAATAAAGACTGTGTGTGACATCCTGAAGCCCTTCAATGAAGCTGGTGTGCGGTGATTATCATTGTTTATTTACATTACAGCAGGATCCAGCAGTCCCAGACAAGATCAAGATTCCATTATGGTAGGTGCTGTACAAACACAGATGTAGACACGGTCCCTGCCTTGAACTTGCAATTTAAACAGATGAGAACCCTTTGAAGGCTGGGAGAGATGGAGACAATTAGCCCACGAAAGCGTATGCCTGCAAAAATTAAATTTGTTAGTCTTTAAAGTGCTACAGGATTCTTGGTTTTTTTGTTTTTTGTTTAGTCCTAATGCACACACGCTTATTTTGTACTCATGTCAAAGTGGTGATGATATTATTAGGTGATACTACTGAATTATGCCTGTCACGTACAGAAAAAAAATCATCTCTATGGTTTAGCAGGATAGAGAAAACATGAAAAGGCTGGTCTAACACTGTTGCAGCTGGTTAAAAAGTTTTCGTTAAAATGCTTTTTTCCTATAGAAGATGGCTTCTTAACCAAATATTTATTTTGGTAAAAATTAAATGGGTTTTTTTTTTCCCAGTAAAACTTTTTTGGTAAAGATTTTCAAGTTTCAGTAAGAATTCTTAATTCTCAGTTCAGTCTACTGAACAACAAATTTTACTGCAAATAGTTTTTAAAAACACAAACATTTTCCACCTTGGTTCCTGCTCCCTCCTGAGGAAAAATATTAAGAGTAAATTTTTGAAGGAATTTTTTTTTCAAAATTTCCCATGAAAATAGCACAAAACATTCTGTGCCTGCTGAGGAATAGCTGGCAAACTGCAGACACACAGGAACATAAGCATGTATCCTGGCTATGTACATGGAACCCAGATTTAAAAGTGCCAGAAGTGAATGCAGTCTTACAGGTTTGGCCCACATGAGCTACACACAGGAATTTTATATCTCTGTCCTATCATGTGACTCTTATGTATGCAACCCTCCATTTCATTGGCACTTTTTGCTCTCATAACAAGTTGCAGACTCATTTCTAACTTGCCTCCACAATCACACCTGTTTGAGCCTTATTGGCTTGCAGGTTTCTCCATCTCATTGGATATCTATGCTCAGGATAATTTTTCAACAGATATTAATCTTTCATTTCTCCAATTTGAATGTTGGACTGATATTTCTGCTAGTGTTTCTCACCTCTAGTCTCCAAGTCCCTTGGTATTCTATCTCTATCCTCTGTTAAGTGTCCGCAGTGCTTTCATCTGTGATTTTATCACGGTTCACTTCCTTGTCTGGGTCATTGAAGTAGTTATTAATCAGCACCAGCTCTACCATAGATGCCAAAATACTTCCCCACAGCTCAGCGTTTATCCTAGCCATTGATTTACATTCCTTCAGCTGGTTTTCAGCCCAGGTGACAAATCACATCCAAAAGGATCTAAATTAAAATTTGAGCTCAATTACAGCTTTGCTACAAACCCCATGTTTAACGCAACTCCTGGTACTGCCCCAGAATAGCCCCGGAAACGGATTGTGACCTCTCATATCCCCTGTGCTCCAGGAGGGTGAAGGAGAATGTTGTCTGGTTCACCTACATACTGGGCTCAGGATGTTTCCCTGCCAGGCTGGGGTAGCTGCACCACCAAGAGTCCTGAAGAGGCAGGGCCAATTCTCCACACACTCCTCACTCTGGCCCACCCACCTCTAGGAGTTGGAGTAGTGCTCCACGGAGTTGCTACCCATGATGCAAGTAATTGGTGCAGGGAAGTTTATAACAAAACTGTATGAGCATGGAGCTGGGGCCATGATCTGGACCTCTGAAAAGCAGGATTTTGTGAGACACAGTGTTAAATCCTTTCCCAGATATAGTTCACTTAGAATAATTAAATTATGGGTATTCCTTTTTTAAAAATAAAACCCCAACTAATTAGACTAGGGTAAATTCCACATTTGGAGGAAAGAAGAAAAAACATCTCTTGAGCAGTTTATTATTTATAATTGTTTCTGTTTGGATGGAGGATGGGGTGTTAGAAGCAGACCAGCCACCATTAGTTGGCAAAGCTGAAGTGAGGTGAAGGTGCACAATCAATACAGCCTATCATCTGGCTATGACATTTGTTACCCAGGGTTCCTCAAACTCAGCGCTCTCGGTAACTTTATTCCCTGCATTGTGGTTTCAGGAACTAAACCAAGGGAGATGCAGCACCTCCATCTGCTATGTGATTTGCATAAATCAGATATAATCAAGGGCTTTCACTTAAAACCTTCACTTTTATTAGTCTCCAGCACTCACAAGAATGCCTTTACTCAAAGTCTCTTCTTTATTTAGTCTCAACCACTAAAGACAATAGGCTATAGACCACCTCCAAACAATAGTTACCATGGTCTGGAGGGGCCTCAACTGGTCAAATGACATGGTTCAACTGGCCAGCTATCCAGCTGTTGCTGGCAATTCTAAGAGATGTCCAGAAGGTCAAATCCAAATTCCTCAGACCTGTCTACCTCTTTTATATAAGTAACTGGTACAATTACATCAACAACATCTCAATCAAAGAAAAACCATTAAGCAAGCACCTTTAAATTGTTAGTTATACAGATGTGTTTTTGCAGAATCATGGGCCGCGACACACAAAGACGCTGTACATCAACTATAGATAGACTTCCTGTTTTTCCACAGACACTTACCCCAGTGGTTTGAAAGAAACAAGACAGGATGGCACAGGATTATGGTCAATCTCCATGGTCACTCACCCTCCTCTCCTGTCCTGCCTAATTATGCTAAGGCTAGCACAAAGGCCTTACAAGTGCTTTTGGCAATACGATAATAATCAATATTCCAGTACTTACCACTGACCTAGGCATTGTCTCCCCTACCAAGTATCACTATCACACATGTGCATACATGGTATATGAATTTAAGTATACGTGCATCAGTCTTTACAGGTATAGACACATAAGTTTAAAATATTACTACAGGTAAAGTATAAATTCTTCTGGAACCTATCTGCTAAAAAGCACAAGGTAGTATATAAAGAAGAAATTTTCCCTGTTTACAATTTGTGGTAGGTGCCATTATATATAGAATCTCAGTTGCAGATTGGTTTAGTTCCTATACTGTAAATAATTAGATTACCAGATTGTTTTTAAAATGGAAATGTCATGATTTCAAAGTCTTAGTGGCAGATGTGTCATGTGGCAACACATGTGGACTAATCTTTTCCATCAACACATATCATGTTGGAGGTCCTACTCAATTACACCACTGTTTTGCATCTGTACAAATTTCAGTTTTAAGTGTAACTTGTCCAGGGTGTGGAAATTCCAATAATTGTGCACCAGTGGCAGAAGAAGTGCCATGAAGACTGTACTCCCACATTATGAGTTCATGGACAAGTCAGTAGAGAAGAGATCACATTGTAGCTAGTTCCAGAAATATGCTAGCATAATATTACAGAACATACTCAGAGAACATCTAGGGCTTTGTAAATAATTAGTAATAGGTTTAGGGCATTACAGTTTGCACTTGTAATTATCTTGCAAGCAGTGGGAAAAAAGCAGAAACATGCTGCACCTCAGTCTGCTAGAAGTTTGGAGGCAAGTACACCATATTACATATTTGAAATAATAATGGAATATTTGCCCTGAGAAAAGTCTTTGACAATCTATTTTTTATAAATATTCCTCTCTAAGACTAACATCTTATATTCCACATTTCAATTCTCACCACAGAATTAGAAGGAATCTTTTATGTTACTATCACAGGATGCTCCCTCAGCTACCCAGTGTGATGCACTGCCTGGGCAATTTGCATTGTCTCGTCTTCACAACATACATACAGTCCCATTTTTTTCCTGATGAGTACCTTTATTCTTTAGATTCCAAGCATTGCCAAATGTAGCAAAAGCATCTCTCAGGAGGAACCATCTACCCAATTTTCTCTGTCACACAAACCTTGGACTCTGAGCTCCTCCACTTACTTCCTGTTCCTGCCAATTGTGTTATCTTCCCTTACTGAACTGATTACCTCATTAGCACAATCGCTGCCTCCAAGTGTCAACAATCTGCCCCATAATAGGTTAATTCCTTGCAGTTCAGCCTGTAATCTTCTCTGTTACACAATTACCCAAGTGACCAGATAGATAGCACTCCATCATAGTTACCCATCATTCACCACTCTGGCAAACCTGGAAAGTGGTTTGACATATAAGAAAAAGGCCCTTTCCTTTTTAATTGTCACATGTATGCTATTGGTAATTGTTCCGTTTATTTTCATTACATTACTTGTACTGTTGTCAGGTTTCATTCCAGAACTCAATGAGTTAATTTCTGAATAAGGATTTCCTATAGCTATCACCACGCCCACTAAGTCATGAGGTTTAGATAAAAATTAAGCAGCACACAGGGTCAGATACACCCTTTGAGCTGTGGGATTTTGCTTTTCATAAATATTATACACAAAGAACATTCCTTTGCCTCTTGAAATGTAGTGTTTGTTAAAGAGTTTCTGTATGAACCTAAGCTATAGTTCATGTTAACGTTCTTTTAGAACACTTTTGTGTAGTTAGTTAGTAACCCTTATCTATAAATCCCATCAATGAAATATCATAGCGTTAATCAACTGTGAAACTATTTAGAGGGGACATTTTCCTTATTCTAGGTCAGCGTTTTCTGACTTTCTGTAAACATTCTCTCACATGATGCTTGTTAATAGGCTTCCTCATGCAGAAAATTCTTGGCAACCACTAGGAAAGTTCTCCAAAAGACTGATTACTTTCTCTTGCCTGAGGCCAGCTGCTGATCATAGTCCTTATGTAGCATGACAAACACAGTTAATATCAGAACATGCAGCCAGAACTGAAACATTCAGTCATGCACCAGTTAAAGCCTGGTCTATGAACACACCATGAGGTATATTGGTATGCTGGGACCTGTTGATACTAGTTTCCAGGATTAAAAAAATAAAATGAGGGGGGAAGTGAGAGGGTGGAGGATGAATTCAGCTGGAGTCAACCAAGTTAAAGTCCATTAGCAATTAATGGTCTTGGGCTGATTTCCCAGACCATATCACATTTACTTTTTTGATCTGATTTAGGAGCAGAAACCTCACACTAAGACCTTGACGCATTGTACCATCTTGTTTCTTGAAGATTGCTTTAAGCAAAATAAATAAATACATTTCTGCAGGGCACATTGACCAGGAGCTAATTAGCTAATAGTAATGATAATGATCTTACATTGATATGAGGTGAAAACCCATGCTGTCATATGAGTGTAATTCATAATATGTAAAAATCAGGAAATAGCTGAGAAAAACAGGGAGATAACAGACCATGAAGCCCAGTGATGTTTGAACCTGGTGATATTCTAAACGAAAAGAGCTTTCAGCCATGCTTGTAGCTGTTTCCATCACTTCACACTAACTCAACAGATATTCTAGGCTTTAGCGTAACACACATGGACTGACAATTTGGACTCTTATTACATCGATAGTAAAATGTGTTAAAAGTTATGGCACTAACTGAAGTACGACAAAGGAGAGATGCAGCCACCTTTGATGTGATATGCAACAGCTGTCTAAGAGCACACAGCAACACTACACAAGAGTTTAGGTAAAAAAGGATGAATATTGTATCCAACTGAAATTATGCGAGGTGATTTAAGGAGGCCCAATAGAATTTGACCAAATTAGGAATACGAATCTCTCTCTCTACTCTTTTCAAAAATGACATGGCCTCTTAAATGACCACATGTGGTCAAGTTAACCATTCTGTGTCTCATCAGTAGGGTTCCCCCAGTAATCTCCCATCCAAGCATGAACCTGACCAATACTATGCATAGCTTTTAATGTCTGGCAAAATCACAGCTTATGGAGGCACATTTGCAAAAAAAAGTTATGTTGGTCACTTTTCTCTAATCACAATAAAAACAGCTCAGTTGCTCACTTCCTTTTAAGTGAGCACCTCCAACCTGTGTTGCCCCTTCTCCTTATCAATTCATCCCAATTTGTATTTAGCTCAGATACTCTGCTTCCTTCCCCAGAATTGAAGAAGAGCTTGAAAGCTTGTACCTTCCACTAACAGAAATTGGTCCAATAAAAGATATTAGCCCACTTACCCGTCTCTTTCACATCCTGGGACCAACACGGCTACAACAACACTGCAAATGAAAACACTAGTGGATTTTCCCAAAAACACAGTGGAACACACTATATATTATGGGAAGTAGACAGCACGAAGTAAGGACAAAAATTAGCTAAGGCCATGTCTACACTACCAAGTTTTGCCAATGCAAGAAAGTTCACCATACAGCCTTCACAGTTGGCATATCACTTGTGTACATGCATACTTGGCTTCTTATGTCACTGCCACACATACTCACCAGGAGTGCTTGTGCCTAGTATGCTGCACTATGGGTAGGTATCCTCATGTACAATCCACCACCATCCAGAGCACTTAGGGTGACCAGATAGCAAGTGTGAAAAATCAGGACGGGGTGGGGGGTAATAGGCACCTATATAAGAAAAAGACCCAAATATCAAGACTGTCCCTATAAAATCAGGACATCTGGTCACCCTAAGCACACTGTCTTTGGGTAATTTTGGCAATGCATGGTGGGGCAGAAATGAGTCACTTAGGGGTGCCTGGAAGCAAGGGGTCAACTTCCCATAATGCAACGTTCTCCATCTCATAATATTATCTCTAGCCAATAATTTTTGCACGTTCTTCCAATTTCCCATAAAACCTCGAGAGACTTGTCCCTGTCCACCATCTCTGATAGAAGCATAGAGCCTGCACAACTTTGCACTGTTGTCATGAGCGTTGAAAGCACAGAATGCATGATCCTTCAGTATTTGCAGACCTGTAAGAAGATCCAGGCGGTCAATTTGCTACTGGACATAGCAAGAACCAATTCAAGGTTGTTGGTAGCATTCACAGAGCAGCTGCGGACAGTGGAGCACTGCTTCTGGGTCTGAAAAATGAACACTGACTGGAGGTAATGCAGGTTTGGGATGATGAGCAGTGGCTGCAGAGCTCTTGGATGCACAAAGTCACATTCCTGGATCTATGCCCCAGCCATCCAATGCAGGGACACCAAACTGAAAGCTGCATTGACAGTGAAGAAGTAAGTAGTGGTCACACTGTGGAAACTTGCAATGCTGGATTGCTACAAGTCAGTGAGAAGTAATTTTGGAATGGGAAAATCCACTGTCATGCAAGCATGCAGGGCCATTAATCGTCTCTCGCTATGCGTGACTGTGATGCTCAGCAATATGCAGGACATAGTGGATGGATTTACAGCAATGGGATTCCCAAACTACAGTGGAGCAATAGTCAGCACACATATCTCTATTTTGGCCCCAACCACCTTGCCAAAGAGTACATCAAAAGAAAGAGCTACTTTTCCATGGTTATGCAAACACTGGTGGATCAAAGGAGACACTTCATTCACATCAGTGTTGGCTGGTCTAAGAATTTGCAAGATGCTCACATCCTTAAGAACCCAGGACTGTTCAGCCAACTACAAACAGGGCTTTTCTTTCCTGACTGGCAGATTACCATTGGCAATGTTGAAATGCTAATATTGATCCTGAAGGATCCAGCCTACACTCTACTCCCAGGTTCATGAAGCTGTACAATGGCCACCTTGATGGCCCCATGGAAAGATTCAACTCCAGACCCCGCAGGTGCAGAATGACAGTTGAATGTACTTGTGGTAGACTGAACAGGCGCTGGTGTTATTTACCCACCATATTGGATCTCAGTGCAAAAAATATCCCAATGTTATAGATGCCTGTTGTGTCCTACATAATATTTGTGAATCAAAGGGAGAAAACCTGTTGCAGGGATGGAGGTGGAGTGACTGTCTGCTGAGTTTGAATAGTCAGACACAGAGATTATCAGATGAGCACAAAAAGGAGCTGTAGGGTTTAGAGAGGCTTTGAAAGAGCACTTTAACAGTGAGCCTCAGTGTTCAATCTGGGGCAGCAATTTGGGATCTGGTTAGGAATTGTGCGGTCTTGCTGCACATATGTGCATGTATCACTGTCAGTGCACCTATTAATGTTGGGGTGTTTGCTGTTCATTTACAACTAGTCTGTTTAGCACTGATACTATGGGTTGGGACTGTACAAGACAACTACGTTCACTGCCAGCAGATATTATACATCCTATGTAGTAAACTTCTTCTTAGCATATGTACGTGGCATGTGACCAGGATTCATCACTGAGTTTGGTCCATTGGTTGGATCATTACCTTCCCCAGCTTGAGCAGTTTATTGACAGGGAGTGCAACATGAATGTTGATCCATGCCTCCTATTGTAAACTAAAAAAGATTAATTACAAAACAAAAGAGTTTTGTTGTCTTATGAAAAAAGCTCCAAAAATATATGAAAAATGTAAAAGTAAATACATTTTAATTTAATTTTTTTTACGAACCTTAATAAATAAACAAGAGGAATGAATATTGATGTCCACCGTACCGACACGTACATCAATCATGGCTCTCACTGGCCAGTGTATGTGACGCTGTGGTTGTCCATGCTCCCTGGTGTGTAGTGCTAGGGGTGGGTGTGCAGGCCCTGACACCATGTGGAATGCTTGGGTGGGCAGTAGAGAAGTGTTATACCTGGAGGGCTCCAGGGTCTACAAAGGGAAGCAAGCCCATGATTGTTGAACTGGGAGGTGGACAAGAGTCTGCAGTATCTGAGGTGATAGAGAAGCCTCATAATGTCCTGGGGGATCTCCCTCTCCTTTTCTTGCGTCTTTTTCCTGTCCACTCTTTTTTTCTCCATACAGTCTGCAATATTCATGCTCCAGGCCCTCTGTACAAGGTCAGATGGAGCACTGGCTTGCAAGATCTCACAGAACCTGTCCTCCCGCATCCTCTTTTTTCTTTTCCTTAGCTGGTCAGTTATTCTGCTGGTGTGGGGAGCCTCTCAAGGCCACAAGGCTGCAGCTACAGATAATGCACACAGAGGAACCATTATCACTAGCAGGAACAGAAGACTAAACTTATGGTTCAGTATTCCCCCCTTCCCTTGCTCTCCTAAAGTGTTAAACAAGACATGCTTATTGACAATTCTGCTTTGGAGTGTTTGTTCCCAGTGTCATGCTCAGCTCTAGACATGGTGAGTATGACCCATGATCCAGGGATCAGGGAAACAAGGAGGGAATTGCTCGGTTGCATGTAGTTATATGGGAGTTTAGGGTAATGGCACTAAATACTGGCACCGTTTTGCACAGGTGGGGGTGATTTTAGCTGATATCTAACAAAGGCACACAGAGTGCAGCTGGTCCTGGCATCCTGAAGTGGCCCAAGCCCATATGCCACGAGGCTGTGTACTGCAATGGCACATACCAAAGTTATCGCAGACTGGCATAGAAATTGTCCTACCAGGGAGAAAGAAATAAAGCAGCCCAACCTAGAATCCTTTAGCAGAGGATTGCAGTGTAGCTCCATGAAAGTTGCATTCAGATCTTTCAGAAGGGTTCAAGGGACATGCTCCTCATGATCACCCCTGCCTAACTCTAAAGGGGACTGAAAAACAGATAGCGACTCTGCCTCTCTTTGTTGTATCACCACCTCTTTGAGTACAAGTAAATGAATGAAAAGTCAATAGCTGTGTTCTGTTAAGTTGGGGGCCCCATCGCTGTAATGAGAAATAAATTTACACACTTGCCTGAGACTCCTTTTCCTGCATCAGGCTCTATCGTGCTCAACTGCAGGGATTAGCTGGGTTGCAGTGGCCTCAAAAATAGGTCCTGATTCACAGCACAGCTGGACCCCTGGTCACCTGCCTCCCTTACGCCTCCTTGCTGGTCACAGCAGGGGCCTGTAGCTAAGACTCCTTGGAGGTATCCATGGTAGCGTGCAGGGGGGCGGCGGGGTGTCCACCAAATATGGAATGCTGCTCTTTGTAAAAGTAACAGGTCTGTGGCCTGGCACGGAATCGATTGCTGGTCTCCCTGGTCTTCTGGTGTGCTGCCACAGCTCTTTGGCTTTCATGTGACACTGCTGCTGGTCCCTGTTGTACCTCTTTTCCTGCATCACCTTAACAATCTGGTCATGAATGTTGATGTTTCTACAGCTGGCTCAAAACTGTGCCTACACAGTGTCTTCTCCCCACATGCCCAGGAAACCCGATCTCTCTGTCTACTCTAGGCAGAAGCACATCTGGAGCACGTAGCTGGCATGGTCAGCTGGGCAGTTGCGCTCAACAACGGAAAGCAGACAGAGGTGTGCTCACCAAGCGGAACAACCAGGAAAAGGCATTTAAAAAGTTTGTGGGAATTTTAAAGGGGCAGGGAGGAGGGGCTTCTAATATGCGTGACACCTGGGTAGTAGAGTTAACAACTGTGACCAGAGCAGTCAGCATCATGTATTGTTGGATAGCTGTTGGAGGTAATGCAGTGTCTACCCTTGTGCTGCATTGACCTCTCTGCATCAACCTTGGCTCAACTCTGTTTGAGGAGCTGGTGCTACTCTGTCAGCGTAATGGTGCACTTGCATTAGTGGGAGACAAATTTAAGAATAGACACATCCACAACTAGGCTGACACAAGGCGGCTTACATTGAACTAAGTTTTAGTGTAGACCAGGCCCAAACATTTGAATCTTTCCTCCACTTTTATTCTGAAAGCCGAAGAGGCACTTAAATGATTCCTAGACCTTGTGCTTCCTTATTTCACAGGGGTGAATTTCATCCTTTCCTTTGTAAACACTATTGTACAGTTTCCACTTTAGCTTTTACAGTAGAATGTGACTTGCCAGTGGCTGACAGGTAGAAAAACTCCTTCAGCTTCCCTCTCCTCACCCTTGTCCCACACCCCTTTTCATCCTAATTTCCAGAGGGTTCCTTTTTAGCGTTGTCTTTCTCCCATTAATGCTTCCCTTGCACTGTCCAATTAGAATTAATAGATATAATACCTTTTTGTATGTGTTCCAGTGTGACGAGGTCCCAACGGAAGTTAGTACATGGCTAAAACATCATCAAAAAGGCCTATCTGGCCACTCAGAATGTGTCCAAACCCTCCTTTTTAATCTTTTCCATATCTGTACTTTTGATCTGTATACTATGGTTTTTTTCCACTGCAAAACAACGGACTGACCTTTGCAATATGCTTGCCTCGCACAGTGGATCTAAAAATTGTGATTGATGTGTAGCAGTAATTAAGTTCTGGTAGCTGAAAGGTGTTAAATAAAATCTTTAGGAAAATAATAGGGAATTGGGTGACTATGGAAAATAAATTCAGAACTTTTACATTATAGTGTTGAAGCATTTGATGTTCCACAGAGCTATGTTTGAACAGATGGGCAATGGGAGAGCCCCTTTGAAATACACAAAGACAGCCAGGTAGATTGGGAAAGGAATAACTGATAACTAATGTCACTATATGTGGTCTTAGAAAAGAAACTAGACTTTTTGGTATATTTATTAGACAAATTCTGACTAGAAATAAGGCACAAATTGTTAACATGAGGATAATTTTTGTTTCTATATAGGTTCTTATATTGCACTCATCATCATTAGTATCTGAGTGCATTAAGAAATACTACTAGCATCTGTCCTGTGTGGTTCATTCTTTTTCTGATCTTCCTCCCAGGGGAGAAATGGTACGTGCAATGTAGTGTTTTATGTTACCATCAGAACAATTTACCTAGAGACATTGTGCATTCTCCATCAGCTGAAGTCTTTAAATCAAATCTTTCTAAAAGTTATGCTCTAGCACAACCAGAAGTCATGGACTTGATGCAGAAATTATTGTGTGAGATTCTGTTGCCTCGTCTGTGTTGTGTAGGTCAGGTTGGATGATCAGAATAGTCCCTTCTGGCCTTAAAATCTATGGCTATTTAACAGGCTTCAAAAGCCTTGATGGCTGGAACAAATGTAAAATGTGTTTTATAAATCTGAAACTCCTTTACATCAAAGCTGAAATGCCTGGTAACTGGGCATACTTTTACGCTAACAATACCTCCTCTTTGTAGCATGTCATATCTGGAACTTTAAGAATTGTGGTGACTGTGTTGTGGGGTTACTCTGTGTTGATGGTCTGGGACATTCTCTGCGATAGTGTTCCAAAGTCTTGTCCTTTGGAAACAGTGGCAAATGGAGGCAGATTGAAGACTGAATTCAAGAATGAAGTGGTGCCAAATGTTGATTGTGTGACTAAATGGGAATTTTAAGTCAGGACTGTCCCACTGTGCTAACTGGTTTATTTTGTGATGGCTTTATTTTCTTGTTGATAATTTGACCTAATTAAAATCATTGCCCTTAAAAATTAAAAAGCATGATGAACTGTGTGAATTTTGGGAGACATAACAGCTCATATGCTTGAAGACCTGGCATATCAGAAAGTCTAGTGCCTAGATATCATGAAAAAGGGTTGTCTTATGAATAGGCTAGATAGGGAGGTCAGATGGCATGGATCCAACTGGAGAAACAGAGGCCTAAACCATAAAGGGATTTAAGCATTATGAGGAGGACTTCCCTTATAACCTTTAGCCACTGGTTAGACTACTCACTTGTGAGACCACCTGTTCAAGTCTCCCCTCCTCCTGCTGAGGAGACAGGATTTGAACAGGGATTTGCCACCTCTGAGGTGAATGCCCTTATCACTGGATTATGGAATATTCTGATGTGGAGTTCCTTAATCTCTTCTACTGAAGTTGTGCCACTTTCAATAATTAAATAGTATTGGGCCACAGAAAGATTGAGAATCACTCTGTGGTCCAGTTGTTAGGTCACTCACCTGAGAAGTGGCAGATCCCTGTTCTCTTCAGCAGGCAGAATGGGGAGTTGAACTGGTGATCTGCTATATCCCAGGTGAGTACCCTAACCAATGGGCTAAAAGTTATAAAGTAGGTCCTCCACCTCTCTCCTGCTGTTTTTTCTTTCTTTAAGGAACCCAAAATGAAGTGATGGGTGGAATAGCCCATCCCTTCATTACTTTGTTCACCAGTTAGGCTTAAATCCAACACACCAATTATTTCCAGTCCCACATTTCTTGTTTACCAAGCATGATCTTAACATAGTCCTTCAGTTATATCAGCAGGCATTTTTGTTTGGACTAATTCAGTCTTTCTGTCTTGCTTTTGCACCTCTTTCTAACAACATTTATTGTTATATGATATTGTGACACTTTATAAACTTTCACTCACTTTTTACAGTTGAACTCAAGTTAGAGTAAGTTTGTAGACCCAACTATCACAAGAAGGCATAGTGTGGAAAGGGGTGAATAAAGGGAGTGTGCTCAGGCTAAAAGAAAGTTTCTCTGGGGTTATTATTAAACAATATGTTTTCATATACACATCCAGGACCTTATGATAAATTGGCAAGGACATTGGATTGAGCAGCAGGATAAGTGAGGGATACACAAACATGCATGTTTACACAAAGACACATATCACTGTGACTGAAAGACATTTCTTTATAAACACTGATCGGTTTCATTTCCATCCTTCAGCCAGTATAATGTTAGCCAGAACTGTCTACACTTTAAAAGCAAAGCAAAATCTGAGTCCTTTATAAAATACAAGATCCATGCCATACCCACTCCCTTCATAAAGTTTTGTCACATTTTTCTCCTATTAATCAATGAGCTGTAACATGGCCAGCTTTAAACAAAACCAAGATTACTCTGCAAGTAGAAATGATCGAAGTATGCCAAAGGGTGTTTGTTTAAACTTTAATCTATCAAGTGAAGAGAGCAAGTGTTCTTAGTTCACAGACAGAGGACGTAAATTTAAGAATATGTGTGAGGTCAAGGGTTCTGTGAGGTAGTTAATAATTCTGATCTTTAGGGCAGATGAGATCCAGATGAAAAGATATGAATTAGCACCTATAATTCTCTGAAACCTTAGAATATTCTATGTGTGGGAGGAAGAGGTTTTTCACAGTGCTTAATTTGTATTGAAAGAGGTGCTGGGGCTCAAGCAATTTTTCTACATTCATAACTGATGCAGGAAGCCCAGAGGTGCTGGGGCTATGAACTGCCAAACCTAGAGGTGCTGAGGCTATGAATTGCCAGGCCTGAAATTTCCAGGGCTCAGCCCTGGCAAGCTCTGGCACAAATTAAACACCATTTTTTTGTTTTTTTTTTGTTTTTTGCAGTAATGATGGGCAGATCTCAAAAGTTCAGCTTCAGTTTAGAAAATCAGCAAAAAGAGCTTTAATTTAGCTCTACACTGGACACAACTTATTAAAGTAAATGGGAGAGATTCATACATGCAGGGGGGAAATCAGGCCCAGGAATTCAAGTGCTTCTCAGAATCTTAGTAAAACCCTCTGAATCTCCTGAGTTTGTGAAACTGGGCTGGAAATCTCAGCTGAATAGTCCTTCTCCTGAGATCCCAGGCACTTCCTGGCTGGGTTGCAGCCAGGATGCTCACAAGAACAAGCTTTCTTGCAGTATTTTGACACTTCGGGTGATGGTCCCAGCAGGAAATTATAAGTGAAGAAACTTTTTCCCAAAGTGTCGGAACCTCAAAGGTTTAGTTGGATTCTACAAATGGGCAAACATTCATAGAGAGTCAGTGAAGGTGGAAAGGAAGTGTTCATTTTATTATGCTAATTTGCACAATCTTGATTGCATATTAACTCCTGGTTCCACACAGGGACCTGGAAATAACGATGTATGGCACTCTTCTTCAAAAACAAATCAGATAATTCTATTTCTTATGTGCATTGCTACTAGAATGGAGCCATGTCTCCAGACCTGAATACCTCCAAACCTTGTAGCTCAGGCCTACCTATAGTATACACAACTGCAAACTATACATTAACCAGACAGGGCCTAATCTTGGCTCTTCCTTAGATAAAACTCCCAGTGAAGTCAAAGGCTGAGAAAAGGTCACCCGACTATTAGTATTAGTTATTGTATACCAGTAGTGCCTAGAGACTCCAAGAGTGATCAGGGATCTGGGGGACTGAGCATATTCCATCACAAAGTAAGAGACAGTCCCTGTCCCAAAGACCTTACAATCTAAATAGACAAGACAGACATAGATAGTTATTTTTATCATATTTTACAGATGAAGAATTGCACATGGAGATTAAGGGTCTGATTTTGACACCCATTCTATCACAACTAGTCCTAGTTATTTCAGTGGAACTACTCCTCAGTGCACAACAATGTGGTATAAGGTATTATTCAGCATGAGAAAGGGTATCACAATTTAATCATAAGTGTCTTATCCAAGGTCACACAGGACATCTGTGACAGAAGTGGGAATTGGACCCAGCTTACCCAAGTCCCCCTTCAGTTCCTCCCCTCTGATTAGCTGCGATGGTGATTAAAATAGCAGAACAACAATGTTAGTGGTTATTGTGCCATTGAAAGTGAACAGTAAAAGTTTAAGGATGCAAGATAACATTCCATCGATATGAGAAAATGGTTTGAATACAGTCATTCACCTGCTAGCAAATGATTACTGAATAAAGATATTTTGTCAAGTTTATTACTCCTCATTCATACTGAAGGCAGAAAGGACAGGCTTTCTTCATTTCAGCATGAACCCAGTCTGCCCCCCATCTCCAATCAGCTACTTGCTTGGTCAGTATCTGTTGAAACCCCCCATGCACAAAATCTCCCGTGTAAGTGCTGAGTAAGCATCACAATTTAGATGAAACATTGTGCCCTGGGGCTACTGCAAACTGCATGGATTATCTAGTCCGGCTGAAAATGCACTTTCAAAAGTGTATCTATAGCTGCCAACAGTAAAAAGGTTTCTGTTCTCTCAACCGTGTTTCCTCTGGTTTATGTATTAACATGGTTACTTAGCAAACTGCTTCTTTTAGCAAGGAAAAATACTTTTGTTTGTTAATGCCTTACTGCCAGAGTGGCTAGGGTAACCAAAAGCTTTAATAATAAATAAAGTATAGAATGACTGGGAAAAAGCCGTCAAATGAATTATTTGCCAAATATTATTTGATGATTCATACATACATATTAATAATGATATACATTTATGTTGCAGTAGTGCCTATGTGCCAGCCAGGTGGGCACCTCTGTGTGCAATACACTGTACAACCATAGTAAATCACACTGTATACTCTGAAAAGCTTACTGTCAAAAATACAAAACACAAGTGAACAACACTTATGGTAGATCATGCCAGATCAACCTGATCTCCTTCTTTGAAAAGATAATTGATTTTTTAGATAAAGGAAATGTAGTAGATATAATCTACCTGGATTTCACTAAGGCATTTGATATCGTTCCTCATAGGAAATTATTAGTTAAATTGGAGAAGATGGGGATTAATATGAGAATTGAAAGGTGGATAAGGAACTGGTTAAAGGGGAGATTACAAAGGGTCCTATTGAAAGGTGAACTGCCAGGCTGAAGGGAAGTTACTCTTGGATTTCCTCAGGGATTGGTCTGGGGACCAATCTTTTTTAACATTTTTATTACTGACCTTAGCACAAAAAATGGTAATGTGCTAATAATATATGAGGATGACACGAAGTTGGGTGGTATTGCCAATATGGAGGAGGACCAGAATATCACACAAGAAGATTTGGATGACCCTGTAAACTGGAGTAATAGAATTGGGCTGAAATGTCATGCACTTAGGGACTAACAGTAAGAATTGCTGCTATGAGGTTGGGACTTATCAGTTGGAAGCAACAGAGGAAGAAAAAGATCTGAGTGTATTGGTTGATTACAGGATGACTATGAGCTGCCACTATGAGTGGCCATGAAAAATGCTAATGCAGTTAGAATGCAGCAGGTGAGATATTTCCAATAAAAACACAGAAGTGTTAGTACCATTATACAAGGCACTAGTGAGACCTCCTCTGGAATACTTGTGTGCAATTCTGGTCTCCCATGTTTAAGAAAGAAGAATTCAAACTGGTACAAGTAAAGAGAAGGGCTACAAGGAGGATTTGAGGAATGGAAAACCTACTTTATGAGAGGAGACTCAAAGATCTTCGCTTGTTTAGCCTAACAAAAAGAAGGCTGAGGGGAGATATGATAGCTTTCTATAAATATATAAGAGGGATAAATACCAGGAAGGGAGAAGAGTTATTTAAGTTAAGTGCCAATACAGGCACAAGAACAAATTGATATAAACTGGGCCATCAACAAGTTTAGGCTTGAAATTAGTTGGAAGTTGTGACCTCTCCATGCCCAGGGCAGCCACCTGCTAATGTCAAGGTCAGGGTAGGCTGTAAAATGAGAGCAGATTCTCCTAGCACTGGTGGGTGACACTGGAGTCAGACTTCCCAACCAGCCCAAACAGTGCTTCTGATTCCCCACACTGGTTATCAGGAAGCCACAATACAAATACACACAGCCCCCTTTACTGCATTTCAGTCTCTGGCTCCGAATCTGCCACTAGGTCCAGTAAGGAGACCAGTTATTTAAACTCTATGCTCTTTACAAAAAAGGTTCCCTCTGATCCCAAAGGGTACCCCACAGTACCAGATCAATATAAATTTGGATCTTACCCAAAATACCACGCTGCCAGCCAATCCTTTAGTAACTTAAACTACAGGTTTATTATAAAAAGAAAATCAAACAATAAGAGAAATGTTAAAGGATTAAAGCAATCAGATACATACAAATGATTTGAAAGTCCATATATATCAGGTTTCTAGAAGAATTGTGGAGTTGCAGGCTTGTATAGTCCTTCTCGTGTGCATCTAGTACCTGGATGGGTCTCAGTCCTTTATTTCACAGCTTCAGTTTGGTTGAAGATGGGTTGCTCCAGAGGTAGATTAGGTGACTGAAGACAGACAGACTGAAGACTGGTGACTGATGACAAAATGGATTCCAAAGGCTCCGCCTTATATATCCTCTGGCCCTTGCCATGCTGCTTATGGAATTTTACAGGAACCAAAATGGAGTCCAGAGTCACATGGGCCCGACCAGGTGACTCATCAAGTGTATCTCTGGCAATTCCCCTTGGGTCCCCTGCACCTGGGAATGTCTTAATGGGCCATTAAGCAGGCTATTGTTCTACAGCCATCCTGTCTGAGGCGTGGACCAGACAGCACCATTTAAAATTCTGATATATCAAACATAGCCATAACTTCCATTACACATATAACACATGAACACAAACATTAACATCTTACTTAGCACATTACAGCCTTTCTAACTGTACCTGACATGGCATATCTCAAATGAATCACTATGATTTTGACATACCGATGTCCAGCAATACAATAAATGCCCTCCCACCAATCCAGCCAGCGTGACAGAAGTTTCTAACCATCAGAGAAGTGAAGTTCTGGAACAGCCTTCCAAGGAGAGAAGAGGAGGCAAAATACCTAATTGGCTTCAAGACTGAACTTGATAAATTTATAGAGGGGATGTTATGATGAGACTGCCTACCATGGCATGAGGCTAATCTGCAACTGCTAGCAGCAAATATCTCCAACAGCTGGTGATAGGACACTAGATGGGGAGAGCTTCAAGATACTACAGAGAATTCTTTCTCAGGTGTCTGGCTGGTGAGTCTTGCCCACATCTTCAGGGTCTAACTGATCACCATACTGGGGTCAGGAAGTAACTTTCCTCCAGGTCAGATTGGCAAAGAGTTTGGGGTTATTTGTTCTTCCTCTACAACATGAGGTCACTTGCAGGTTTAAACTACTGTAAATGGTGGATTCTCAGTAACTTGAAGTCTTTAAATGATGGGTTGAGGACTTCAGTAACTCAGTCAGAGGTTAGAGATCTATTATAGGAATGGGTGGGTGAGGTTCTGTGACCGGCAATGTACAGGTGGTCAGATTAGATTATCATGGTGATCCCTTCCAGCCTTTGAGGCTATACATCTATAAGAATTTCATTTTTCAAACAATTTCAGGGTTTTCCCATGTGGTTCTGTTGTGGTGCAAAATGAAACCAAAATCTTTCAACATTTTTCATGAAAAAAACCACAGAGAGCAATAGCCAACATCCCAGTGGTCAGGGAACGTACCTGAGATATGGAAGACCCAGGTTGAAGTCACTGGTCCAACTCGGGTAGAGCATAGGGTCTTTGGCCTCTCACATCTTGGTAAGTGGGCTATTGCCCATTCTGGAATGGTGGGTCTTGGTCTCTTTATCTGACCAGGATCCCCATCCTGGCTTTGAGAAACCTTGTGGAAACTGTTATACTCTCATGAAGTATTTCGGTTTCAACAAATCATCATTTTCCAGCAAAAAAGAGTTTACCTGAAAAGTTCCTGACTGGCTCTTCGTAAAAATCATGAGGTTTAAAAAAATACTATATTGTGTTGGGGTTTACTTTGGCATGCTTTCTTACTTTTCAGCCTTTAGGAGAAAGCAACTTGCCCCCAGTTTATGTGCAACCATTTCATGTGTCGAATGCAGTCTTCTACCTACTCAAAATGCATATGCAAAATTGTGAGCCTTCTTCCTTGTTATTCAGAAGTGGCTTCATTTACCTACACCTAAAGGTGGTGAAAGAAATTTTGATGGAACTATTTTCTGTCAGAATATATAGTTCTGTTCAAATCAAAATGCTTTGTGAAATCAGGTTGATTTTGCCAGAATTTCGTTTAGAAAGAAAACTGGGCATAAAAGTTCTGATAATGTTGAAACATCCCAGTTGGAAATCTTTTGGATGAAATGTTTGGAGTTTATAATTTGAAATGATTTTTTGTTTAATTTTTTAAAATTTTGTATTGTGTTTTATGTTATAATATAAAAAAGGCAAAATCAAAATACAACATTTTGGTCAAAAGCAATTTGTTCACCCAAAATTTTCCTTCATAGAGTTGGTATGTGGGGTTCTGTGGCTTGCAAAGTGCAGCAGATCAGACTAGATGATCAAGATGGTCCCTTTTGACCTTAAATTCTATGAGTCTATGAGACACACATAAAAGGGTTAGGATAGGGATAGGGAAATGGGTTCAGAAAATAACAGCATGTGCACAATTTGTAACCCATGATAACCAATAAGTGTAGCTCAGCACAATCTAACATGACAAATAATTAAAATAAAAAATTAGAAATAAGTTATGTAATGAAAAATAGTGCAAAATTCCTCCAATTAACTATTCACAAGGAATCATTTCACTATCTTTATGGGGTGATCCCCTTATACCAGCTTCAAGACTCTGAAGATTTACCTGCTCTTCCTAGAAAAGTGACTTCTGGCCCTTTAACTTGCAGCTGGTATCACTGATCTATCTTTGGGAAGGGTTGAGGGTCCTGGTGAGTGACAGATCAATCCAGGATTGATGAGAAAACAAATCAGTTAACTTTTAACCAATTGTGTGCTACCTGCTGTCACATCATAAGCAGATCACCAGTGGAAGGCAGCAATTTATATATTTTGATTGATTTAAAATGCTTACATCCTAAGCTTTGGACCTGTGTACAAAATACAGAGAAATTCTTCTGACCTATAAATTGGGCCATTGTTCCAAACTAAAAACCTCCCAATCTTTTCCAGCTTCTCCATCTCATCCAAAGCAACCTGTCATCTTTTTACTTCTCCCCCACAAAGAAAGCTTAGAAGAAGAGAGAGATTTTGCAGCCTGAAATGAAGGTCACATTATCAGGACTGTCTCAGAATAAGGGGAAGTGCAGTAGAGACTTGAGGATTCCTTATTCATGTCATTTAATCACGACTGGAGCAGTGTTTAGATGATAAAGAGGTAAGAAAACCTGACCCCATCCATCTACCCTAAAACTTCCATTATTGCTGCTTCTGATAGAGTTGTACCTCCAGCAATACTCTCTTTGTGCCAGTTACCCTGGAGTGAATAGAGCTTCTTTGCTCATAGATCCTAATGCAGGGTGTGTGTCAGGACAGGGAGGAAAAATTCCCAGCTATGGATAGCCCTTTTGCAGTCTAATGTAGGTCAGAGCAGCCCCTCAGCTCCTCTAACTTGAACTGGGACCAGGGTTGAGTAGAGAATCAGAGAGCTGTAATCGGATCCCTGACAACCCCCATTTCTGCACTGGATGCAACAAAGATTCTAGTCCACTGCTTGTAGAATTGGTGCGTGCACCAATTGCTCATGGCTCTCCTTTTTGCACTTCTTGCATAAAATATACACATGTGATACGTATGTTGTCTATATATGTTGTTTTCCATCCAACAGTATCTCTAGATACAAACTCTGGGTCCTATTCTGCAACACCTGTCCCACCTCAAGTAACACTTACCCATTTTTTGTAATCAGCAGGACTATGCTCTGCAGGTGCACTACTCAGTACAAGAAAGATTAAAGCATCAGGCTCTCCCTCCCTAGGTCCGAGTGGGAGCAGAGTAGTTTTTCTGCATTAGTAACGCACCATACCAGTGTTTTAGGAGAGGAAATGAAGATGAACTTCTCCAACTGAAAATCCAGAAGATATTTCAGGTACATTCAGGTAGCCAGAATGTAATTCCCCAGACTGGAATTTGGCCAGGACACTGCACACTTTAATGCTGCTACGCTTGTGAAAAATGGCTTAGGATATTTAATGACTATGAATGGTCATTGGCTTTATATTGCATCTGAAAGACCTAAGTGTCTCTAACTTCCTAGGTACTGTACATCAGCCATTCATTGTGACCTAGTATCTTTAGCAACAACATGAAAATTAACAACACAATAAAAATATTATAATTAAATGAAGATCTTTAATTTTAGCATCAAAACATGTTCTTTTATGGGTTTTTTTTTAATTCCATCTTTTCATATTTCTTGAATTTGGCATCAGGAAATCATAATTTATTTTGAATCATTTTCCTTTCCCTCAAATTTACCTGGCACTATGGGCAACTAATATAGATACTAAAGATCCAAGCCCCAAAAGTCCCTCCGTCCTGCCTGTACTCCCATAGCTTCAGTGGGAGTCATGAGAGCTCATGAGCTATCCACATGACTTATCAAGTTGATCAGTATTTAGTAATTCTTGTCACTAATATTTCCAGGGTTATCGCATGACATTATCTCACCATATTTTTTTTTATCTCTGCTTGATACATTAGCAACCATGTGCTGTTTGTACATCAGAATTCCCTTAGCAATGTGAAAACAGGATGTCAGGATAATATATCCACATCTGCTTGATATAAAGATATCCCTTAAATACTTTACAGTGTCTTTTAATGCTTTAAACTCTGATATTCAAAGTATATTTTCTATTTGTTTTTTTTTAAAAAAGTCTTATTGGTATCTTAAATGACCCTTAATTTAATGGCTGACAAAATGGCCAAATGGCAGTTTTTATTACAGATCTTAAAATACTGCACTTGATTTGTGCCAAGACATCAAATCCATCATTCCCCCTGAGCATAATGAGTTCATTACCTTCTTTCTGTAGTTTATAAACTATAACATTATTTTAGCTTGAAAATAAGGAGATGCAGAATTGCTGGTAACAATCTGGATAGTATCTACACACTTATCAGTTGCAGTACAGATAATATGGATATTATGGATTGATTGATTGATTGATTGATATAATATGCCTTTAGCTCTCTGTGCCCAATTTTTTAAGGAACAAATAACCCTTGTAGAATTTACATTATCTGTTTCTGCAATGTCTTATTAAGGGAACAGACAAAATCAGATATAATTCAACATCATGTTCCACTTTGTAGCACATAGCTATTTGAAAATAAGGTGTACAAGTCACTACAAAAGGTAGAATACAACACATAAGACAACAGCATAGTCCATCACTAAATGACTACTGGAAACCTTCAAAGCCAATATTAATTAATAAATAAACATTTATGCAATGTTGACTCAAATCTAAGTAAAATATAACTACTAAATCTTTTCTGAAATGGTATTGTTGAAATGGGAGACAACACAATGGAGTAATCAATATTAATACTGAAGTATTAACCATCAAATCAGGAGAACAAATTTAGAAATTCTTTGGAATTCAGCAAAGAAGGAATTAGTACTAACTTCCACTTTCACCAGTAGGTTGAAATAGTCACTGTAATCTAAGCACCTGTAGACAGTCTGAGGCACAATATGCCACAAGGACACAGGTACCAGGAGTCCTGCAAATTTCATGTGAAAAGCCAAAGACCCCTGTCTTTTGATTTGGGTTATACAAATCCAGACTGCCTCAAGAGGTTAAGGCATTTGGAATGAGTGCTGCTAGTAGACAATATTTATAGAACCTTCTCTAAGCTACTGTTTGAAAGAGCCATTGATGTCTGAGTGAAGTTTTTATGTAATCTTCTCTCTGATATGCTGCAAATGCCTGAATCTGTAATGAAGTAATAAGGAGAGCCTGAGGTGTTGGAGAAGGTGGGACATGTGAGCTAACTTGCCTTCAGCAACTTGTTATGGATTTACAATGATCTAACTAGGAACTAATAGGAAAGAGATAGAAAATATCATAATGCTGCTTTATAAATCCATTGTGCACCCTCAGCTTGAATACTGTGTAGAGTTCTTATTGCCCCATCTCAAAAAAGGATATAGTGAAACTGGAAAAGGTTCAGAGAAGTACAACAAAGACAAAGAGTATGGAACAGCTTTAATTTGAGGCATGATTAAAAAGATTACAGCTGTTCATCTTAGACAAGAAATGACTAAGAGGAGATATGATAGAGGTCTATAAAATCATGAATGGTGTGGAAAAAATTAATAGAGCAGTGTTATTTACTTTTTCCCACAATACAAAAACAAGGGTCACCTAATGAAGTTAATAGGCAACAGGTTTAATACAAACAAGAGGAAGTATTTTTTTGCACAACACACAATTAACCTGTGGAACTCATTGACATAGGATGTTGTAAAGGCCAAAAGTATAACTGGACTCAAAAAAGAGCTAGATAAGTTCATGGAGGATAGGTCCATCAACACTTATTAGCCAAGGTAGTCAGGGATGCAACTCCATTCCTAGGGCTACCCTAAACATCAACATGCCAGAAAAGGAAGGCATGGGTAGATTACGCCAACTGACTTGTTCTGTACATTTCCCATAAAGCTCTAATATGGGCCACTGCGTGAGACAGGATACTGTGCTAGGTGGACCACTGGTCTGTGTCAGTATGTCAGTTCTTATGATCTTAACTGGGTACAGAATTTTTATTCGGGTCTTTTTATTATTTTTGTGGAAATACAGCTACTTTGATTCATGTCTCTATCTCCTGATATGCAAGGCCTTAATAGATTGATAGATTTCAAGGCCTGAAAGGACCATTAGAACATCTAGTCTGACCTCCTGTATATCACAGGACAGAGAAGTTCACCCAGATACCCCTCTATTGAGACCAGTAACTTATGTTTAGCTAAAGCAGCGGTTCTCAACCTGTGGGTCACGACCCCGGCGGGGGTCGAACGACCAAAACACAGGGGTTGCCTAAAGCCATCAGAAAATACATATTTCCGATGGCTTTAGCCGCTGAGAAGTCGCGCTACCATCTGTAGCAGCGCTATTCAGCTGGAACGCACACCGTTATGGATGCGCTTTCCAAACTGAATGCCTGCGCACATGCGCAGACGTGATTGCATCATCCGTCCGGGGCCTAAGGGGCAGGGGAAGCGGGGGGAACGCTCCACAGTCCATAGCAGCGCATTACGTGTGTCCGGCGCTTGCTGACGTCATCAGTGGGCGGACGCAGCAAGCGCCGGAGGACAGAAGCCTAGGAGGCAGAGAGCCAAGAGGCAGAGAGCCAAGAGAGCCTGCGAGACAGCCTGCTGGTGTAAAAAAGGTTAATAATGTAAAAACAGTACACACACCATACACACAATACTGTGTAAGTGTAAGGTGCTTTGTGTGTAATCATTATACAGTACACAAAGCAGCTTACACTTACACAAAGCACCATACATTTACACAGTGTGAACTACATCGGTCTTATACTATAAGAGACCACTATAAGATGTAGTCTTATGTCCGAATCATAACTGTAGCAAAATTACAGTTTTGAAGTAGCCACCAAAATTATTTTTTGGTTTGGGGTCACCGCAATATGAGGAACTGTATTGTGGGGTCACGGCATTAGAAAGGTTGAGAACCACTGAGCTAAAGCATTACTTCCAAAAGGGCATCCAGTCTTGATTTGAAGACTTCAAGGAATGGATCATCCACTGCTCCCCTTGGTAGTTTGTTCCAGTGGTTAGCTACCCTCAGAGATGAGACATAACTGTTGAGAGTGGATGAGGGGGCACAATTTAAATGTTCTGATGGTATGCAGTGAGATTCAGGACAGGGCATAAAAATCTGTCAGAAATCTGGGGGAAGGAGGGCACATGACCTCATGTGCTCCTTCCCACATGTTGCCTCTGATCATCCTCTCTATTAAAAATTTGTACCTAATTTCTAGTTCAAATTTGTCTGGCTTGAACTTCAGGCAATTGGTTCTTGTTATGTCTTTCTCTGCTTGGTTAAAGAACACTTAGTATCTGGAATTTTTCCCTGAGAAGGTACTTAAACATCATAATTAAAGATATGCAGATTATATTTTCTAGTACAGCAAAGTCAGATTTGAACTCTGCCCCATTCTTTCAAAATACCAGTAGTTATTCACTGATTAAGTTATGAGATCTTCCACTTCAAAAAAATTGAATTCAGATTTTACTCTCCAAATTCAGAAAATGACTCATAGGAATTGGACTAAATCAGTAGTCTGCACCACAGTCATTGCAAGAAGTGGTGGTGGGAGAGATTTCTTTAGAAGAAACATTTCATAACCATGCAGTGAACTTCACTTTTTAACAAACCCTTCCTCTCCCAAACTCACCGCCAGTCTCTTTTGAAGAAAGCAAGGGGCTTTTGGTGAGTGCTATAGGAAGACCAGAGATACACAAAGCTTCATATAGTTCGCACGCAGGTGTTTGACTTTTAATAGCCAGAGGCAGCCTGATTTTATGGAGGATTCATGCCTATTTATTGTTCTTGCTCACAGAAACAAGAAATATTCTCAATGCCTCTCTGTTCAGTGTCACATCCTCTGGAGTGTAAGTAAGTTAGAGGTACAGACACATAATTTGTGAAGGGTATAAATTCAATTTTGAGAAAATGAAGTGCTCAATTCTGCCTGCATCATGGTTTTTCAGCATTTCATAATAACTCCCACAGCAGTGAAGATGGTGTGGGAGTGCACTTTGAATGGTGGGCAATGTATCTCGGGAACAAGATTTTTGCCAAAACAAATTTGCATCGCTAACTTTTTAATCATATATACATGATAGGGACTTCCCTAATGTCTGAAAATGGTTCATCATGCCTGCCTGATTTTGGTTGCTGTTGCCTTAGATAACTGCAGCTATTCACATCTTCTGCCTCAGGCAGAATTTGGACAGTTATCACTTGATTTGCTCAGGAACAGTTGAGGTAAATCTGGGGAAACACCAGGCTGCAATTCCTATTTTGACCAATAGGCTATGGTAGCATCTGCAGCCTGTCTGCCCTGGTGACTGCGAATCTGAAGAGCTGCCTTTGCGTTGTGGGCTTCTTTGAATTGGAAGAAATAGAAATTTAAAAGAGCATCTCAGCTTCCGTTTACTGTCTAGCCCTTTTCCTTGAGTATATAGCACTGATAAAATCAACTGATCTAAAGCTGTTGCTGTGGTGGAAGAGAACAAGGAGCTGGGCTGCACTTCTATAGCAAAGGGCAGAGTGAAACCTGGAGATACTCCTACACCTGCCCCCTTCTCCCTACACTTTATGTAATGTGAATCAATTAATTTTTGGGTCCAACCTGATATCCTTAGGTTGGATCTGTGCCTATTGGTGAATGTGGAGGACAGAAATAAGTGGGGAATGGCAAACATTCGTTTTGCAGGTTCTTCATGAGACATTAACAATGGTTATGGGATACTGGTCCCCACACAGGTCCCACTCTTGCAAAAAGAGCTGCATGGGCTCATGTAGAGCCCCAATGATGTAGGCGGGGCTCTGTGCAGACTAGGTCGCCACCGTCCTAGTTCTCTTTGCAGGATAGGGACCACAATCTCTTGCAGCTGCTGGCAAGATCAGGATCTTGGACAGTATTTACAGGCTTCAATAGTCTTTGCAAAATGTTGTCACATCAGAAGCGCCTGGCTGTTTTCGACGGTCACTGTAGCTCTCTCCATTGTCAGCCTGAAATACTGTTTTCAGAGATCTCACTAAGAGCTTGTTGGATGCAGTGTAAGGCCTGGACTATCTCTATTTTGAATGAAAAGGGGAAGTCAGACTTATCTAATTGAGTCTACTACAGCACTTCTATATAACAGTTGTAAACAATATATCCCTCAAACTGAAGTCAAACACTAATCCATTAGTCTAATACAGGATAGTGTTCATATATGAATTTATACATAACTTACATTGGGTTGAAAGAGCATTGCTTCCCATTTTCACATTAAGTTCTGATAGTAAAATTAACAAATGTGATTCAGTTTTCTCCTCAAGGCATGAAGCTGGAGAAAAAAAGCAAGAAAAGGAAGAAGTAGCTTCTACATTTTTCCTCCTAATCAACCATGCATATTGCTGTTGAAAGTGAGAGAGGAAGATAATATGAGAATCAGGCAAGAAGCCAGATGACATTGTATAAGGCATCTTTGTATAACTGCTAGCTACTATCTTATAATATAGAACACAGAGATTTCTATTTAGCAGTGCTGATTGAATAGTAAAAAAAAAAATTAAAAAATAAAAGCTAGGATATGTCCGTAACCTGCACTGTACGACTGCTATTGTCTATGCTTGGTATAGACTTAATGGAGAAGCTAATTACTGTGTGTTTGTTTTTTATTATGTTTGCTATATTGCATGGAGAAATAATATGATTTTTTTCCCTCCAAGGGTTTTCAGAAAACAAACAATGCAAATAAAAACATGGTGGGGAAAAATCAGCCTTAATTAATGCTCATTAGGTCCTCTGGTTTTATTTTGCAAGGAGAAGTTGGAAGGTGAGTATAGAATACACTGGACAACAAAGATTTTGCTTCCTGAATACTTTTGGGTGTATCGTATGGATTTTGGGCTGCTGATTACGAAAATCACCATGAAATTTCCCTACCACGTACCGTTTTTTTGAAATTGCCTATATTTGTTATTTCAATTCATAATCTAAGTCTATTAAAATGTTGCCCACAATGTGAGCTGAAAAGTTTTCTATCTTGTGTCCAAGCATGCCTGGGCATGAAGTGACACTGCACCTAGTGCAGGCCACACAACTTGCAGTGGGAATGCTAAGGCTTAGGCAGGGCAGATGCTGGCAGGACAGGTTTTAGAAAAGCTATAAAAGCATTTCATACACACAGTTCTATGCATTGCGTTTATATCGATTTGCATTCATGTTGATGCACATGCTCAATTAGCATAGCATATTGTGTGTACTCACAGCAACAAAGCAATTGTATTTTCAGGAGGATTCATGATAGCAAAATGTCTCGCCAATGTCGCAACAGCCGTGATACGTTCTGTTACATTTGTGCCGAATATACGTTTAAACCTCAAAGACGGAGTATGACTGCATGTATTAAGAAAGCATATGAGCTCTACTTTGCCTGTAAAATTTGTGATCAGAGCCTGGGCTCCTCACATTTATTGCGCAACATGCACTGTCGATCTTAGAGTTTGGCTCAGAGGTACTTGGAAGTCAATGCCATTCGCTGTCCCAATGATATGGCAAGAGCAGAAGGATCATGTGACAGACTGTTACTTCTGTCTGATCAATGTGTCTGGGTTCTCTGCTAAAAACAAGAAATCCATTGAATACCCCAATCTCCCTTCAGCCATGAGACCTGTGCCGCATGACGACAGTCTTCCAGTACCGAAGCCACCAGAGACTTGGAGCCTAGAGGAGGCAGACGAAGATGCCATGATGCTCGAGCTAGGAATGGAAAATGACACTGATCCAGATTTTGAACCATTTACGTCGAGTGAGCCTCATCTGATAACTCAAGCTGAGGTAAATGACCTGGTCAGGGACTTGGGTTAGTCAAAGGCAAAAGCAGAATTACTGGGTTCAAGACTGCAAGGATAGGGTCTGCTGTCACCAGGCATGAAAATTTCTGTCTTTCACAGCCATCAAGAAGATTTGACACAATTCTTTGGTCAGGTTGGTAATCTGTGTTTCTGCACTGACATTGATGGGCTGTTCACTGCTTTGGGTTGCCAGCAAGACCCACAACAATGGCATCCTTTTATTGATTCATCAGTGTAAAGCTGTGTTGTTACACAATGGCAATTATTCTTCAATACCAATTGGCTATGCAGTACAGATGAAAGAAACCTATGGAAATGTGGAATTTTTGTTGAAACACATACAGTACAGCAACTACAGCTGGAACATCTGTGGTGATCTGAAAGTAGTCACGCTGCTACTAAGAATGCAGCTTGGATACACCAAGTACTGTTGTTTCATTTGCGAATGGGACAGCCATGCTAAAGAGTCTCATTACATTAAAAAGGACTGGCCACTCCATAAGCAGTTGGTTTCAGGATAGAAAAGTGTGGCACATAAACCACTTGTAGGCCCGACAAAGATATTTTTGCCTCCTCTTCACATAAAACTTGGACTGATGAAAAATTTTGTGAAAGCGATGAACAAGGAAGGTGAAGGATTTCAAAACTTGAGACAGCTGTTTCCCAGAATCACTGATGCCAAGATTAAGGAAGGCTTTTTTGTTGGTCCACAAATCAAACAGGTCATCAATGATAGGCAGTTCGAAGAACCTGTAGTAGGGCTGGAGCAAATCGCATGGAAGGCATTCAAGGATGTTGTTGAAAATTTTCTTGGCAACTACAGAGCACCAAACTACGTGTAGCTGGTTGACAACATACTTCAAGTATACAAAACCATGAAGTGCAACATGTCACTAAAGATTCATTTTCTGCATTCACATTTAGACTTCTTCCCTGAAAATCTTGGTGCAGTTAGTTACGAGCATGGTGAAAGGTTTCACCAGGACATTGCAATCATGGAAAATCCGTATTAGGGCAACTGGAATCCATCAGTGCTGGCTGAGAGGAGAATTGCTAACATAGTTCCTATTTTTAAGAAAGGGAAAAAAGTGATCCTGGTAATTACAGGGCTGTTAGTTTGACTTTAGTAGTATGCAAAGTGTTGGAAAAAATTTTGAAAGAGAAAGTAGTTAAGGACACTGAGGTTACCGGTAATTGGGACAAAATACAACATAGCTTTCCAAAAGCTAGATCATGCCAGACCAACCTGATCTCCATTTCTGAGAAGATTACTGATTTTTTAGACAAAGGGAATTCAGTGGATCCAATTTACCTAGATTTCAATAAGACATTTGATACGGTTCCACATGTGGAATTATTAGTTAAATTGGAAAAGATGGGGATTAATATAAAAGTTGGAAGGTGGATAAGGAACTGGTTAAAGGGGAGACTACAGCAGGTCATACTGAAAGGTGAACTGTCAGGGTGGAGAGAAGGTACTAGTGGAGTTCCTCAGGGATCGGTCTTGGGACCAATCTTATTTAACCTTTTTATTACTGATCTTGTCATAAAAAGTGGCAGTGTGCTAATAAAGTTTGTGGATGATAAAAAGTTGGGAGGTATTGCTAATACAGAGAGGGATTGAGATACCATACAAGAAGATCTGAAAGACCTTGTAAACTGGAGTAATAGAAATAGGGTGAAATTTAATAGTGGAAAGTGGAAGGTGAAGCACTTAGGACTAATAACAAGAATTTTTTCTATAAGCTGGGGAAACATCAGTTGGAACTGACAGAGGAAGAGAAGGACCTGGTTGTATTGGTTGACCACAGGATAACTATGAATCGCCAATGTGATGTGGCTATGAAAAAAGTAATGTGGTCCTAGGATGTATCAGGTGAGGCATTTCCAGTAGAGATATAGAGGTGTTAGTACCATTATACAAGGCATTGGTCAGACCTTATCTGGAATACTGTGTGCAGTTCTGGTCCCCCAAGTTTAAGAAAGATGAACTCAAACTGGAACAGGTGCAGAGAAGGGCTACTAGGATGATTTGAGGAATGGAAAACCTGCCTTATGAGAGGAGACTCAAAGATCTTCACTCGTTTAGCCTAACAAAAAGAAGGCTGAGGGGAGATATGATAGCTCTGTATAAATACATCAGAGGGATAAATACCAGTGAGGGAGAGGAGTTATTTAAGTTCAGCACCAATGTGGACACAAGAACAAATGGATATAAACTGGCCATCAGGAAGTTTAGACTTGAAATCAGATGAAGGTTTCCAACCATCAGGGGAGTGTGGTTCTGGAACAGCCTTACAAGGGGAGCAGTGGGGGCAAGAAACCTAGCTAGTTTCAAGACTGAGCGTGATAAATTTATGGAGGGGATGGTATGATGGGCCAGCCTAATTTGGCAATTGATGGATCTTAGATTACTGGAGGTAAATAAGCCTAATGGCCTGTGAACAGATGTTAGATGGGGTGGGTTCTGAGTTACTACAGAGAATTCTTTCTGGGTGTCTGGCTGGTGAGTCTTGCCCACATGCTCAGGGTTTAACTGATCACCATATTTGGGGTCAGGAGGGAATTTCTCTCCAGGGCAGATTGGCAGAAGCCCTGGGGGGTTTTCGCCTTCCTCTATAGCATGGGGCACAGGTCACTTGTTGGTGGATGCTCTCTACCTCAAAGTCTTTAAATCATTATTTGAGGACTTCAATAACTCAGTCTTAGGTTAGGGGTCTATTACAGGAGTGGGTGGTGAAGTTCTGTGGCCTGCATTGTGCAGGAGCTCGGACTAGGTGATCATAAAGGTCCCTTCTGACCACAGAGTCCATGAGACTTCTGTGGTGACTGTGTGGCAGGCTGCTGTTCCAGAGCATGCCTCCTTGTGGCACGGCATGGTCCTGCAGGCTGTCTGCCCTCAGCTTTCTCATAGCTCTTCCAATAACTCACGCACAAACCAGAATATTTAAAGTAAGATTCCTCCTTGCGGGGTCTTATTTATTAAGTCATTTTAGAACACCAACTCATTGCCTCCTGTTTGTAAGACAGGGGTGGTCAATTATTCTTTGTCCAGGTCCAAATTTTTTGGTTAAGATATAGTCAAGATCCAGACTCCAGAGAAAATAATAAAACATTAATAACAACAATGATAATAATTAGTAAATAAAAAGCTTTTGGGGTCTGTTCAAAAGCGCCTGGTGGTCTGCATTTGGCCTGTGGTCCACCTATTAACTACATCTGCCCTAAGACCGCGTTGCCTCAGTTCAGGAGTCATACAGTTGGGGGTATGCTGGCTGATAGGTATTCTCCTCTAAAAACTGCATGTCTGTCCTCTAACTCTTTAAAGGCTTCTCCTCTACCACCACCCTGCCCTAAATTAGCCACCTGATCTGCTTGTCGTGTGACTGATAATTCTTCCCACAGAGAGAGGAGAGCTGAGTGAGACACAGATGGGGCTGGACCTCTTAAAGGGGCCAGTCGGCCTGTGACAGCCTGCCATCTGAGGGTCTCAAAACACTTTATAAGCATTAGTTAAGCTTTATGACATCTATGCTTGGCATGTAGTATTATTGCCATTCTACTGATGGAGAAACTGAAAATAACCACTACCATACAAGTACAACATTGTCCGATCCTGTGAAATGCCGTGTGCCTAGGGTGAGGGATGGGGGCACGTTCAATTCCCATTGCTTTTCCTATCAGGATTAGGTCCTAAACACACAACACAAATAGGAAATGCACTCAGAAGAGCATCCCCTGGGAGCTGAATAGCAATTGTCATATGCCGGACTGGAATTGTCAGACTGGAAATAAGGTATAAATTTTTACCAATAAGGGTAATTAGTCATGGGAAGAGTTTGCCAAGGGGCATGATGCATTCTCTATCACTGGCTATTTTAAAATCAAGATTAGATTTTTTCTAAAAGATGTGCTCTAGGAATTATTTTGGGAAAGGTCCATGGCCTGTGTTATACAGGAGATCAGACTAGATGATCACAGTGCTCCCATCTGGCCTTCGAATCTATGACTCTATGCCCATTAGAGAAATATTAAGACTACACCATACTGAAGAGCAATCAGTCAAAATTAACTCAGCATTGATTTTAACAAGCAGGTTCACAAAGTCTGGTCCTCCCAGCAAATAGGAAAATGGTATGATATTTATAGACTGGATTTTAAAAAGTTAGGAGCAGCTAATGCATTCCCTTTTGTTAGTTACGTCCCTCGTGCCTGCAAATTACTGTGTATTTTAGGTTTATTTAATTTTTAATGCAGCAATCTGTTATGTAATCAGATATATTTTAGGGGGAAATTATTATTATTGTGTCTTGCAGCCTGATTAATTTTCCTCTAAATTCTAGAAAGCAATTGAGTGTGGTTTTATATGGAGGTACAATGATTTCTCTTGTTTTCTACCATGTAAGAAGAAGCTGGAAGCCCTGTCAAATACACGTGGTATTTTAAGTAACAGAAAGGCAGCCTCTGTCAAGGTATCATGCAGAGACACTGATTAGTTTTCTAACATCTGATGAGCGAATGAGGTATTCTCATTCTGATTTTGGCATTTATGATGTGAAAAATTGTTGTCCCCCCAGGATCCTCTGTTGCCTCCACTGGCTTCAAGGAGGTAAGGCAGACCCAGATCTCAACATGAGGATAAGCTATTTCAGTGCCGAAGAGAGACAAGCAGAAAGTCACTAAACACTACTGGTCACTCTAAAGCACTGAAATCTTGAGCAGGAATGCAGAAAAAAAAAGCAGATGGAACAAGATCCTTTATTTCTGCTCCAACCTAGGATGTTATTGGACACGTGGTGAAGAGTGGGGGAGGATGGAGGGACTTATTTAAACATAATGTACATAGGAAGTTGGATTTTATTTACATGTATTGTAAGTAGGCTTGCTCAGAGATCAATATGCACAGGAGGAAGTGTTAGAACAGGGGAAGGAGTGTCAAGAATCTTGGGTTCTCTTTCTAAATCCCATTCAATCAGTGTGTGATGCTGAGCACGTAATTACTTTACTAAGCTTCAGTTTCCACATCTGTGCAATGGGGTTAATAAGAGTTACCAACTTCACAGGAATGCTGTGAACCTCAATGAATTAAAGCACTGGAAAGCACTTTCACTTAGATGAAAGATGACATAAGGGACAAATCCAGTCTGATGTTCTTTGGACTTCTAGCAAAATTTGTGCAGTTCTATTGAGCAAGGGTGGACTTGGATGTGGAGAGTGATGCACAAGGGGCATCACTCCTGTGTGATCACCTCCTGTGTGGCCTGCTCCAGCAGAACTCCCTATGTGGTAGCTGCTAGGAACATGAGTGGCTTTGGCACTGATGACTGAGGAGGCGACTAGGGGATCTGCTGCTGATTTGACACTCCTATGTTTCCATCCTGTGCGGGACCTGTGTGAAGCCCTTTGGAAGTTACTTAGTAGCCTTCACACGATGGATTCCTTATAGCCTCTGCATCTCCGTGTGCTCAGCACAAACTCTAAGTATTCCAGCCAAGGACTGGTCTTCAGGTTAGATCCCAAATATGTATAGTATTATTAGATACCTAATAAACTGCAGATCTTGTTTAGGAAGATGTACTGGTTAATTCATATTTAGCTCTTGCTCCTAGGCAAGCAGGAAAAGAAAAATCACTGTAAGCAAGGTCTTTTGCTCAGGAAATGTGTATAACAAGAAAGCAAAATACAAGTTAACACAGGCAGAAGTAAACAGGAAAGTCCCCCATTTTAAGGTTCACATGGGACATGGGGCATGAATGTATGGACTGGTAAAGCAAAACGGCCAACAAACAGTGTTAAGCCCACTGGATCATCTTCAATCCATGCATTATGCTTTTTTGGGATGATGGGTAAACATACTGCCCATAAAAAGACAAAAAGCAGGGCAGGAGAGCCTGGAGCGCCGGGCCTGGTGCAAGACTCCCTGGACTGCGAGTCAGGAGACCTACATTATGTCATGTGACAAGGGCAAAGAATTAGAAAGATGTTTTCTCCTATGACTGAATAAGGAACTTTATTAGACTAAGGAAAATACTGTTCTCTCTATAGCTGCTCTTGATCTCCGTCTGCTTTGCTGTAAAGCTTCTGCCTAGAACCTCCCCAGGCTCCAAGTGCCTGGCTTCCTGCTACAGATTTAAATAAAGAGAACATATAACCTCATAGGTTGTACTCCTGGGTCTACCACGGACCAGCTGTGTGACCTGGCGCATGTAACAAATACAAAAACTTCTAAAAGCGGTCTCTGAGTTTTTAATGCCTAGTTTAAATCACCTTGGGCCTGATTTTTAGAGGCGTGGGTACCTGCAGCTTTTCTTAACTTTAGCTGGAATGGCGGGTGATCAGCACTTCTGAAAAACATGTCTGAAGTGTGTCAAAAGTTTAACTCCGAAAAACAAAAATGTCTGAATCAGGGGCCACTTTGAAAAATGTGAGCCATAGTAATTTAGTTTCCTCCTCTGAAAAAATGGGAATAATGGTACTCGTTTGTGAATTGCCTTGAGAGCTACGGACTAAAGTCTGAAAACTGAATATTATTATTACCATAATTTGTATGGTAAGAGCTGAGCATTATTGACTGTTATATAAAATGTTTAGAAACCTGGTGTGAGCACTGTGCACCACTATATGAGCGAACTGAGTTTTATTCTCCATCCGGGTCTCCCACACCTTAGATGGGAGAGCCGTGGTATACTGAGCCCTCTCAATGGTGGGCAGGGTTCACATCACGCTTCAAACGCTCCCTCTGGCAAAGGTAAGGAACAGCACTGATATGCTCAGTAGGAAGCCCTCTCTTTTCCTCCCTTTGGCTAGAAGCATGCAATGCCAGGCCATGAAGCTTGGCTCAGAAAGGTACTTTTAAGACTCGTGGGCTCTGATAAAGAAAACTCCCTGAATAAGGATGTAAAAAAGATCCAATTATAGATGATCCGGTCATTTGAAATCTCTAATGGCCCACACTACATTTGATTTCCCTCTCTATGAGATCTTGCTAATGCAGCAAGACGTATTTCTAATCAGTTTCCAAAATAAATACAGTTTATACCAGGCCAGTACGTTGGAGAGGATTAGTTCTCCTTCTGCCATTTTTGTATATATTACTGTTTATTCAGTTGCTTTACATCCAAGGATGTTGTGTCTCATGGATACATTTAAGGCAGTAAATTAAAGCAGTACACACTAGTGGTTTCATTAGTGAGAAGTGTTGAAGCCCATGCATTTGTAAGCACTCCACTCTAATCTTGCTACGACCATATTGTATGGAAGACATTAATGTGTTGTTTTAATTTGAGACTCAGGCACTCAAAAGCTCTCATCAGGAATAATTTTCAAGCCTTCCAAGATAGAGGAGATAAAATAAAGCACTAAAAATAAATAATTCAAGGCGGATTTTATTCATTATGCCACGTTTTCTATGGGCAACTATTTACGTAATTTCTCATATGCTGCCAGTCGGAGCTGCATCTTGTAGTACTTATTGCTTCAGACAAACTGTTTGATTTATGCATTTACATTTTATTATCAAGGCAAGTTTAAATCTATCTGGTCCTCTGTTCACATTTTTGACACCTTAAAAGAAAAAAGACATCCATAGACAAGCATCAGCAATTTCTCTAGTCCCTTTTCAGAGAAGAATGCATGAATTCTTCTTGGTTAACCCTGTTTATGCTGCATACAAAAGAACCTGGAAGAAATGGCCCAGTGTGAAATACCTAAATACCCAGGAACTGCAGATTCCTGTCACAGCAAGGACAACTCTGGCCTTCATTTACCATGTGCCCTCTCTGAATTAGGAATATTGGTTGTTTTAAAATATATTAGCTACCCTGGTTTTAATTAACATGTATTAACATGACACAGTAATCAATTATTAGTTAGCAATACATTAATTAACGTTAACCACAGCGTATCCTAGTAGGATATTGGTCACTCTACCTACCTTAAATATATGTAGCTGCTCACCCATTTTGTTCTCAGTCACATTCCCCTTACTGTATGTTTTTCTTTGCTGGCTTTCCCACTAGGTGTCGGCTGCAGGACGATTTTGTGACCACTGTAGCATTTGAAACAATGTAAGTGAAGGATAAGGGTAATGCAAGTCCTAAACATCAGGGCAAAGGCTGTGCACCTGTAGGAATCAGGAAATAGCTTTACTGCATAATGTACTCAGGGCCAAATCAGCTGATCAGGAAATAATACACCTTAGTATTGTAGGACTTTCAAGTAGAAGGGAGCATTTGTTAAATCAAAAACCCAACTTCATTTGCTTTTCACATTGTTTTCATTACTTTCCTGTTTGGCAATTACCAAAAACTTTGAGTGGCAGGATTCTTCCTGTAAGTAAATGATCACCACCAGAGGAGGTGTCCAAATAAACTGTTCACCTAAACAAAGGACTATGCCTTTAAAGCCTGTGTGTCACTCACATCTGAACCTGCAGTGACACCAGAGTGCAGGTGTCCATGCCGTTCCAGGCTATGCCATAAAGGACAGGATTAAGATTGCCGGGCAGAGCCAGGCATCAAGAAGGAGAAGCGGGGCTGGATGAGGGAGAATGGACAAAGTAATCCCAACTCCAACAGTTCAGAAATCATGAGATGGGCCCAGAGCCGTGCGATTTTAGAAACGCGTTTACACTGTGGCTATTGGTCGGGTTTTTTAATTTTCAACCTCCCTCTGCCAGTCCCCCGTATGTGTGGGACAGTTCATGTTGCCAGCTCTCCACAGTTAGCGTGAAAGGTCGTTCTGGCCCCCACACTAGGAACTCTCAAGGGCTGCCTGATGATATAGAGCTTCCAGCCCCGCCCCAAACATCATTCTGTGCCCCACATCTGTCCCTCCCCTATCCCAGGAATTAATTATGAACCCCAGCAGCCCCCCGTCGATCCCACCACCCTCAGTAGACATATGCTCTTCCTGCAGCTCCAGGGGTTCTTCACCCCTCTCTCCCAGTCCTGTGGGGGAGGGGCAGGCAGCTACAGCAGGGACCACTCTCCCCCTTTCCAGAGAAGATGATGCAGAGTGTCACCGTGCCTCAGTGGGTCCCAGCTGAGGATGCCAAATTCAGGACAAACTGCTGAGAACTAGGGCGGGCTTGCCTCAAACGGGGGGTTATTCTATTTTTGGATTATACCAAGCCACTAAAAAAAGTGAACTTCTGTCTCACTATACTGGCTAGCAAGAAGTAAAAAATGCAATCTCCTTAGGCATTTCAGCCCTGGCTCGCCACCCAGGTAACTAGATTTTTATGAGACATGGTTACTGAAAGACAATTTCATCAATTATAGGGTCCTTCTAACCAAGGCATCAGTCATACAGCCAGATCAATATATAATATCTTACCCAATAATCACTTTAGTAGCTAAACTAAAGGCTTAATAATAAAAGAAAGGAGAGTCTAAATGGTTAATAGATCATATGCATATAAGGGATTTTTCAGTGTTCATAGATCAGAATCACAGAAGTGGTGGAATAAACTGCTAGCTTGCAAAAGTGCTTGACTGGAATTACCCAAACAGGTTGGGGGGTCATCAGTCCTTGTTTAAAGCTCCCTTGTTAGAAATCCAGTCCTGAGAAATGAAGCAGGAAATGAAGACAAAATGGACATGTCTCAGATGCCTTTTTATATCCTTTGCCACATGCATGGAATTTTACTGTCACAAACAAATCCCACAGCCTCTGTTTGTGGAAAGTTACTGGCCAAGAAAGAGTCCAGGATCACATGAGCATATCACATATCCCTACATGCTTTGATAACTCACAGGGGGGGTAGCCATTGGCTCCTCAAAGTCTGAGGCATCCACAGAAAGAACTATCTGGGCAGGATGAGTTTCTTCTGTCCCATTGTTAGAGTGAAGTGTCCTTAATGGGCCAACAGCACATAGCTGTCTAGCTCTAACTGGTTCGATCCAGTTGGTGTTACCCAAGAACACAGCGCATGCATAGATACCAGCGCATAGCCAATATTCATAACTGCAGATACAAAATGGATACACAGATATAAATAGCATAATCCTTACCTGGCAAAGCATAACTTTTCCATTGACACCTACATGACATACTTTGTACAAGATTTGCTGCAATTTTATAACCATGGCAATACCGATTATATAGATGGTCATATTCAATCATACAGCATCACGCAGAGATGCAGAGGGAAAGGGGGAGGAGCAGACAGGCCCCATTTTCACAAGATGGGAAGGGGGAGCCATGCCTTGGGTTTGCTCCCTAATGCCAAGGTTTCTGCTCAAGGGCTCCATACACTATTGCTTCCACCCCTCTGAGGATGCTGTATATTGTGAGCCTCATCAGTGGGAGAGAATGCAACACAAAGGGCAGTAGCAGAGCCCCACCTACCCAGCCGCTAAATAGAGCTTGAATCACAAGAGATGGACTGGGTGGGCTGAAGTCTCAGGACAGGACCTGGAAGCACTTCCCAAGGGACTGGAGAGAGGCTTGCCTGAGTGCACCGCAAGCCTGGGACTAGTGTCCCCACTGACACCAAACCAGGAGTTGGGTTAAGTGGCTGGGGAAGAGGGAGGGATGTGGGGAAGGGATATTTGCCTATTGAATGTTCACAGCAGGTGGAGAACTGAGTTAAAGGACTTCTGCCAGGGGAGTGTTTTTATCATCCTTCATTTCATTATATCATTGCTGTGTTTTCTCAGGCTGATGCTTCCCCCTACCCGTACCATGAATAAAGTTTCCCTCACAGACTCAGTGCCTGGGTGTGGGGTAGTATTAAGGGTGCTCCAGGAAGATATTTAATGAGTCCAGATGTTCTGGGTAAGCTGGTGATGTTTGTCAGTTCTAAGAGGGACGCCCAGCTATTTGACCCCAGCCCTGGTTGCAGTGGACAATACCTGGCAGAAGGGTTACATTTGCTACCATGCAGTAGCTGGGAGACAATATCAGTGGGAGTTGCAGGTGCTCAGAACCCCTCAAGATGGAGTTAAGTATTTATGTAAACCAAATTATTAAAACATAGGTGACTACAGTTAGACATCTGAATAAGTGGCCTGATTTTTCACCCACAGCTCCAATGACAAACCTCTACAGAAGTTTATAAGTGAAATCCAGTTCTGCACATCAACATTGTTGCCATACTTAAGCTGCTCTTTCTTGTTACCCTAGTTGAGAATGTAGCTGTGTAATCGCTATGCCTTTGTTTTCTTTGTACAGTACATTTAAACTTTAGAGGAGTCTGCCTGTCTGTTAAGGCTGCTGCCTTTTTGTGCGGCAGGGTCAATGCAGCATGATACAGAGGACAGGCTCTTGTTGGTCTTCTTTGTTTAATTGTTTTCTTCATCAGAACATAGGTATGGCCATACTGGGTCAGATCAATAGTGCATCTAATAGATAATGCTAGACCTATCCTCCATGAATTTATCTAATTCTTTTTTAATCCAGTTATACTTTTGACCTTCACACCATTCCCTGGCAATGAGTTCCACAGGTTGACTGCATTGCGTGCAGAAGTACTTCCTTATGTTTGTTTTAAACCTGCTGCCTATTCATTTCACTTGATGATCCTGGGTCTTGTGTTATGTGTAGGGGTAAATAGCAGTTCCTTATTCACTTTCCCCACATGATTCATGATTTTATAAACCTCTATCATAGCCTCCTTTAGTCATTTTTTTAAAGCTAAATAGTCCCAGTCTTTTTAATCTTTCCTCAGATGGACGCTGTTCCATACCCTTCTCTGTTGCCCTTCTCTGTACTTTTTCCACATTCTAATTGATCTTTTTTGAGATGGGGTGACTAGAACTGCATACATTATTCAAGATGTGGGCATGCCATCAATTTATATAGTGACATTGTGATATTTTTTGTTTTATTACCTATCCCTTTCCTAATGGTTCCTAACATTCTGTTAGCTTTTTTGACTGTTGCTATTGAGTGGGATGTTTTCAGAGAATTATCCACCATGACTCCAAGATCTCTTTCTTGAGCGGTAACAGCTAATTTAGACCCCATCATTTTGTATGTATATTTGGGATATTTTCCAATGTGCATTACTTTGCTCTTATCAATATTGAATTTCATCTGCCATTTTGTTGCCTAGTTTTGTGAGATCCCTTTGTAACTCTTTGCAGTCAGCTTTGGACTTAACTATCTTGAGTAATTTGTACCAGCAGCAAACTTTATAATCTCCCTATTTACCTCTCTTTCCAAATCATTCATCAATATGTTGACTATCACTCATCCCAGTACAGATCCTTGTGGGATCCTGCTATTTACCTCCCTCCACTGTGAAAACTGACTGTTGATTCCTAACCTGACCTGTTTCCTGTCTTTTAACCAGATACTGATCTATAAGAAGATCTTCCCTCTTACCCCATCACTACTTTCTTTGCTTAAGAACCTTTAGTGAGGGACCTTATCAAAGGCTTTCTGAAAGTCCAAGTACACTAAAGCTACTGGATCACCAGTTTGTTGACCTCCTCTAAAAATTCTAATAGATTGGTGAGGATTGATTTCCTTTTACAAAAGCCATATTGACTGCAAATCGTGTTCATTTATTTTTCTGGTAATTCTGTTCTTTACTATAGTTTCAATCAATTTGCCTGGTACTGGAGTTAGGTTTACCAGTCTGTAATTGCCAGGATTGCCTCTGGAACTCTTTTTAAAAACTGGCATCACATTAGGTATTCTCCAGTCATCTGATACAGAAGCTCATTTAGGTGACAGGATATATAGCTGGGTTAGTAGTTCTGCAATTTCATATTTGAGTTCCATCAGAATTCTTGGGTGATTACTATTACACCTCATAACCCTCCTTTGATGTAAATTAATGTTGTGCCCATTTACTGATGGGTAAACAGAAGCAAAAAGAAGTTAAATGACTTTCATAAGGCCACACAATAGATCAGAGACAGATTTTGGAATGGAATCCAGGTACTTGGACCCTCTTGGTAGGACACCCACTCTCCTCCTTGGGCTTCCGAGCCCAAGCTCCAGCCTGAGCCACAACTTCGAAGAGCTGTCCACACATGTATTTTTAACAGTGCTAGCCCAAGCCCCTCTAGCCCAAGTCTGTGAACCTGGGCTCGGAGGCTTGCTTCCCTGGGCTGTGCAGACATGCACTTTAGGGCCTATTTCTTCACTGCCTTGCGGTGTGTGAAGTAATTTACACCACTATAAAATTGGCATAAAAATCCAACTGATAGTTTTTCACCAGCCTTGAATTCAGTGTGCAGAGATGTAAATGATTTTAGCAGGTGTAAGGCAGTGGAAATTCAGGCCCCTAGCTTCCTTATTGGCTACCTAATCTCACACTTACATATATAATATATATATGGTATAGCTAAAGCTGAGTATGAGTGAAAAATCAGATAGTGTATAATTATCAATTTAACATTCATCAGGGTAGCCGACTCATGTTCTGAAAACCTCTCTATCTCTGCATGAAAAAGAAGCAAATGCCCTTTCGGGTGTATGGCAATTTTTATCTTTATCACTAATCCGTATGATATTGTTAAGGCATCTATCCTTGGGATGCTGAAGGCCTGCTGCAAATCCCACTGGAGTGAATGGAAAAACACCCACTGACTTCAATGTGAGGTTTGAATCAGGCCCTAAACTACTTGAGAAAAAACGGATGTTGCCTAACTCACAAAGCATTCATGTTGTCCCTCACCGTCTATTAATATTCATTAGAAAAACAGAAATGTGCTTAAATGGTGCAGAGGTTATGCTAGCATGTTAACACCATGAAATTCCCATTTACAACTAGCTTTTCATTTAAGTAATATTTCTATTAAGCGTAACGCCTGTTGCCTGAGAAGTTAATGTAAAAAGACATCACACAGTGTTGATTAACAGAGTCATAGTGAGGTAGTAACTACCAACAGATGTCTTAATTAGATAACGGACCAAATTCATCCCAGGTGTAACTAGTGCTTTGGCTTGTTGCTGACTTTTCACTGCACCTTGTGAATATTGAAAGAACTCTTGTAATACTCTGCTCCTTCTCTAGTTTGGTGCTACGTTCTCTATTTGCTCTAGGCTCTTTTCTTTCCTAATGCATTACCATTCAGTGATGGAATCAGGCCCTAATTCATCATTCATTACAGAAAATGAGGGGGGTTATTGAGGAAAACGTCAATCTGCCCATTTTAAAGACAATACAGAAACTAGCTAGGGCACAGAGGCAGTTTAGTCTGTGCGGTGCAGAATGCAAGGTGGGTTGTTAAGCCTTGGAAAGGTGGCTACTAGTCATCATTAAAGAGCCTTTGCATCCTCAGTGGCCCATCTCTTAGAGAAAGTAGTGAACCTAAAGCCTAGTGTATGAGTAGGCAACTGAACTGGAGAAAACTGGTTTGGAAAGCAGACTCCAGGAGAAGTTTTTCTGGACATACACGCTAAACCCAGATGCAGAGTTTAATAACCTAAGCCAGGGAAGGAATCCCCCATCTCCCTGCATACAGCAGCAGGGGCTGAGTCTGATAGGACAATATTGGAGCAGGATCTTGCTTTTCAGATATGTAGGAACTTTTTCTGTAACTAAGGCTTGGTCTACATTACAAAGTTAGGCCGATGTAAGCCTCAGTGGGTTGTCCTACTTGCACACATGCTTGTCCATGCTTACATTTGTCCCTCACTGATGTAAGTTCTCCATTATGCTGACAAACCACCACCACCACCTTCCTGAACAGTGTTGGCACTGAGCCATGGTCAATGTGCTAAAATCGACATTGTGCGAATGTAGACACTGCATTACCTATATTGACTCTAGCAGTCCTGTAGCAGCTGTTCCAAAATACCTGACACTGACTGCATTGATGACAATTGTAAACTCCACTGCACAGGGGCCACAGAGCCCAAAACACACTCCCCTCCACACCTTAAAACTCTACACATTTTTAAATGCCTTTTCCTGATAGTCCATCTTGGTGAGCACATGTAGTAGCTCTCCGTTGTTGTGTGCAACTGCCCAGCTGACCATGCCAGCTATGTGCTGCGGACATGCTCTGGACACAGACAGGACATATTGGATCTCCTGGGCCTCTGAGGAGAAGAGGCTGTGCAAACACGCTTACAGACCAGCAGTAGAAATATGGACATCTACAAACAGAGCACATAAGGGATGTAGGAGAAGGGGTACCACATGGATCAGAAGAAATGCTGCATGCAAGGAAAGGAAATGTGGCATGCATATCAGAAGACCAGGAAGGCCAATAGTCAATGCGGTGCCAAACTGTAGCCCATCACTGCCCCTCCAAGGAGCCCAAGTCCCAGGCATGAACAGCAAGGAGCAAATGGAAGAGGAGGAAAAGGAGGAGGATGGAGGAAATGTGTGATATGGGAGGGGTATAGTTATGCCACAAGCCAGGACCTGTTTGAGACTCCTCCGCAGTCCAGTCAGTCGTAGGACTTGAGCATTGTTGAACCGGAAGTAGGGGAAGGATCCTCAGATAACGGTGTCAATTTATTTCTCATTATAGTGATGGTGCCCTCAACTTAACAGGACACAGCTCCTGACCTTTCATTAATTTGCTCATAGAAAAGGTAGTGGTAGAACAAAGAGTAGTAGTGTTATCTCCTTTTCATTCCCCTCCCGAGCTGGCTGGAGGTGGCCTTGCGGAGCAGTTTGTTTCTATACACAGAGATGTTCCTTCTCCTGAGAGATCTTGATGAAACTTCCATAGGGGTACTCTAGAAACCATTGCTGAAGGTTTCTAGGGATAGCAGCCTTATTTCTTCTTCTGTAGTAGGCCACTTTCCCCTGCCATACAATGATAACTTTGGCAGGATCTATGCGGTAAACAAGCTAGCAGCATACAAACTTGGGCAGCTTTGGGACAGCAGCAACAGCTATGATCTCTGTCTTTGCTACCCACAGGACCACCCTCTGTGGAAAATGGGGCCTGTACTCAGCACCAGGGCCCTACACTCAGTTTCATGCAATTGAGCAATTCCCTCCTGCTGGTGGGCCAGTGTCACACTGGCTGTGCTGTGAGTGACAGCATGCACAAGCCCTCCAAAGCGGACGTGTCAATAAGCATGTCTTGTTGGACATTTTAGGGGAGTAAGCATCTTAATTGATGCTTTCAACTGACAGTGATATCATTGTGTGTTATCTGTAGCTGCTGCCACTGTGGCCTTAAGGAGTTCCCTTACCACAGACGTGAAACACCTGAGCCAGAAGAGGAGGAGAAAGAAGGGGTCTTGGGATGACATGTTCAAGGAGAGCCTGCAAGCCGGTGCTGCTTCAGACTGCGACAGGGGCTGGAGGATAAATATTGTCGGTGGTATGTAGAAGGAAAGAGCCGTCAGGAGAAAGGCACAGCTGGAAAATGAAAGGGAGATAAACCAGGATAGACTGGGGCTTCTCTGACAGGAAACAGATGCTGAAGACATTTGTGGACCTATAGGTTCGACCATCCTAGGCTCGCCTCCCATTGTAGTCCATGGAGACTTCCAGGAGATCACTTCCATAACCGCACTCCCTCCAACTGTCCACATGGCATGGGGGCTGTATCCTGACCCTGACCCTCCTACATAGGAGACTAGGATAAACACATAGATCAACTATGGCTCTTGCAGGCCTGTGTATGTATAACTGAAATGGACATGCATGTTCCTTCCCCTTCTTTAAGCTCTATTCCATAAACTTAGAGTATTTGCTTTTAACTTGCACAGATTTTCTCACCTCTTGAAGTGTTATTCAATAAAATTCTCTTCTCTGAGAAATAATTCAATCTTTGCTGGTTGCAAAAATATGCTGTAGGTAGCCTGGTGGTAGTGAAAGCACCCATTTACTTGTGCTTATAAACTGTGACAACACATGGGATCTGAGGCATGCAGTGTAGTAATCATAAATGTATAGCATGCACCAAAAATTAATAGATGCAGTGCCAGTGGTATGTTCATGGATATACACCAAGCACCACACAATTCCTAGTAGGGCATAATACACCACACCACATTGCTGTGGCTCATTGATAAAGTGCTCTTTCAGAGTCTCACTGAGCTGTATTCCTCCATGGTGGGTGCTTCTGATAGCCCGTGTGCTTGTATGAACTCAGGAGACAGCTGCTCCACTTCCACCTTCCAGGCAATGTTTCGCCCTTTGTTTCACAACTACTAGGCAGAACACAGCAGGCACTGTGAATATAAACAGTGGGCTATTTTTCTCACTGACATCTAATCTTGTGAGTAACCACCACCAGCATCCCTTCGCTCTATCAAAAGCGATTTCAACTGTCATTCGGCACCTGCTGAGCTGTAGCTGAACTTACCTTGGTACGGTTGAGGTGGCTGGTGTATGCCTTCATAAGCCAGGGGAGTAAGGTAGCTACTACTAGCATTTCTACATCAGTAGTAGTAATCTGCCTGTCAGGAAAGAAAGTGCCTGTTTATAGCTTTCTGAACGCACCTCTTAAAGATGCACACGTCATGGAACTTCTATGACCAGGGAACACTGATGCCAGGTGTGCAGTGATGCACCAATGCTTGCCTTACCATAAAAACCGAGCCCTTTCTGTTCATGTACTCTGGCAAGATAGCGGGTGCCAAAATTAGGGATATATGTGCTGTCTTTTGCACATTGCTCCATTGCAATTCGGGAACCACACTGCTGCAAATCCATCCATTATGTCTTGCACGTTGGCTAGAGTCACAGTCATGCATAGCGGGAGACTATTAATGACCCTGCCCACTCACCTGACAACAACCCCTAAAGTGGGTTTTCTAATTCCAAATTGGTTTTACAGTGAGAAGTAGCAATCCGGCATTGCAAGTTTCCACAGTGCAATCGCCACTCACTTCTTCACCGGCAGTGCAGCTGTCATTTTGGTGTCCCTGTGCAGGAAGGCGGGGGTGAGCTCTGTCCTCACATCCAGGAACGTAGCAGTGTGCATCTGAAATTCTCCAGCCACTGCTCATTGTCCCATGCCTGCATTACAACTCGATCCCACCAGTCAGTGCTTGGTCCTCGGGCCCTGAAGTGGCAATCCACCATGTGCAGCTGCTCTATAAACGCCACCAACAACCTTGACTTGGTTCCTACTATGTCACACAGCAAGCTGCCCTCCAGGAAATAATCGTTGTCCCTGAAGCTCTTCTTGTGGCTCTGCAAATACTGGAGGATCATGCATTCTGTGATTGCAATACTTGTGGCAATAATGCAGTGCTGTGCATGTCTCCATGCTTCATGACTCATTTATGCCCCATCGTTCAGTACCAAACACTTCTAAAATGAGTGTACTGGACAGTGGTGAGTTGCACACTGGGCTATCTACCCATGGTGTGCCACACTGCATCCACACAAGCACGCCTGGTGAATATGTGCAGTACTGATGCAAGGAGCCAAGTATGCGTAAAGACAAGGGATATACTAACAGCAGCAGCTTTATGTTGACGTACCTAGTGGCAGCTAAAGATTGCAGTATAGGCATGTCCTAAAATAAGATGCCTTATCTAGATTAGTTTGAGGAGTGTAAATCTTGAGATGTGAAATGTTTTCTTTTGGTTTAATTCCATTCTCTGCTTTAAAAATTCTTGGTTTTATTACAATTGCTATTGTTTGGGCAACATCGCACAGAGCGTCACAAAAAGAAGTATCTGTAATCCCTAGGAAGAGACGTGGAAGTTTAGAATTTGTGGAACCTTAATCTGCCTCTCGGTATTGGTCAAGATATCTGGACAAAAAGTGTTCTATCCAGGGAATTGATTTGACATCAGGCTGGAGCAGGTGAAAAAAGGGGAGAGACCAAAAGGACCACCAAACAGGAGGTGAGAGTTGGGAGTGGTATTGGTCACATGTTTGATAGCTTCTCTTTCTTAAGATGTGGACTTTCTCTTTTCACCTAATTCATTAACTTGTTTAGAGCTTGGTAATGTTCCCACTGAAGTCAAGGGGAGTTTTAACATTGGTTTCAGCAGGAGCAGTAACAGATCTTTAACACTCAATTCAGTATGTTGCCCCTTATGGCCAAACCTGCCAGAAGGAGATCATGGGGTAGAAACTGTCTTCCCTGATTTTACCTCCCCTCAAAACTCATGGCAAAAGCTGTTCTTCTGTACACTCTGATAGCAAGTCCATGGATGGTTCGTGGGACATAACTTAGGAAGTCAGTCACAGAGTTAACCCATTTTAGCACATCCCTGTGCTTCCCTTCTTGAGCACATTCCACTTGCTACTGGCAATAATTTTCCTGTGGCATTATGCATCAGACAAGGGTGGCCAAAATAGAGCTAATCTGTGCCTGTTTGGCAGTCATCCACACCTGTGTTGTGCCACGAGTCTGCATTTGGCTCTATCATTGCATTAGAACACCATCCTTCACTAACAGCAACTCCGTATGTGGTTAGTTAATCTTGTGTTACTGAAACTCTGGCTCACATTCTTCCAGTACACCATTGCTGAGTGTCTTTCCATTCCTCTCTTCCCTATCCGGTCTTCTCTCCGCCCTTCTGTACTGTGGTGTTATCATTCCTTTCTAGTGCAATCTCTGCTATTCAGAGATTCAGCTTAAACTCTGTCTTTTGTGCAGTTTTACTTTGCACCTCCTATTTCCTCTTATTCCTCCTCTTTGCCATGCACATTACAGTCATTATACATCATCTCCCTTTGGATGTTTTTGCTGAAATAGCCTTGTCTGCATGTAGCCTTAAATCTGTCTCTGTTCATATCTTCCTTCCTTTTTAATCTCTTTTGCATGTTCTTCTATATCTTCTCTCCAAGTGTAGCAATTCGAAACTCTTGGCTCATTCTGTAACTTTGTTTTGCTGAAAAGCTTCTCTGTCATGCCACTGAAGTCCCTGATCTGCTGTTCTGGTGTCTTTTTAGGGAATGTGGTATGTTATTTTGGAACAAATGGGTGATAGCAGCTCATAGAGAGATTTATGTGCCAAATAGTGAGGCTCAGCAATAGATTTGTAGGAGAAAAGGGGGTGGAGACAGCCAAAAGTCAGTTTATTTTTATTTTGGCTGTATTCCCTGCTCCCACTTTCCTATGGCCACCTTTGGACGCTCTTGGGGGCAAGGGATGCTCCTTTCTGCCCTTATTCTCCAAGCTGGTAGACCTCTTTGGAGCAGACTTCCTGGCTTCTCTCCACGGAGAATGGCAAAGAGACTGTGCAACTGCTTCTCTGTCCCTTCCTAAACCCACATGTATCTTCAGGCTGAGGACTTCCTGCTTTGTTGGCTGCTCTTCCCTTTAGCCTGAGCTGCAGATCTACTTATGCTGTCACTTTAGGAAACAGTCTGCCCCCTTTAAATGCCTCCTCAATCATTCACTCGTTCCACCAGCGGTTTTTGTCACCAGTCAGGGGAGAATTAAGAATATGAATGAATTAGAGAGAAAAAAATACCAATGGACTGCCACAAAGACAGATGTTGAGCTTATTTTCCAACTTTGGCTCTCATTTCCAAAACCAAAGCATATATTACAACACAACATTACAAAAACACAAGCATATATTTTTAGTCTGAATAACATTTAGAGTATAGGAGTAGGGATATGCTATCAACCACCTGACTAGGATGGTGACAGTGATGGTGGAAATGGGAGATTAGATAGGCTACAAAAACTGAAAATCCAATAATAATGGGGGATTTCAACTATACCCATACTGACTGGGTACATGTCACTACAGGACAGGAGGTAGAGATAAATTTCTAGACACTATTAATGACTGTTTCTGGGAGCAGTTAATCCTGGAACCCACAAGGGGACAGGCAATTCTTGATTCAATCCTAACTGGAGCACAGGATCTGGTTCAAGAGGTGCACATAACTGAACTATTTGGTAAGACTGACCAGAATGTAAGTTATTTTAACACCCTTTTGGGGGAAAACACCAAAGAAACCCACCACAGTAGCATTTAGCTTCAAAAAGGGAAACTACACAAAATGAGGAAGCTTGTTACACAGAAGTTAAAAGGAATAGTCACAAGAGTGAAGTGCCTGCAAGCCGCATGGACACTATTTAGAAACATTATAGTAAAGATTCAAACTAAAGGTATACCCCAAATAAAAACAGTAAGAGGGACAAAAATATTCCACCATGGCTAACCGTAGTAAAAGAGGTGATTAGAGGCAAAAAGATATCCTTTAAAAAAGTCAAATTATAGCGAGGAAAATAGAAAGTATAAACTCTGGCAGGTCAAGTGTAAAAGTATAATTAGGCAGGCCAAAAAGAATTTGAAGAGCAACTAGAAAGCAACCAAAGCTAACAATTTTTTTTGAGAGTACATCAGAAGCAGGAAGCCTGCCAAACAATTGCTGGGGCCATGAGACAATCAAGATGCTAAAGAAGCACCCAGGGAGGCCAAGGCCATTGCGGAAAAGCAAAATGAATTCTTTGCATTGGTCTGCACTGCAGAGGATGTGAGCTAGATCTTTACATCTGAGCCATTCTTTTTCAGGGACATATCTGAGGAACTACACTTGATTGAGGCATCGACAGAGGTGGTTTTGGATTAAATTGATAAATTCAATAGTAATAAGTCACCAGAACCAGATGGCATTCACACACGAGTTCTGAAGGAACTCAAATATGAAATCGCACAACGACTGACTGTGGTATGTAATCTATTGCTTCACGTCAGCCCCTGTAACTGATGACCGGAGGATAGCTAATATACTGTTGATTATTAAAAAAGTCACTGTGGATAGTTCTTTGCAAACATCTGCTCAATGTGCAGCAGCAGGCAAAAAGCTAACAGAATGTTAGGAACCATTAGGAAAGTGTAGGTAATAAAACAAAAAAGTATTAATGCCCCTATATAAATCCGTGGCACACCTACGCCTTGAATAGTGCATGCAGTTCTGGTTATGCCATCTCAATAAGGACATATTAGAATGGGAAAAAGTACAGAGAAGGACAACATAAACGATTAGGGGTATGAAACAGCTTCCATGTAAGGAAAGTTTAAAAAGACTGGGACTGTTCAGCTTAGAAGAGAGGCGGCTAAAGGGGGCTATGACAGAGGTCTATAAAAATCATGAATGGTATGGAGAAAGTGGATAAGGAACTGCTACTTATCTCTTCACATAACACAAGAACCAGGGGCCACACAATGAAATTAATAGGCAGCATATTTATAAAAACAAAAGGAAGTACTTCAAATAGCACACAGTCTCCAGTGGACCATAAGTAAGCACTTCCGCACACAATATACACTCAACCTGTGGAACTCGTTGCCAGGGGATGCTATGAAGGCCAAAAGTATAATTGGGTTAACAAAAGAATTCAATAAATACATGGAGAACAGATCCATAAAATAGCTAATAGCCAAGATGGTAAGGGATGGAACCTCATGCTCTGGGTGTCCTAAGGTTCTTCCTGTCAGAAGCTGGCAGTGGATGATAGGGGATGGATCATTCAATAATTGCCCTGTTCTGTTAATTCTCTCTGAAGCATCTGGCAATGACCACTGTCAGAAGTCAGGATACTGTGCTAGAGGGACCATTGGTCTGATCCAGTATGGCTGTTCTTATGTAATTCATTTGAGATCCCCTGGTGAATGGTATTCTGTCTGTACAAAGAATCCTTAAAGCAAGGGTTGAAAATTGATAGTAATGGTTCTCAAAATTAACATGAATCAGTGTTTTGGGCCAGATCCTCAGCCGGTGTAAGTCACAGCTCCACTGAAGTCTTGACAATTTTTTCCTTTGGGTAATATCCTGGGTTTTGAAAAATATGAAACTGACATAAGATAATAAATAACTGGTTTTTTACTAATAAAAGAAAAAACAGACTGAAAGGCACCTTTGGATATTACTGGTATAATTTACCACAATCATGTATATGAATTTGTCTTTAAATTATTTTATCAGGTTACTTTCTCTCATCATCAAGTTTTAGCCGAATGGCAATGTGCAATTAAAATATTTCTTTACCTTGTACTGAGATCTATCTTTACCGATACAAAGAAAAATACTTGAACCTCAAACCCATTTTCCTCCCCACCATCCCAACACTGCACCTACACGTATGAGTGATTTGCCCCAGTGCCAGAGTCCTTTTTACTGATTCAGCCAATCCCTTCCTCCAAACCAAAGTCGTAACAAATTACTGTGAGCTATAATGGAAATCCTTTACTCACACTCAAAAGTACTTTACTCTACAAATAGTCAATTGACCTCAGTGAGGATGATCTATTATGGGGGTAAACTGTCACTATCAGAACCATGCTGCTGCTGGCATCCTAGTTCAGGTGCATATTCATGAAAACATGCATGGGTAGATATGCAGTGGCTGGACATATTGATCTTGGCTCTACTGCAATCAATGGGAGTTTTGGGACTGAGTTCCACAGGGCCAGGATTTCATAATTTGGTTCTAGGCCTAGTTACTAATACCTAGGATACCAGCAGAAACACTAGTTTGCCCCTCACTTCTATTTTGCAGAGAATCTGATTATTATGTAGTACAACAGTTAGTATGGGTGTCACATCCCTGCTGTGATTTCAAACACTTTCTAAAATAGAACACTAAAGTTTGTACTTAGCTATAATTTCACTCTTCATTCTCCTGATGAGAGTGCAGAGGCGAGGACAAAAGAGCAGAGGCTTGTAATGAAATTTAATTGTAGGGATGCTCTGCTTGTTAGGACTGTAGGAATCTAGCATTGAAATCCACATAGAGGGTTCAGTCCTAGGTAGTGCTGATCACCCTTACTTCCTCAAGAGCTTAATGGGAGTTAATGGTGCTTAGTGCCTTACAGAACTGGACCTCTGGATTCCCCACTGGAGCAGGGCTGAGAGGAGCTATTTGTATGGCTCATTACAAAGTGAAATCTGCTCTGGTATCCGGACCTTCAGTGCTCTGCCAATAAAGAATGAGGCTAGCACAAAGACACTGCGGAGAAAAATCAGCCTAGCCATGCTGTGTGCCCTCATCAAAATGAAGGAACAAACTCAAATCCAGAAGCATGAAAGTTTTTTTATAAAAAGTTCTGTCCTTCAGATTAATAAAGAGGATACAAAGAAAGCAAAGAGGTTTGTGTCAGCTTAAAAGCGCTCATTACTAAACTTCTACCTTGAGATGCCAAAAAGAAAAAAGGGAGGAAAAAAAAGCAACCCTACACAGCCTGATTTCACAGTAAATTCTAGTAGCTAATTATTTGCTAAGTTTCCTGCTGATGTTCCCAGTCTGAAGTCAGACTTGATGAAGGCTCCTGAAGCTAGTATTGTCAGCGGGAGAATAGAAAAGATGGACCAAATTAGTTCAGAAAGAACCCTCGCTGCTCATCACTCACGCTTGCAGTGAATGTGTCTCACCACTTGTCTGGTGCGGGCTCACAGCTTCCCATTGACCTTCCTCTTTCATGGTCATTTGAAGTGCACATGCTCAAGTTTTTAAAATCTTTAGCAGTAAAATATTCCAAACAAAACATACGCTACCATCAAGGCACCAGTCTCCTACACCCACAAGGGGAGATGGATTGTCAGGGGGTACATTCATCACAGGGGCATCCTCTTGTGACTGCATCTGGGGATTAGCTCTGTCGCCCTCCTCCATCACTCACATGGCTGTCCCTCCTACTTTCCAGGAATTGCAGCACTTCCTCTTCGTGACATGGTCTTCCTCTTTGTAGCTTGGCCCTCCAGCCAGATCACTAACGTTTTTTTGCTCCTGGGCTAACAAAGTCTCACCGGACCAGCTATTCAGGTGCCATTCCAGAAAATCTTCCAATTCAGGATTGTGCCACTTTCCCAGTGTCTGGCAGGGAAACCGGGGCCTGCCCATTATTCGGGGTTCCAGCACAGGGACCCTACAATCAGCAACCAAGGCCTGCACCATCTCAGCCCTTACTGACATTTCCTTAAGCTTCTTCTTACTCTGCCTTCTGCAGAGTCTTTGCCACCATCCCGCTGGGTGACCCTTCCTTCACTATCAGTAACCCAGGGCTTCTGCTCCCTGCAGGTTTCCTCCTTCTGTCCTCACTAGATCCAAAGAGTGACTACAGATCTCCTTACTGCCACCCCTTCTTCTCTTACTTCTTGGCTTTATATGAGCACCTGCGACTCCTGCCCAGTGGTTGCCGGTCAAGCCTAAATCTTTCCCCAGGTGCAGCCTACTAGGTTAATTAGCCCCCATATGAACCACCTTAACCCCTTCAGGGGTGATGTGGGTGACCACCCCATCACAGGGTGGCTGGGGCATACAACTGCCAATATGCTGAAAAGCTCTGCAGACAGACTTCAGAAAAACTGAGATGCAGTAAATGGTTCCTCTTATACTCCAGAAGGGACCACCTCAGACAAGAAGGCACTTGCTCCCACACACTGAAAGAAAAAAAATCAAGAATGTTACCTGAAAATCATGCAAGAAATCCAAAACAACTATAAAAAACCCTGATGACAGCTACCCAATAAAGAAAAATGGAACTACCTACAACTACTCCACAACCCACAGAGCATCACCTCCAGGACAAACCATGGTACCAGCACCCATCACATGTATACTACACGACACCTGATCATTAATTTTTCAAGACAACCTTAACTGGAGCTGAATTAGCTGCATTCTAAGGGACTGAACTTCTGTCCCATCACAGACCTGATACCATACTAACATGTGGAGAACTAGAAGAACTCTGTTGATTCCACCTCAAAGAATTTTTTCACAAAAATGATGACACCACTCAATTACCATCTGCCCACTAACAATTAAAAGAAAAAAGAATCATTTGACTGGACAGCACAGAGCAGACGAAGCCATGCCCTTGATCATCATCTTTAGAGGTTTTTAAGCTGCAGCTTGACAAAACCCTCGCTGGAATTATTTAGCTGAGGTTAGTCCTGCTTTGAGCAGGGGGTTAGACTAAATGACCCCTGAGGTCCCTTCCAACTCTAATATTCTATGATTCTATGATCACATTGATTGCCTCAAGAAAAAAATTGATTGTGAAATCTTTAACAAACTTCACATCCACCACAATCTTGCCACTGCTGAGAAGACACCTATAAAGCCCCTGAAATTTAACCACCAGATAGTGATCAAACCAGTAGAAAAAGGGGCCCTATCATAGTCCTTAATCATGATGACCACAGTAATGAGGCCAACCAACAACTCTCCAACACCACCTCCTATAAAGAACTCAGACAATCCCACACCACAATTTACCCAGGATATCTTCAAATCCTTCCTCAAACAACTCCAAGAGAAACTCTACAAACCCATCCCCCAAGAACCCACCCCAGGGACCCTACATGCTTCCCAAAATAGAAAAACAAGGGAACTCAGGCAAACCCATCATATCTGGTCATGGTACTCTTTTTGAAGGAATATCGGACTCATAGAAGCCATCCTCAAATCACTCACCACACAAAGGGTCAGCTTCCTCCAGGACACAACTGATTTCCTCCATAACTTCCACAACATCAGCAATCTCCCTCAGAACACCCTCCTTGCTACCATGGATGTCACTTCCACAGACACCAACATCTCACAAAGACAGCATAGCTGCCTCCTTCAAATATTTACAAGAAAGTGTACAACCCTCAGATATCCACCCCACACACATCGCCAAACTCATCCATTCATCCTCACTGTGGCAGGGTTCACTAGCTCCTGTCCCTTCTCGAGTCCATGAACTGCTTAGACACCTTGTTGCTGGTAATCTACCCAGTGCAGTATATTTACAATATTAGCTTCCACCACCATTATACACTATACAGCTCTACAGTTATTGTTCTAGGGAGCCCTCGGCTCCTGAGGCAAGTAGAAAAGAACAACCTCTCTCCCTCTCTATATCTTCCCCTCCCCCACTCACTTCCTTCCTGTGACTTCTTGTATCCCCTGCCTGATGACTTAATTAGCCTTTCAGCTCTCCTCCATCCATCAGTTAGGCACAGCTCTTCTTAATTAGATCTGTTCTGCAATAATTAATTGGAGCTGCAGTGACCAGAGGACTGGCTTGGCAGCTATTACCCAGCATTCTGTCACATTCACCCATAACAATTTTATATTCAACAAACACTTTGTCCAAACTATGGGAACAGCCCTAGGTACTAGGATGGTTCCCTAGTAAGTCAAGCTCTTCATGGATCTCCTTGAGGAATTATTTCTGGACAAATACACCATGAAACCAATTACATACCAGAGATACAATGATATTTTCATCCTCTGGACAGACAACAAAACCCAAGAACACTGGCTATGTCTCCTCCTTGAGAAGGCAGTTTCTTTTGGGGTTAAGCAGGTTGTCTAGGAGCCAGTGGCAGAGCAGGGACATAGGCACATGGTACCACTAAGATATTCACTTCAGGTTGAGTTTTTGCCAATCGGAGGTCCAGTGACCTGTATCCTAGGGATGAATCAAACCCATTAAATCTGGTGGGTTAGTGTCCAATCCAAGTGATATCTGTAACCCAGTGTCCTCTTAGTGTATTTGAAAAATAGCTAAATTTTTATACACTCTAGCTTTTCCACATACTTCACCCTTCATCCATTACCACGGCAACCTGCTATGCTGGACACCTGATCTCCATCTTCCAGCCCCTTCTGGATCTCCAAGGAGTGATATTGCTTTACTGAGATCTTTGTTGTCACACACACAAAACTGGTACAAAACAAATAAATCATAAAATATTAAGTGGGATGAGGTCAGAGAGAAGGTTATGAGGATGAAACGAGTACAACAAATGAGTGCTTGAGTAACAGAGTAGCTCTAAGATCATGCTAAATGAAAATACACTTTAGTTATTCAGCTAGTTTGACATTCTCTCTTTTTTGGAGAGAATATCCAATATCTAATATTGGATGAGCAACAGACAAACATTTGCAAGAAGGCAGGACTCTCTGATTTAGTTCAAATTATCTCTTTTGGGTAGTGGCAGTTTATCCAATCCTCCATCAGTGGTGAGGAGCTGACTGTTTCAAAGCAAGGAAAAGACAGAAGGCTAAAGGAACAAGGGGAGAAAGTCTGATCCAAGAGGAACATGAAACTTATATTTTGTTTGATTTTTTTTTTTAAAGCTTTGTGCTCCAGAAAAACGGATCGGCTGGTGTGTGCCTTTGAGTTTGCAAGACATGTAGACATCTTCCTTCTATTCTAGTACTGTGTGTCCTTGGGGTCAGACAAAATAAGCAAAAGAAACTTGTACCACCCATATAGTGTTCGGCTGTGGAGAGCGATGATGCAATGAATTAATGACTGAGTTTATTGTACTTGTTCTGTATAGTTTGTATTAATGGGACTAATGCTATAGATTCAGATTATTCTGATCAGATGATTTTATGGTGTTTTAGGTTGAATGTGCTAATTTCAAATGAGGTTAAAGAAACCATATTTACAAAGAAGTATTTTGTAATAAATTTACAAAATGTAATTTACTTTTCATTTTTTAAAACTATTTACTTATATCTTCATCTCTCTCCAGTGTGAAACTGAAAGAGCTGTTAGTTCACCTTTTGTTTCTAGTTAATTTCACTTTCAGGTTCTCATGCTCTAACACGCTGAAATGGTTAGACTGCAAACAGTAATGCAAGGGAATATTCATAGATTAAAAAAATAACTTGCCATTGGGATTTTTTTTTAATTATGAAAAAGTATTTGTCTTAGGCTTTGTACAAGCTTATTTTTAGAAAATCTAAAATTGGGGGGAAAAGGCAGGATTTAACCTAATTGTGTCTCTAAGTCTTTGAACATTAGATTATCAAAGTGCTACATAAGAGCAAAGAATTGTTCTTATGATCTCTGATGCCAACGTAACATGGAGTAGAATTAATCAAGCAGAAATGCCAAAAATAAATACTTACTTGCCTCTCCATATATGAGTCCATCATTGCTGAGCAATGACAAAGATAAATATCCAAGTAAGGAAGAGCTTCCTGTTATGGAGCTAATGGAAGACTGGAGGCTTCAGTGTGTGCCATCTCTCACTTGTCACTGGCTGTAGGTAATAGTGATATTATTTACTTTTCTTTAAAAAAAAAAAAAAAAGGCCTCCCATTTTATGGGAACTGACCAAATTTCTGAAGTTCTGACTCCAGTCCCCTTCCCTGTCATTTCCTGGCCCTAGAGTAGTAGTTTAGCAGAAGGTACTGTTTCTACAGATAAAAATATGTAACATTTTTCAGCATATCAACCCCCTGAAATTAGGGATGGGTGAACAAGTCCAGAAAAAACAAAACATGAAAACCACACATCAAAAAACCTCCCAACCCTCAGGCTACTTCTTTAATGGAATCTGAATTTAACCTTTTTTGAACCAGTTCAGCTTTTTTCTAATTATTTTTTATCTGTAGGCCAAATCCAAAGCTGGTGCAAACCAGTTTAGCTCCATTGGAGTCGGCACTCTGCTGATTTATTGTCCACTGAGGATGCATCCCACTTCTCATCTCTGCAGTGACCAAACACCAGAACATTAAGTGCCAGCATACCTCAGAAGAGTGTTTTTGCAAGATTGCCATCAAAACCAGAAACAAGGAAACACTAGAATTTGGGAGATGAGGGGAAAGGGAAAGGAGGATTTCCAGACTTAAGTGATTATGGTAGCTGCTAGGGATTCAGACTTTTCATTGCTTATCCAAATCAAACCCCGAAAAAGTTGGACTAAATTGTGGCTTTAAGCCACTATCCATGGCAGGAAGACGTCCCTCAGAAAGACAAGGCAGGTGAGATAATGTCTTTTGTTGGACTAACTTCTGCTGGTGAGAAAGAGAAGCTTTTGAATTTACACAGATCTCTTCAGAAGTTGGTCCAATGAAAGATATTGCCTCATCTACTTCGTCTCTATAATATCTTGGGACTGACATGGCTACAACACTGCATACAACTATGGGGGCCTCAGGCAGACACAATGGGCATGATTCTGATTTGCTTTATATCAGGAGTTACTCTGTTGAACTTAGTGGAGTTACACTAATGTAAAGCCATTTGAAGCAAGAGCGGAGTCAGGCTGACCAGGAGGAAGCTCCCATACCAGAATCTGCCTCACCAGCCCCTTGATAGGGTGTAGTGTTATAATAAATCTCTCTCTGAGGACAACAAGCCCAACTATTAGACTAACCAAATGCACTTAAGGCACCATGACTAAAATACAGGCATTTACTACTTAAGCTGATGGGAAACTCTTAGTTAATAACAGAGGTCCCTTATTTGCATTGTAGGCCAGTTACCAGAGTGCATTCTGACTCCCTCAAGTACTCAAAAGCCAATGCATTACAGTATGAGCTCCCCTTCTGCACCAGCTCCCTCTTGAATGGTGTAGACAGGGGACTATATGGCCCCATTCTCACTCTTTACTTCTCTACCCTTGTAAAGAGCATAGTACTCCTGTCAGATGTAGAGTGCTCTTATTCTGACATGAGATTGTGCTTGGACTGTGGGCAGGGAAATTTGGGAAGGCTCCTTCATCCTCTCTCATACCACCTAGAGCATATAGGAATCCTAGCCCTTTGGAGTTTCTACCACTGCATACTAAAAAACGTCTGTACAGACATCTCAGATGCAGTCATGGAGTGGTCCACTCACCACTGATCAGGCACCTCTTTTGGTCACTTAAGGGATTAGCTCTGGAGGCTGACACCCCTTCCCATGGTTGCATGTCATCATACACTGTCTCTCTCTGGTCTGTAGCTCCCTTCTTGTCCAATGAACCTCGGCATTGTCTTTTGAGATTCAGCCCTCTGTCTTGGTTACTCAGTATTCCCCCTTCTTCCAGGTTACAATCCTTCAATTTTTGGTCACTTCCATAGTGACCCAGGCAGTCTTCCCATTCACTGCCCTGCTAGTCTATACCACTGCTGCAATGGCCAGCAGGGAAACCCAGTCCTACCTTCTACTCCAGATTCTAGCTCTGGGACCTTCTACACAACAGCCAAGGACTATTTCCTGCATTTTGCTACCTTTCCTTGAGCCACTTCCATGCCACCTAGCCTTCCCCACTCCTCTAGGTTTGCCAGTCATTTTGCTCCCTTCTATCCCTTGCCAGGAAATAAGTACTTGTTGTCAGAAGCAGCTTTATAGGCTTTGCATGTTCCTGCCCAGCTGAACTTGCTTGCAATCAATTCTCTACTCCCTAGCTCTCCCACCAGGTGTAGCCTGTGTGGTTAATAGGCCTATTAGCCACCTTAGCTTCTTCTAATCTTGTGTGGGGTGTACACAAATCTTCACTGAATTTGTAAATTTCATTTCCACTATGATATATTTCATCTTTAACTTCAAGATAAAGATTTTATACTTGATCTTACAGGGTGATTGGTAGGAAACTTTTTTCTCTTACAAACAATAATATTAGTTCATATCTCTTGCTATCTTCAGAAGTTTTTGTTCAAGATATGAAATACTTAGATTTCCATTATTTTTTCCTAGTACATTTCCCCTGGGGTTGACCACAAGTTCAGATTCTTAGATCAGGAAAATTGCAGGGTTCTTGGGCACAGCTGGCTAGGAAATGTCATAGCACAACAGCAAAGCAAGAGCACTAGTTTGCCAATTGCTATACCCAGTTACATATTGAACCATGCCATTTGTAACACACAGCTACTATAAATCTATTACTATATCTAAAATGATGGAGAAATGACTTTTCCTTGTTAGGGATTTGACAGGGAGGATGAAGGAAAAGAGGAGATAAAATGGAAGTCCAGTGGAAAAATCATGTTATAAAAATGAAATACTGATCTCATATGTACTGTGTGAGCAACTGCTGTATGTCTATATCTGATCCCAAATATTTGCACACGTAAAGAAAGCTGTTAGAAAAAAATGCTCTTCAGATGTATATAGATGTGGGGCCACACTTTATACTTTTCTGGGAAGGTAAAATATGTTCATGTAGACTGTGAAAAAAGTCCTCACATGTATTGACACATTGGGATTTTGTGAACATGCAATTTGTCTAAGGAGAATATAATTCTATCTAAGGAATCCTTAATCTGCATTTTTATGATTGATTAACAGAGCTGATATGTCTAGTGTGCCTGTACTGGAACAGTGTCTTTCTTCCTTTTCTATTTCATTCTTGCTGTGCCTTAACAGAAATTTATTTTGCAGTCTTGAAAACTTAGAGTGCCTGATGCTCCTTTACTGAGAGGTCCCTTTACACATCCATCATTTAATTTCTCTCTGTCAGATTTTCATTTTCACTAAGACCCCTTTACAATGATCTTTCAGATTCCTCTACATTGCCAGAGTGGTGTAAAGGAGTCGTAATAAAAATTCAAATCATATGCAGAGTAGTTGAATGATGGCGGTGTCATTAAGGATGCAAAAGGCAGGGATTCATTTTTTGGTTTGGATACATAATGTTGGATAACCTCCTCAAATTCACAGCAATCACACAGTATCACCAACCTCATACATTCAAAAATTATGAATTAGGCCCCCAAACTATGAAAGAGTCTTTAAAATCAAGATTTTTGTAATATATTTTGGCTTTGGGGATTTCTGACCCCATAGATCACACTCTCAATCTTTATTTTGCAACTGTCAGGGCTAAGAGCTACTTTATTATTGTTATAATTTTTAAAATGAAAGTTCAGATTCTCATGTAATAACACGACTCCAGGAACAGGTACTTTAAGCCGCCCTCCCAATACTATCAGACACCTGATAAAATAATGAGGGTTGGCAGCATAGTTTATACTTTTTGACCACAAATGAATATTCTCAGGTAAGCAGGGCTCTTACTTCATTCCAGTGATGAACATTTTAAAATGGACCTTTTCAGAATTCTTTGATGTCTAACTTTTTAAAAAGAATCTTTCTAACAACGAATAATATAGGACACCATATTAGTTGTATTAGCGATACAGGCTTGATATGCAAATGTCAACCTTCTTTTACTGGAGTGCTGCACTAATGCCTCCCTAACATGAAAGCATAAGGAATACATGCTGAGGAGGTATGCTTTAAAGGTTTTCTCAAGATGAGTTTGAAATGAGCAAGTTAGTCAGAAGTGGTGACACCATGTGAGTTACTCCATTCAGCCCAAATGGTGCCAGCAAAACCTTTATGCTTCAAACACATCACCAGGTTTTTTTATGTAATTTTGGAACTGTTAAAACAATTTTGCACTTAATTTGACCCTAAATTCTCAGGTGAAAAGGCTTCAGCACTCCTGGGCTATGTTCTACAAAGCTGAAATGCAGTTGCTCACTCATGCTGGAATAACAGCAAAGCCAAAGAGGTCACGAAAGCTACTGTACTGGGAGCAGAGCTAGGGACAGGTTCTTAGGGTAACTATTCCAGCACTTTGATCCCAAGGAGAGGAGGCAGTTCAGGATGGAAAATACAGTCCCAATGCTAAATGCTCAATCCTCCCAACTCAATAAATGGCACTATGCCAGAACAAGTCTCATGAAGCTTGATGTCATCATTTTTGAAAGACCCAGCACCATAGTGTTTTCAAAGTGTTATTAAGCTTTCCGTTCCCAAGGAAGAATGAATGATGACAATGATAAATAACGACAGCAGCTCTTGTCCATGAGGGCAAGGAGTAATGAAATGGCAATGTGTGACAGCAGCAATTTTCCCCCCCTTCTAAACAAGGATTCCTTATCTGCAGGGGGTCAGCACAGCTGAGTCATACGCAACTCTCTCCCTCCATTCAGCTTCCACGGCTTTGTTCACTGGTGGCTTACAAAAGAAATTCTGTTCCTTGAATACCCTCCTTATTTAGGTGTGGACTGTGCCAGATAGGCCTGCACCACAGTAAGGGGCAGTGGAGACCATGCTAGTCCAGGGCAGCACCAGGAGGCATTCTGCCCCAAGGAAGCAGAATAGCTCCTCTGCAGGTTGCATGGCTGGTGCTACACTGCATGGCTCTTACACATGACAGAACTTCAACCCCTGTGTTCTGTGGATTGCAGAAGCTGCTCCATCCCTAGGAGGGTGGACAGTGGCCTAAAGGGGGCACAAGGTTACATGGCCATAATTCCACCCTCTGTATTCTATCTGGCCACGAAAATGGATGGGGGACCATACTGCACACTACAGAGGTGTGTAGCAGTAGTTATGCAACCTCTGCATGTCAGAGAGCTCCAGGCTGTATGCTCCTTCCTCAAGGCAGAATGTCTCATGATGCTTTCCCTGAGACAGTGTGGATCCATCCAACCCTATTCCCTCCCTCGTCTCGGCACCCATAACAGGACCAGGCAAAATATGGCCCTTAGATTATCTTGTTTCCACTCCGTAATTGAAGTGAAGGTTGATATTGGAGAGGCAGCAGCTGAAATACTAATTAGTGTTCTGATGACTACATGTGCAATTTCAAGATTTCATTTTCTTTGTTGGGGACTGCACAGCCAGCGTTTAAGTTACAATTCTGCTACTTTCACTGCAAGTTAAATGTGTTTTTTAAAGAGAAAAAACACTAAAAACCAATAGGACTTCTATCACTGGATCTGCAGAAAGCACTACTAAGGAAGTTTAAAATGTTAGCTAAAAGCAGAGCCTTGAACCACTGAGAGGCTGAAACTCTGGTATGGGTAATAAAGGGGCAAATACCCTTCAGGAGCACTGTGTGGGTGAATGACACATACTGGTATTTCACCCATGTACCAAACAGGCAGATATTACTTGATTGCTGTTTAACGCCCATTTAATATCCACTTTAAAAAAAGGAGCTGTGGGCCTGATATATATCTTTAGGTTACCATTAGGAGACAGTAGGCTATCATTAAACACAGCAGAGTTATCCCACCTGACTAATGCATGCTATTACTTCACCCCAGTTATACAGATGAAAGGGCATTTATCATGGCGTGTTAAAAACAACGTCTACAGCAGAAAATTGTAGATGCTTAGTGCTATATTTGAAAAGTGCAAGCAACCTGTAAATAGGAAAAATGTACTGATAATAGTGCCTTCTACGCCAGAATACCCCTTCAAAATCAACTGTCTATCTAGGATACCTCCCCATTACTCCGGGACCTACTGGACTAAAGTGCGAATTTTGAAAGTACTCAAGAGCAGCGCTTCCAGCCTAACTTATTCAGCCCAGTACTAGAATGATAAAGCATCTTGCTAAATATTGCTTGATGATGGCTCATCAGTCAGAATGTACAGAAGTATCCTTTGGCTTTTCAGGTACTTTAGAATAGAAGGACAATTCAAAATACATAGCTATGGTGCAGGGTAAGAAACATACCTTTTTTGTTCAAAATCAAGCGAGTTATTCCACTGACACCAGGGTGTGACCTTGCACATATCATGTAGGCCTAGATTCACAAAGGGACTTAGGCATTGTTATACAGAGAATCCCCACATCTAACTTTTAGGTGCCTGGAAAAATCACAGGAACAACACAGCAATCCACAAAGCTTGGGTTAGGAGCTCCGGCTCCCTATACAATGCATGGGGAGAGATAGGTGCCTAAAGAATGGGATTCCCAAAAGCCAGAACAGTGGTGGGGAGCCACTTAAGTTAGCCAATTGGAGCTGCCAGAGAGAGGGGTGTGTCTGAAGCCTTGTCCCTCTCAGCGTTTTTGGCATCTATCTCTGCTTGGGAGCCTCAGCTGTGAACCTTCTCTTCAAGTCAGGTGTATGAGACATTTCTTGCAAGAAGCTGGGGGAAGGCTCTGCCTTGTAACTTACAGCCCAGTGATTAGGGTACTTAGCCAGGAAGCGGGAGACCCCCCAGGTCAAGAACTCCTTGTCTGAAAAGGAAAAAGGACTTGAACAGGGATGTGCCACCTCTTAGCTGAGTACCTTAACCACTGGGCAATTGGATATTCTGCTGTAGGTGTCCCTCAATCTCTCCTGTTGGAACTGTTCCAATTTGGATAAATAATTAGTCACTGCAGCAGGGGAGTGGATCCTGGTGTCCCCACATCATAGGTTAGTCCTTTAACCACCAGGCTACAGGGTCATTTTCATGCATGATCTCTCCAGCCCAGTGACAGTGTGGGGGTTTTGTGAACACCAATGGCATTTAATCAAAGTTACTCCCTATAGTACTGTGCTTCCTAACCAGTATTTCATACCATACACCACTTACACATGAGATTTTTCCTCCTCAATTAAATTAGTTATTCAAATCCCCATCTGTTTGGATACACACTTCATATCTTGTACAGCGCTGTCTTTGATGACTACCAGATAATGCATGTTCTTTTTAAAGGTGTAACAAATGGCTCAAAATTCAAAGTTCTGTTGAGATACAAAACTCCATCCTACTTAGTCTACACAGCTAAAACAAGGGGCAGAGTATGCTATTGTGTATATTCCAATCCCAGAAAGAATTTTCTAAAAAGACTGCTTTGCTATACTGGCATTTAAAACAATATTTTCAACTTTGCAATAGGTAATGTCAATGTTAAATAGAACACTATTGCATCCAATCAGCAGTCACATATAGTTTCCTGCCACATCCTTTTCATAGAAAAGATGATTCAGGTTGTACTCTATAAAAGTAAGAGCCTTTACTTGAGCTTGGATATTGTCATAGACACTAACAGCTGTTACAGCACAAGACAATATTGTGTTTCTGGCTGTGACATTGGCAGACCAGGTGCCAGCTCATGCTGAGGCCCCTAGGTCTCACTGACCACTGACAAATGCATGGCTGGAAACCAGTCTGGCTCACCTGTGTGTTAGTTTTGTTAAAAGAGATATTAGATTTATAAAAACGTGTTTGGACTTTATGAAATGCTTGTGAGTTGTTGCATGCAGTAATCGCATTTATGATATCTGTATCCCATGTTATAAGGTAATATTTAAATGTTTGCTCTATGACTGTAAAAGTATTTTCTCTAAAACTGCAACACAGCCAGGAGAGAAGCATTATCAAGTGTGAAATGCTAGTATACCATGAGAGCTGTCATCTCCTGTCCAACAAAAGAAGCCCCATGGACCAAATCTTTGTTGATTGCTCTCCTGACCCACATGAAGAGGAGATGTACACAAACACTTGTCCCATCCCCTTGAGCTCTGGGGAAAGGGAATTAAAATCTCTGTCAAGAAGAAATTGTTATTCCTGTGCTGCTTGGACTTCTAAGCATAAGCAATGGATCCAATGTTCTTTAGCTTTGGTTAGCCCTACAGGACGTAGAGAGTATGAACATTACATTGCTTCTGACGAAGCGGGTTGCAGCCCACAAAAGTTTATGCCTGCAGAAATTTGTGAGTCTTTAAGGTGCTAGAGGACTCTCGTTGTTTTAACATTATGACAGCTTCTCTTTCTTTTTGAAACCTAAGACTCTAAAATTGTGTGTGTTTGCCTGCTTGAACCTTGTAAATAACTCTCTTTTCTTTTTCCTAGTTAAAACATCTTGAGTTAGTTTATTTTAGGATTGGCTACAAGTGTTGTCTTTGGTGTGAGATCTGAGCTGGGGTATGTGACTGGTCCTTTGGGACTGGGAGTAATCTGAATATTGTGTGATTTTTTGGTGTAAGGGACCATCTATCACAGAGGTCCCCAAACTGTGAAGCATGACCTCATGGGGGGCATGGAGGAACATTTGGAGGAGCATGTCAGGCCAGGGAGGCAGTGCCACACAGGTCTGCTCTGCTCTGGCAATGCTCCCAGGCCCAGCTTCAGCCCTTGGCTTTTGGGCCTGCCCCCAGCACACTCCTGTCCCTAGACCCACCGCTTGCCATGGCCCTGGGCTTGGCCCCCAGTTCCCAGCCCAGCCAGAGCTCTGACCCCGGCCGCAGTTCTCCCCTGGCTCCAGCCTCAGCTCCCATTTTGCATCCAGCTAAGGCCGTGGCCCTCCTCCCTGCCCTGGCTCCTAGGGGGAGAGAAGGGGCTTGAACAGGGGCAAAGGGGAGTGCAACCTGAAAAGTTTGGGGACCACTAATTTAGCACAAAGGCAAGCTTGCCTGTGTGGCAAAATAGACCACAATAGCCAAGGGGACTGTCTGTGACTCCATGTTAAGGCTGTTGGAGTTCTCCTTTGATGCTTGGTTGGTGAAATCTAAGTATAGAACACACAACCAATTTGGGGTTTGTGAGTGGCTTCTTAACAATCTGCTCTAAGGTTGGCATTCATGCACGTGAGCCACTCCAGACAGCTTGACGCTGGCACCTAATGAAAACAAACACAATAACAGCTACTGCTGCAGAAGTGCATTATAAACTGTGTAGCATGCTGACGATAGACACTTTCCAAATATGTTTGATGCTTAGTTGAAATGTACTAGGGTTTGCATAGTATTGAACTATTTAGATGGCTTCAAGCTCTTCTTCATTCTTGCCATTTCCCTTTTCAGGGTCAGCAACTTTTACAGCCTTCTTCCAAAATCCATGATTGTAAACCTGGCTGTTGTGCAAATTAATCTCACTGAGGTCCGCTGATATCCATCTTCCATCCATGATCATTGCAAGGGCCATCCTATCCATATATATCTTGGATCTCCTCTGGACATATCCACACCAACCTATCCAGTCAGCATTCCTATGTTCCAACTTGCATATCTCAGCTTACGCCTCTTACTTCTTTAACTTTAGTGGCCTTTATCCTGTTACAACAGTCAGGTAAGGCTGTTGTACATTGCTTGTGGGGAATGCCCTAGACCTCTGACTTGACATGGACATCAATTCACAAGAGCATTAGACAAAAGCTTTACAGGTTGGCTGTCCAAGACCAACACCTTGGTTTGAAATGAGATTTTCCCTTCTCCTACATGAGTTGTTTACTACAGTTACTGAATCCCCTTGGCCCCACCAAGACTTATTTTAAAGTGGTCTTTATTCACCTCATCCTGAGGCCTATGTGGCATATACGGAGGTGGCTGGACTACCAACTACCCCACCATGCCTTGCTGAGAGATGCTACAAGTTGGTCTGAGACTGCTTATTGGATATATGCAGCTGTTCTACATCTCCAGGATGTTCCCCTATCTGTCAACCAGGGATCTGCCCGATTGAGTTGGTCTCCCCTTCACAGGTAGATGGTCTCGAGCTATTTATAGGATACTAGAATTAGATTTTTTTGGAAATTGAACTAATGTGAGAATTGACAATATTCTATTTGGGCTGTCTCATGAGAATGGTATAGAGCAGTGGTTCTCAACCAAGAGTATGGAGAGGTCTTTCAGGGGGTACATCTAGCTCATCTAGGTATTTGCCTAGTTTCACAACAGACTCCATAAAAGGCACCAGCGAAGTCAGTACAAACTGAAATGTCATACAGATAAAATGAGAAAGTAAGCAATTTTTCAGTAATAGTGTGCTGTGATTTTGTCTTTCTTTCTAATTATATTTATTTATTTGTGTGCTGTGTATTTTTATGTCTGATTTTGTAAGCAAATAATATTTAAGTGAGGTGAAACTTGGGGTACGCAAGACAAATCAGACTCCTGAAAGGAGCACGGTAATCTGGAAAGGTTGAGATACCAACCACTGGTATAGATATACCAAAGTGAATGTAGTATAGCTAACATCAATAAAAAGTCAACATTTGCCAACAATTAGCAGACAGCACTGTGTGAGATACCACAGTTTCCCCAGAGGTAATTAGGCAAATGTTAACTTTTTAATGGCAATCAATGTACATTTCCAGAGAACTATTACATTAAGATAGAGTTAAGGTCAAGAGTACATATCCATCATTTGGGGTAAAATATACTATAGGGCTGGTCTAATTATCTCAGAAACAAGCATTATAAATCCAAGATACTCAGAGTATAACCTATGAAGAAATTCAACTATGTAAAAGTAAGAAATGCACCGTTAGGGCACCGAAAGAACATTAACTCTGCCCTGTAGTGACAGCAGTAGCAACTATATGTTTATGATAAAAGCATTTTAGGGTTTATAGTCCCATAATAGATTTAACTGATTTTTAAAGGCAGATGACATTTTTCTCTTTTCCCCCAATTTACAGTATCACAACAGAGCAGAGTTGTCCTCCTGAGAACAATAGGAAATGGCAGCCATTTTGAAAGAGGACAGTTCTTCATGGAATTCTCTGAGGCAGAACATTTTTCTTTAGTCTCTGCTGAAGGAGGAATGCTATTATGAAAAATAACAGCAAAAATGACCATAAATCCTAAAATAATTCCTTCAAATGCATCCATTGCAAAGGAAGTTTTAACTGTAGAGGAAACTTGAAGAGTCTGTATTATTTCATTACTGAGTTTATTAGAAACAAATAAAAGTCTGCCACAGAGTGCAAAATTCCTTAAAGGATCCATTTTCAATTAATTCCAACTGAAAATAATTAATGGATTTACTTGTAAATTCCCAGAAAATCCATTTTTATACTCAGTGCGTAAGTCCTTTAATTTTGGGAAGAATACTCTGCACTTTTCATACATAACAAAGTGGCTGAATCCCTACTTTAAATGCAAACTTCAACTCAGTCTTAACCCTGGAACTGTGCCCAGCAACTTCATAAGTCTCTTCTTTTACTCTACACACACATATATAAACAGAAGATGGATCTACAGTAAGTATAAAATGGAAAGCTGATATATCTTCGGGAGGAAAACATGACAAAAAATGTCCCGTGACTCATCAGTGTGTACTGCAATGACAAAGCTAGGGACAAAAAAGTTGATTGGACAATTATGAAGTTATGAATAGTTGCACTTCTGAGCATGTTCATTTGGCAACTGCCATTTCAGCAGAGTCTCATGAAGCTCCATCTTCTTGGTGATGGTATCACAATGCACATTCTTCATGCACAGTCTGACATTATTGTCAAGCTGCAACTGGGACAATTTGCATTATAAATGTCTGCTGCAAACATCAACATAATCCTTTAGAATTCCCCCCTCTGTCAACCACCTCCACTCCTCTCACCCCACACACAACAATCCTTCAGAAAAAATTCCACATGAGGAACAAGAATATTCATAGATGTGCATAAATTGTCTATTTTGCAATTTTAGAGTTTCCCCACAATTTCTGATGAATTCTCTAAATTCTAAATATTTATTTCAACTTCCTAAATACAACAAACATATTATAATGAGAAATGCTGTTGCCCATCCCCCACATTTTATGGTATACATTTAACAACATGAACAGAAAATATATTAGACTACTTATTTAACAAGAAACACAGGAACAGAAAACACGATATAAAAATACTATACTGTGCATGCAGCTGAATTAATGTCATTCACTGTAGGAATCATAACTTTAGCATTTCCCAACCTTTTCATTTTAAATGTGCCACCTTCATGTTGCAGTCACAAATGGCTTGGTTTGGTTTTTGCATTTAATAAAAGTAAAATAGAAAAATATTTCTGAACTGTGTATTTCTTTTCATGATTATGAAAGGGTTAAAGAGAAACACATTTACTAAGTGAGGCAGAATGAATGACCTTGTAAGGAACAGTCTGGCACGTGCCAGCAGTTCTTTTTTCCTTTGCACACAGCTTCTAATGGAAAAGTACCGCCTGCCCTCTGTAAATTATTAATTTCTTCATGTTATCAGATACTGTTGATGAAAAGATAAGTGGCTACAGTACTGAATGGCTGGATAAAATGAATGCCTACTGTTACCCTTTAAACTATATATATATAATATATATAAAGTTTTCATCTACTTTCTACTGAATTTGGTCTTGCACTGGGCAATTGATTATTATACACTTTTAGTAGCTCATAAGAATAGTAGCTCATAAGAATGGAATAAGCCGTTCCTGCTTCATTTTAGGTGCTAACTTAGATGAATGACTTCATCTTACTTACAACCTTCAACCTACTTACAACCTGATCTAAGATGTCAAACAAATTTTAAACTAGTATATAGTCTGGCTTATATGAACCTGAAAACAAGACAAGGCTGAGATCTTTTTTCATTAGCCAGAATTTTTAATATTATACACAGTTTGGATATATTGGAAACAAAAACAATAGACACATCCTTAGTCAAATGCTAATAATAATTATCAATGTCAAAAACTAATATAGAGAGGCAAGGTGGGTGAGGTAATACCTTTTATTGGACCAACTTCTGTTGGTGAGAGAGACAAGCTTTCAAGCTATACAGAGCTCTTTTGTAGCTTGAAAGCTTGTCTCTCTCACCAACAGAAGTTGATCCAATAAAAGATATTACCTCAACCACCTTGTCTCTCGTAATATTCTGGGACCAACGCAGCTACAACTACACTGCGAAAACCAATATAGTCCATAATGCTCAGCACACTTTATAAAACCTAGCAAGATTATGGATCCTGCTAGTTAGTAATAATGGCAAAAGCAGCCAAGTACAGTAGCTCCAACTTTTAGTATAAAGGGACCTCAAAGTTTTTATACCATGTACAGGAATGAGGTATTTATAGAGAAAAAAAGACATAATGGACCCACCAAATGATTTACATTGTTCAGTATTGCCACATCACAGATTGTAATATTTAACTTCCTTACCATAGACATTAGGACAGAAGTTACAGTAGGCAAGTCAATAAGGGAGAGCAGCTATCCAAAAAAGTCTAACTTATTGAAAATTACACTTAAGGTTACGCATATAGGCCAGAAATATGTTCCAAATTGCAGCTGAAGACATTAGAATTTGCAGCATACAGACCTATCAACAATTATCTCAACATCAGTTTAGAGGCTTATGCAGCACGTTTGTTATTTCTAGATTTACTAAAAGTGTAGGTTAAAATCTCAACAAAGTCAATTCAGCATTTTGTCCTTATGAAGAAAATAAATAATGGGGGGGTCTTCTGCATGAGGCTGTCAAGATAAACTGCAGAGCTAAAATGAAAATTGAGTTAAACACCTACTGGACTTCTCTATTTGTCTTTTTAAAAGTTCTTTATCTGTGTTATGAAAGCTTCTGGAACTACCTGTGATAGACTATAAACCATCATATGATGTGCCACTATTTGACATCACTGATAAAATTGATTACATGGGACTTCTGGTCTTGTAATATGTGATGACTGTAAATGTAGCCAGCCACCAAGAGGCCTTATTCAGTGCTGATAAAAGCAAATGAGACACCACTGTCTTCACTGGAATTACACATGCTTGTGCCAGTGAAGAATTAAGTCAACATGTTTTTTAATGTTCTCTGAGTTAATAAACAAACAAACAAACAAAAATCAAATAAACCATCTAAATGTATGTTGAGCCTAAGAACTTTTTAAAAAGGATGGAACAGAACAATTGTTCCTACACTGCATCTTGCTGCTAATGAGCAGCAGATCTGGGGCTTCATCCTGCATCTTTTACTCACTTAAATAATCCTTAATTCTGAAATCAGTTCCATTGACTTCAATGGGACTATTTATGAGCTGAATTTTTTTTTTTTGCAGAGTTTGATCCACTTTGCTCTTGGTACTATTGCAAAATTTGAGAAAATGAATACCTTAGCTGAAAAATTGTGATGAAAATCCCCCAGATGTACTATTCAGACACTGAAGCAATAGATCTGGTTAGTGTTCATATTACTCATTTGTCCATATTGCTGAAACAGCATAGAATTTGGCACAATTTGCTAGCAATCTTTGCTCAAGAGATACTAAGATTTAGAACAGCAGTAGAATTGCAAGCACAGACAATGATATATTGGCAGACTTCATGGAGGAGCTTGCACAGTTCTTCCTATATTTGGTTCTAGCTAATGCTATTAATCTCACTTCTCATGAGCACTAAATTTTTACCTCAGATAAATGATTAATAATTACAATACGTACCACTATAATAGGCACCTGTATGGACTTGAGCGATCTAAACTAAACATAACCCTTGATGGAAGAGAGGTCAAAAACTAAATGACCATGGAAACTGAGGTACCCCCTGACCCTTAGAGTTAATCCCTCCATGTCAGGTTTGAAGCATATACATAGGGCACTATGGGGAAGCTTAAAACGTTCAAGTTCAATACGACAAGTTCAAGCTTAAGACAACAAGGTCAAGATGTCCTGGAAGCATCCTCAATCAAAACATTGGCATTTGATCGATTACATGACTGTTCAGACTCATGATCATTGGAATGTCCTGATAACGAGAGCCATGACTAGCACTGATAACTGTTAGACTGACAACTCTCTCATCTGTTCATGCATGTCCATCAGGATTGCTTCCAAATGTAGAATGCAAAGGAAGTGGATCAGGTGCAAGATAAACATCGAGTGCTTGAAGGATCCACTCAAGCAGAAAGAATTCCAGTAACTACTGAGTGAGACATTACCAACAGAGCACCCAGAAGGAGTCAAGGACCACTGGATGGGACTCAAGACAGCTGTTCTCTTATCCTGTGAAAATACCATAGAATACAAGACCAGGAAACATCAAAACTGGTTTGATAAAAATGAACTGAAATTCAAGGTCCCATCGACAGAAAACAGAAAGCTTTCTGTGCCTGGCAGAATGACATCAATTCTGCCATTAAGAAAAATACACATCACCAAGCAAAGTCAGAGATGCAGAGGAGAATGTGGGAACTGAAGAATGAGTGGTGCTTTAAGAAATCAAAGGAAATCCAACATTTTGCTGAAATCCGTGACACTCATGGCTTCTTCTGTGCTATCAAAGCTGTCTATGGCCTTAGCACTCAAGGCCTCAGTTGTCTAAGATTAAAGGATGAACAATACTCCTGAAGGACAGAGAATCTATCAATGCTCACTGGAAAGACCATTTCCAGGATCTCCTGAACTGTGACTCAACTGTCAATGAAGAAAAGATAAATAACATCCTGCAAAAAGCAATTAGAGAAGATCTTGGTTTGCCGCCTACCCTGGCAGATGTTGGAGTGCCATCAGGAAACTGAAGAATAAGGCAGCTGGTGGTGACGGAATACCGGCAGAGATTTTCAAAGAAGGAGAACAATTTACGTGTCATGCTTCATGGCCTCATCCTTAAAATTTAGATCAAGGAAGAAATCCCAACTGACCTAAGGGATGCCTTCATTGTTATCATTTTTAAGAAGGGGAACAGAGCTGATTGTGGAAACTACCAAGGCATCTCCTTGCTGGCCACTGCTGGGACGGACATCACCCTTATCCTCACCAATCACCTCCTTCAACCTGTGAAAGAAATTTTTCCAGAATCTCAAAGCAGTTTCAGACCATCTCAAACTATGGACGTGATCTTTATAGCACATTAAATTCAAGAGAAGTGTCGTGAGCAAAATCAACCTCTTTACATGGCCTTTATCAAACTCTCCAAAGCCTTCAATTCTGTAAACCGTGAAGCCCTATGGAAAATCCTTTCCAGAATTGGCTACCCAAACAAATTCATCAGTGTTCTGAGACTTCTCCATGACAACATGTCAGCAACTGTTGTCAGCAATGGGAATCAAACAGAACCATCTGAAGTGAAAACTGGAGTGAAGCAAGGCTGCATCATTGCTCCAACACTGTTTTCCATTTTCATTTCCACCATAATGCACCTCATCAATAGAAAGTTCCCTTCTGAAATTGAACTTGTGTATAGGATGGATGGAAGACTCTTTAACCTCAACAGACTCGAGTCCAAAACAAAGCCTAAAACAACATGCCTAATGGAGCTCCAATGTGTGGATGACAACGCGATTGTTGCTCAATCTGAAACGGATCTCCAAACCATTTTCAGTGCATTTTCAGAAGCCTATGAGAGTATTGGCTAATTTTAAGCATCAGGAAAATGCAAGTTCTTTATCAACATGCTTCAACTGGAGAAATAAACCCGCCCTCCATTCAAATCAACAGAGAAATGATGGTAAATATCTTGGAAACTATCTTTCATCAAAGGCAGATATCGACGTTGAGGTACACCACCACTTGAAATGTGTAAGTGCAGCCTTTGGATGTCTGAATAAGAAAGTCTCCTTAAATCATGCCGTCCTTGGTGAAATGAAGCTCTTAGTCTACCATGCCATTTTTATCCCAACTCTCCTTTACGACTTGGAAACCAGGACCACATACAGAAGACATTTCAAGAGCTTAAAAATGTACCACCAAAGGTGCCTTTGCAAGATCCCCTGGATTAACTGGGAGGATAGACGTACAAACATCAGCATCTTAGCTGAAACAAATTCTACCAGCATTGAGGCCGTGATTATCCATAGCCAACTTTGCTGGATAGGTCATGTTGTTTGCATGCTTGATTCCCACCTCCCCAGAGAATCCTTTTCTCACTGCTGAAAGAAGGTCAGAGAAGTTGTGGAGGGCAAAGAAAATGCTTCAAAGACACCTTGAAGGCAAACATGAAGAGGTGCAATATTGGCATCGATACTTGGGAGACCAGGACTGTCCAAAATGGAGGAAGGCTCTGTCAGAGGGCTCTCAACACTCTGAAACAGTTAATCGACAGGTAGAAGAGGAAAAGAGGAACAGGCAGAAAGAAACATCAGAACATTCAATGCAGCAACACTGTACCTATGCCTCCTGGAAACACCTGTCCTTATTGTGAAAAGTCACATAGATCTTGAATTCAGCTATGGAGCCACCTGCAGACCCACTACTGAGATCCCTGGAAGACAATCTTACTTGTTCATGAGTGATCGCTGATGATGGGGAAGCTTGCATTCCCACTACTGTACCCATTCTCAGCATAAATGGGAGGATTAGAGTCTCCAGGGCTGTTATACTGTGGTATCTGCCATGTGCATTAAATACTGTGGATGGAAAATTGTTAGGGAAGGGTCTGGGAAGGGCCTTTTGCTGGCTTACATTCTGTAGACCACAAACCTCCAAGCAAAGTAGTAACTGTTGGTTCAGTATCAGCTTCTGTGAATGGGCCCCCTTGAGTCTAGTACACTTTAACCAGATGAACTGAAGACTGTGATGTTTGTTCAACCTTAATTAAAATAGGCCATCTATAGTGATGACTCCTTGAGCAGCAGGAGGATAGTAAGCTGAGCATGTCAGTGGCCAGGCAGAGTGGATAACTGGCAGAGGAGATGTTGCCTTCACATAAAGTCATTAGAATCGTGTAGCTACCTTCTCTATTGCTTGTCTGAACTGATCACTGGAGAAATTAGTGATGGGATGACTAAGACAAGTGCAGCTACTGGTATCTGGTACAATTCTTTACCCCTTGCTTTGAACAAATGCAAAATAAATTAGAAAGCAAAGGAGACCCTACTGTATTGTATTGTCACTGTCACAAGAAGTTACTGTTAAACTGTTTACAGAATCCAGGATAAGTAACGTAATTGACAGGACAGAATAAGTGCTGCCAACACTGATTGTTTTGCATTTCAATGGCATATTTGAAACTGTACTTTCACAATGAGCAAACATAGATCACTGGAAGGGTGTTCTCATAAACACTTTGGCGAGGTATGAAAATCTGGCTGCTGGCACAGTGCATTAATAATCCAGTAACACCTACATAGTGCATGTGGGAAGGGTGAAGCATTTGAGAGAAAGAAAATGAAAGAGGCCGACCAGGAACAAGGGGGAAAATGAACCAGCAGAGAAAATAAAAACTATCAAGCAGCCTCCCACCCTTCCTCTTTATAAGAAAAAGGGAGTTATGGCAACAGTATCCTCTTCCAATTTGTGAATGAACCTCAGAAAGTTCCATGGTCCGAAGAAGTTCAGGTAACTTCCCTTAAGTGAACACTGACCTTTTTTTCTTGCCCTTTTCCCCACCCACCCACGACAGTATCAATGATACTGTTTCAGGTCTAACCTAATTTCTACCTGCCTGCAGTGCTGCTTTCTTGTCCAATGAATGACCTCTTTACTCAAGACACTAGTCTGAAGGGAATCTCTCTCCCTTTGCGTTTCTTCTCCCTTTCCCCTTTGGTCAGCTATATTCCTGTCCCTAGAACTTTGTTTCCTCTGTTTATAATAAAATTCTGTCACTTTGGCACTAGCTGCTCCAGTCTGCTGCTCTGAGCTTCTATGTTCCTGTTCAGCTTTCAATGCTGCTTCCTCTATTCAGAATCCTTCAGGCATTCATTGTGCATGTATCCAGGGACAGCCAAAGATCTCTGTGTATGAACAAAGCATTGTGCAAGCCTTCAGAGCAGAGACAATAATAGTGGAGGGGCATCAGAGCAGTTAAAGGGAAGGACAAGGATCAGGTGAGAGAGGCTAATGAAGAATGAGAATCAGCATTTGTCTCTTTGGAAAGGAAGTTTCTTTTTGAGAGTGAAGTGAGAATAACAGCAGGCATAGCAGGGAGACGGCATGGTTGAAAATTTTCTGTTGAAACTTTCTCCAGTGGAAAACTAGGTTTTTGACAAAATGCTAATTTTCACAAAAAGTATCTGTTTTCCTAAAAATTTTGGTTTGTCATCAGAAAACCTGTTTTTATTTTAATTTAATTTGGAAGGGGAGCAGTTTTAGGCTGAAATGTTTCAGTCTGCCAGCAAATATGAAAACGGTTTTCAATTTTTCAACAAGACAAACTTTTTCATGGAAACTCCTCAACTTCCCCCTTCCCCTATTTTCCAACCAGCTGTACTAGGTGGCTGGTAAAAACTAATCAATGTATCTCGAATTGTTGTAACCAATCACTCACAACCAATCTTCAAGCCAAGAAGTACTTGCTGAAGGTATTTGGCACATTGTTTGGAAGGCCTAAGCTGTTCATAGACAATTCATGAACAGAACAATAAAATCTGGTAGCTAAATTATTCTCAACAAATTCTATGCCCAGCTCTGTTGCAACCATTTCCATTTCCCAGAGCACAACACTCTGATTCTCCTTTTTCTATCTATCTTTACTTAAACTTACAAAGGAACAGAGTTGTATCATTTCTTATATAAAGGTTGTTGGAAAGTTTCCTCAGCCTTGCCTGCACAGGTAGTCTTTTTGAGATCATTATTCTAGATGCCTTAATTTTTCATGGCAAATAATGGGAATGTAGGTAAACACTGGGGGGTTGTAGCCCTTACACAGAGTGAGTGCTCATGGATGTTAACGCTTATGTGATTCTTTGGACAACTCACACCTTAGTTTTCTAATGAAAGCTACTCTGCACAGACCATTTAAATCAGTGGCAAAGTTTTCTTTGACTTCACTGATAAAAAATCAAGCCGTAAACTTCTAGGGCCAAATCCTGCAGTCCACTTCTTGCTGGTTCAGGTTCAACTCCTGCTGAAGTCAATAGGAGTTCCGTGCCTGAGACCCAATTGTGCCTGATCCATATAAGACCGTGCACTCAGGGAAGGATATAAAGAACTTCTTCCCCTTGAGAAGATTGGCAGTTTGCATTATAGCCAGACAGAATTTCAGTCCCTGAGGTCGGGGAACATAGGGGCTGCTGCATCTCTACATGCCAAAGGAGGAGAATCTATTTATATGGCCCTCATCAACACAGCATCTGAATGCATCACAATAATTAATTAAATTTTTCCTCCCATCACCCCTCTGAGGTAAGGAAGCATTCCCTTTTTATAGATGAGGCACAGAAAAACTAAGGGCCAGATTTTTAAAGCTTTTTAGGCATCACTGCTCTCAGCATCACAACGCCTAACTGGTTCAGAAGCCTAAATCTCATTTTCAAAAGAGATTTAGTCACTATGGAGTCTAAAGTGTTTGGGATGGATTTCTGAGACCTGTTCATTATCTTGTAGTATCAGGCAGACAGTGATGCTGTCATGGTGAAGGATCTAGGTGTATGGGTAGGTGACATCCCTGGGGGGGCAAAGAGGGTGTTCTAAGGGAGGTTGTTGATGTTGTGGAGTTTCTGTAAGGAAGCTGGTAGTGTCTTTAAGAAAACTAGCCCTTTGCATGGTGAGTAGTTTGAAGACAGTTTCTATGAGTCCTGATATTCCTTCAGTAACAGTACCATGCCAGATATAATGGGTTCGTGTATCTTGTGAAGCACATAGAAAGTCTCTGGGGTAGATTAATGGAGATGAGGTTATAAAGATTTCTTGGAGTTATTTGGGGAAGGATTTGATGGTATCTTTAAACTGATGTGAATTGTGGTATGGGGTCTTTTTTGAGTTTTTTATAGTAGATGGTGTTGGAAAGTTGTCTGCTAGGGACCATTGTGATCATCTAGTCTGACCTCTTGCATGACACAGACCATAGAACCTCCCCAAAATAATTTCCAGAGAAGATCTTTTAGAAAAACATCCAATCTTGATTTAAAAATTGTAATTGATGGAGAATTCAGCGCATCTCTTCATAAAGTATTCCAATGATTAATTACTCTGATCATTGAAAATGTTCACTTTATTTCCAGTCTGAATTTGTCTAGCTTCAACTTTCAGTGATTGGATAGAGTTATACTTTCATTGGCTAGACAGATGTGCCCATCATTAAATATTTGTTCCCCATACATATGCTAATAGACTGTAATGAAGTCACCCATTAACCTTCTCTTTATTAAGCTAAATAGATTAGACTCAAGGAGCTCATCTCTATAAGGCACGTTTTCTAATCCTTTAATCATTCTCATGGCTCTTCTCTTAACCCTCTTCAATTTATCAACATCCTTCTTCAGCTCTGGGCACCACAACTGGACACAATATTCCAGAAGTAATCACACCAGCACCAAATATAGAGGAAAATAATCTCTTTATTCCTACTCAAGATTCCTCTCTTTATGCATCCTAGGATCACATTAGCTCTTTTGACCAGAGTCACACTGGAAGCTCATATTCAGTTGATCATCCACCATGACCTCCAAATCTTTTTCAGAGTAACTGCTTCCCAGGATAGAGACCCCCACTTGTAAATATGGCCTATATTCTTTGTTCTCAGATGTATACATTTACATTTAGCTGTATTAAAATACATATTGCTTGCTTGTGCCCAGCTTACCAAGACATTCAGATTGCTGTTTCAGTGACCTGGCCTTTTCATTATATACCATTCCCCCAATTAGTGTGTCATCCACAAACTTATCACTGATGATTTTATGTTTTCTTCCAAGTCAATGATAAAAAGAAATGTTAAACAGCATAGGGCCAAGAACTGATCCATGGAGGACACTGCTGGAAACACATCTACTCAATGACAATTCCCCATTTAAAATTACATTTTGAGATCTCTCTTAATCAATTTTTAATCCATTTAATGTGTGCCATGTTAATGTCATATCATTCTATTGTTTTAAATCAAAATATCATGCGGTATCAGTTCAAACATCTTACAGAGATCTAATATTACATGCAAGGTTACACAGCATGGAAGAGGCCATTTTGTAAGCCAAGATGGCATCCTCTGCATGGCACGACCCCACATGCACCATGCGTGCAATGTCACACTGCATGGAGGACGCCATTTTTCATGCAAGTGTCAATGCCTGACTAAAAATGTCATAGTATACCACTTTACCCATTCTGCCCCTCGTATGCTACTCTAGTGGCATAGGGAGGCCACATAGGAGCCATAAGCTACAAGTGCAATACTCCCTTCTACTTGAGGAGCATAAGGTTGACGTAAGCAACCATATGCTGCCTGCTTTGCAAGCTCCAACATAGGGGGCATGCTGAGCACTGCAGGAGGTTCTGGGCTCCTGTGCAGTCAATAAGAGATCTCTCAGGCTCTTCTGACTCTTGCTGGGAGCTATTTCAGTCCCTGAGACAGCACAGAATCTGGAGAGCACAATGGTGATACAAAGCCACCTTGGCCTCCACCCTGGGCTGCATTTACTGTACTGCACATCATGAGAGGCACACCACACGGTCTAGTCCAAAATCGGTGATAACACCAATGAATCCTTTTTCAGGTGGCACACAGGTGGTTGGGGGAAATAATAAATATAGCTAATCTAAATGCCCTGGAGAAATTGAACATTTTTCCATGGAGGTGTTGTTGGTCCTAATCTTGATATGACCTGCGGCTCTAGCAGGGAAAGAGCTTTCTGCCCCATCTATTGAGGAACAGGGGGTGGCTTGGGAAACAAGGTGAAGGGAATCATTTGCATAAGTTTTCTATGCAAAATTCCTCCAGTGACACTTTGGGAGGTGCCATACTTGCATACAAACTCAGAACAGGTTACATAGTGGAACTGAAATAAGACAGGGAACAGCGATTCCTATCTTGGGGCAAGGAGTGGATCCCCATCAGCTAGGATTCTGGTCAAGGGTTGAATATGCTACGGTTCCCTTTCCCTGAAAAATCTGTACTGTTAAGAGGACTTTGTTGCAAGAGCTGTTGCAGAGCTCTTCCTTATGGGAGATGTAGAGACAGCTCTTCAATGGAGTACTACATGGAGGGTTCTTCACTGAAGCCAGCAGAGCTGAGTGAACTCTGGTGAGGCCACTCTTATCCAGCCACTAAATAAAGCTAAATCACTAGAGCTGAGCTAGGTGGTGTCATGTTTCTGTACCAGATATGGACTGGCTACAGGGTTTCCTTCTTAGTAAGGTCCACACCAGATATGTTTATGGTGAGATCCTTTAAGGCTCCACCAGGTATGGCTGAAGTTAACTTAAATAAGATATTTTAAACACAGTACTACCTACTGGCTAAACAGTGTAATACAGTTTATCATTCCATTACATCTCCCCCTTTAATTTCCACATTTATACCATTTAAAAAATATACACTATCACTTTATCTTTGAAGTTCAGTAATATTAGTCTGTTAATTAGAAAAACAGTATGATTCAGAGACATTTATTTGACCCAAATGCATAACAACGTGATCATCTGGCTTTCTATTAGTTCCAACGACTAGCTGCCATCAGCATAGAATCCTTCAGTCATTGTCTACTTGCTCTGTATCCACCATCTGTAAAGTTTGCTCTGTTGATTTTTCTTTCTGATGAACAAACTGTAGATGTTTATGGTTTCTGTTGAACTCTCCACTGTCAGTCTTGATCACATATAATCTGGGCACTGAATTCTTTTTTTTTTTATGGCAACTAGAGATGTCCATCCTTTTTCTGCATTCAGTATGATACGAACATAGTCACCCATTTCCAGACCTAGCGGTTGTCTAACTTAGTGATGTCTGTTGTAAAAGTGTTCAATAGCTCTTTTAGCTTGTTTATCTGATTTGGCTACAGTCTTCATGTCTGGCCACTTTGGAGATAGAAGTACTGTTCCAAATTTGTAAAAGAACTCTTGGTAGGAAGATAGCTCAGGCTGTGCCGGACTATATCCAGTAACCACCGCTGACATTGAACCATAGCTCGGAAAAGCAAAGAATGGATCCATCCTACTGTAGGATTTTCTTGGCTGTCTGTACAGTTCTCTCCGCTTCTCCCTGTGCTTCTGGGTAATGCAGGCTGCTAGTAATATGATCAAAATAATATTTTGTTCAGAAGGACTTAAATTCTGCTGCACTGAATTGAGGTCTGTTGTCGGTCACCAGTTGTTCTGGAACACTAGAGTTTGCAAAAGTGCACTTCAGTTTCTGGATAACACTGCAACATGTTATGTCTTTCAAGTACATTGTCTTTATATACCTTTATATATATATATAGTTGATGTGTTCCCTTTCCCCCAGTACATTCACAGGCTCGGTGCAGTATTGTCTATTAAGGGTGCCCAGGGAAAGTATTTAGTGAGCCCAGACGTTCTGGGTGCAGGTTTGAGCTGGTGGTGTTTGTTAGTTTTAAGAGGCACCCCTAGCTGTTTGAACCCAACCCTTGTTGTTGTAGGGAACATCAAGCAAAAGGGTTATATTATTATAGGAGAAGCAGAAATATTACTTGATGCTGAGTGACAAAATGTGTGATGTGATATTTTGCACCGATAAGAGATATTTCAAAAACTACCATGAATACATTTTTCCAGATAAACTAAACAAGCTAAATATCACTTGTTCTTCAACTCTCCTCCTTTTTAGTACTTTATCTTCCTCATCTACTGCCTGTCTTAACAATACAGGAAAGCCCTCATTGTGTACCTTCTGAAATATAACACCATAATATTCTTTTCAGATCACTTCTAGGTGTACTTTTTAAAAACTCCTAGATTTTGTGCTGTTTTAGATCAGTATACTATCAACACCAGGGATTTTGTGGATAATTTGGAAGAGATTAGAAATAGAAACAAAATCCATGGGCCCAATTCTGTGAGTTGCCAAGTGCACTCAATTCACTGTGATGCATATGGAAGGAGAAGCTCAACATTTTGCAAAATCTGACCCCTTGTTTACTGCGAGAGTCCTGGCCAGTGACCCTACAGACACTAGATACTCTTCTGACCGTCCAGTCAAAATATGTTAGCTTGAACTTTAACCTTTTAGAATTCCCATAATTTTTCTCACCCATAAAAAGGGGAACAGATTTATTGAAACGTCAGGTAAACATACAGACCATACAAACAGTCTGAGTTTTGCACAGTAAAGAATGTCCAAAGCCTCATTGCTTATAATTGGTAATAAAAGTAACTCGTTGCTCACAGATCTGCTCTCCAAATGCCTGAGGCCATGGGCACAAACACTCAGTTGGATTTTTCTATCCGCCTACCTTAAGATTCTGAATAGCACCCATAACTGAGTAATCTCTGAATACAAGCCACAAAAATTAGATGTGCCATGCAGGGGCTCTAGTGGACTTCACAGAGTCATCTGCTCTTCTGCTTTTCCTGGTTATAGGAAGCTCTGCTTAGAATAAATATAAGGATTCCTCGACCATGGAACTTGGAGTTCCAAGATTCATTGAGGCAGTAAAATTCTCACTTTTTAAAACTTTAAGCTTAAAGGAGTCAATTACGAAGGAGACTGCAACCCAACTTGCAATCAGTGTGGATGTAATCCGTGTCATTTAGACACCTAAAAATTTGCAATTGTATTTTGGCTGCACCAGATTTATTTTCATCCAAACAAGCAAAATCAAATGGACAAAATGCATCTAAAAATATAGGGCCAAAGGAGCTGCAGAATTACAAAGAGGGGAGGAGAAAGCATTTTAGTTGTATTGATAGAATTTTCTTTCACATGAATTAAACCATACCAAAAAGACAGTAACCTAGTTTTTTACAGGGATGATTTACCCATATTGACACCTTGGTTTTTAAACTCAATTAAAATAACTCAGGTCCTTTAAATTAGAACCACATCACAGAGAAGGCTATTTTTCACAAGTGATTTCAGTTAGTAAAATAAGTAACACTGTATAGAAATGCAATCTCATTTAAAGTACTATGTTCTTAACTAGTACGTAAACGTTTAATATACCTGGCAATAATGGCTTACTTAGTCACAAAAGCAGAATTTGGAACAACAGAAAATCCATATATAAAACAGCCACTGAATACACAGCTACAGTCCTGATTTGTTTGCTTTTCCCTTTTAATTAGGTTTGCTTTAGGCGCCAGCCATTAACTCTGTTTCAAAAACAAACTGTCCAAGGCGTTTCTTTGATAATGGTTTAATTTTAGTTTCTCTTCCCCCTCCCCAACACAATTAATTTCTATGCCTGGCATCTCTCATCAGACTTTACTGCATCTCCTCACTTGGCATGCCTCCAAAACAGGTTCATTTAACAGCCACAAAGGTCTAACAATAGAAATCCCATCTTTACTGATCCAGCTTTTCTCTGCACATCAGCTTCCTGTTCCACTTGCATCAAAGGCATCAGATGCTGTGGGCAGCAGTGCTTCTATAAGAAGACTCTATTCAATCCAATCCTAACAATTAAAGCATGGACCCAGAACATGGCCCCATAACAGGCGTGAGACTGGTGCTGCTATATTTTAAGTGGGTATAAGTGTACTGCCAAAACTATGGTTGTTAAGGTAATGGCACTGGCTCTGAATTGGATTCAGTAGCCTTTCCTTTTTCTCTTCTTCCCCAGGAATAGAAGAATCAGTTATTTTGCATGCCTAAGAAGCCCAAGGCCAGATTCAGACATAGTCCCGCAATGGGCTTGCTCTATCCATTACCTGCATCCAAAACTCCCAAGGATGGCAGCATGTAGAGAGAAGGCAGAGTTGCTGCTCTTCTCTGTACACCAATAAAGGCACCATGGGATGTTCTTGCTTTTTCTGCTGTAAAAAATAATTGTTCTTTGTATTCCTATAGTGCCTTCCATCTGAGGTTTTCAGAGCACAATAGAGTAGTCTGACATTGTACACAATACATAAGCCTTCCAACACCTTGGCGATGTGGGTAGGTAAATGTTACTATTTCTATTTTTATAGTTAGGGAAAAACTAGGCAGATTCCGTGACTTGCCTAATTCTTCAGCAGGAGTTAATATCAGAACCAGGAATAAATTTTCAGTTTTCAGTGGGGACTGTGTGGGGCTCACCACCTTTGAAAGTCAAGCCACTTTCATTTAGATGTTCAACTTTAGGCACCCAGGTTTGAAAAATTTGACTCCTATTTACGGCTGAAATATTTAATTCTGGCACGACTCCATTGCCTTCTTAATATCACTGTGAACTTGATACCATGCAGCCTAACTTCTCCTGTTTACAAAGCCAGCACAAATGTACGGAATATGAGGTAGAGAAGTTTGTATAGAGTGAGATTCTTCCTGTGCAATGAGCCAGTTCAAGGCCTATGTGCCACTGGCCCTTAAACAAAGTGTTTACTGAATATTGATTTATTTCCTGGCTAAATTTACAGTCAAATATATTTAAATCAGGAGATTGAAAAAATATCATTAAAGGGCCAGATCCCATCATCGGACGTTAGAGCTGAATATCACACCTTGGCAGATATACAGGAAGACACGCTGTGTATGTTGAGACTGATTGCAGCTCAAGGTGACTGCCATGGCTTCACTGTTCTGAGACCTGAACTAGCGAGATTATAGCTAGCTCATGGATGACAACTCAAACTGCAATCACACCTGGTGCAGAAATCAGTGATGACCCTGACACTATTAACTCCCATGGCTCTCCATTCCACAGTGTTAGTGGGCAAGAGGGTTTGGCCTGAGGTAAGCAGGAAGACCATGAAAGCTATGCTTCATTTGGCAAGGAGATCAGAGGAATAGCAAAGAGAGCCAGACTTTTGCATGGATTGTCTAATATTTGGGAGATTTCTTGTGTAAAACTTCCTCTCATACATGTGAGGGATTGATCTAGCCCTTGCTCAACAAGGAATGTGATCTTAACAAGCAGTCCCAAAGATAAGATTTACTCTGGCTTTTCCCCCTTCTGCAGTATCTCTTAACCAATCTCTTACTGTTAGACAATTCCAAGCTGCAGAAACATAAAATGTGCATTTCTAAATCTGCAAAGCGCTTTGGACAACAAGTGGAATAGCAAGAAAGAAAATGGCTTTATATCTGTAACAGAGAAAAGGTCAGATTCCGTACACAAGTTAAATCTGGAGCAGATCCACTGATTTCAAAGGAGTGACTCTGGATTTACAGTGTGCAACTGAGATAAGAAACTGGCTGAGAGTGTTGTTTAGTAAGGTGCAGCGCAGACTCTGTGGCACTGAGCAATTTAGTGTTCTAAGGACTACATCTCTTTTATGTATTTTTAATGAAATGATAGCATAGTGCCTAAGAACCCCACTCACTCATGAGGATCCCACTGTGCTAGGCACTGTACAAATGCAGAACAGAAAAACAGTCCCTGCCCCAGAGAGCATACAATTTAACTATAAGACGAGGGACAACAGATTGATACAGACAGATGGGTGAACACAAAGAAGCCATGAGACAGTATTGGTCAGCATTGAGAGACAGTGGTCTCAGCATACCCATGGCCTAACTGCTGTCAAGTTTTTTGTAGGCATCACGGCAAAGGAGTTACAAGAAAAGTTTTGAAGGAGAACAAAGTTAGTTTTGTGGCTGTTTACAGGTTGCTCCTTCTGAGTGTGAGGCAAGCATGGAAGAAAGCAAAAATTTTTGAAAATGTAAGCAGTGGGAGATGGAGGCTGGCATTACTGGCCAAGCGGAGATGGAAATCAACGTTTTAGTAGTGAGTGAGATATGATCAGTTGGGTGGAGATAGGTCAAGAAAGTGAAGGTGTGCAGCTTACATTTGATATGATAGAGGGAGCTGGCTGAGGAATGCAAAAAGAGGGCTGCCTCTGTCTAAGTGACAGGCTGGTAGAATGATCTTTGCAGCAGCATATTGAATGGACAAGAGTGGGAAAGACTGAATTTGTGAAGGCCAGAGAAAAAGATATTGCAGTAACTGCACACACAGATGTGTGACTTGCAGGTTTAAACTAGTGTAAATGATTAATTCTCCGTAACTTGAAGTCTTTAAACCATGACTTGAGGACTTCAGTAACACAGTCAGAGGTTAGGGGTCTATTTCAGGAGTGGGTGGTTAAGGTTCTGTGGCCTGCAATATGTAGAAGGTCAGACTAGATGATCATGCTGGTCCCTTCTGACTTTAAAGTCTATGAGTCTATAAGCCTGGACTAGAGATTTAATTATATGGATGGATAGGAAGGCCATATCTTAGAAACGCTGTGCAGAAAAACCTGACAAGATTTATTTATAGCCTGGCTGCGAGGATCTAGAGAACGTTATGATTTTATCAGACCTGACGCAATCGTGGTGCTCTCTACAATATTTAAGAAAGGAGATGTAGGGGAGAGCTTGGGGGGAAGATTCAGAGCTCTGCTTTAGCCATGTTGAGCTTGAGCTGACAGCAAGACATCCATGAGGACATGTCAGAGAGACTGACCAAGATTTTGGTTTGAACAAAAGACGACAGGTCTGGAGTAAAGAGGTAGATCATCAATGGGAAAAAAGGGAAGAGAAGGCAGGATGGAGAGGGCAAAGAGGACAAAATATTATCCACTCCGATGGACTGGAAATCATAGAAGGACCAAGTGACATGGAATGAGTGGGGCCAATATGTGATGAGAAAAAGCCCAGGTGATATTCAGAGAACGTGAACTCATCAACAGAGAGGATAGTGAGAAAGCAGTGCCTGGTGAAGGCCAAGTCAAGTGAATAGCCTTTTTGGTCAGTGGGAGAGTTAAACCAGAACTGCAGGACGAATGAAGATGTGAGGTGAGGAAACGTGCAGCTAGGGGATTGGATAGTCATCAACATAGAAGCTGATGTCACCCCGAATGAGTGTGGGAGATACAATACAAAGTTTTAAAAAGTCAAAATAAAAATTAAATATTTTGATTGACCCAAAATGAATTTTTTTTGCAGAATTTTCCTTCAAGAAGAATTTTGCAGTTTTCTGTTTTCATTCTGATTTGTAATTAAGCTACATTTCAAAATCTCAAAATTGTTGATGAAATGGAACTTCCATTCTCTGCACAGCAACAGCTGCATGTCAATCAGTTCTTTCTTGCATCTGATTCCTGCTTTTCCACATTTATCTGACACCAGGTTGCTAAACAATATGATTTTTTTTGTTTATTTAAAATCCCTAAAGAGTTACTCAAATTAATCTTGAAACCTATTGACCCATTCAGCATAGTGACAGCTCTCACATTCATTTCTTAAGCATTCATTGGCAAGACTGAAAATGGGAAAGTTTCAGATTTGGTTGGGAGATTGTTACCCGGAAAACAAATTCTGAAATTACTTGATTCCTATATTGATGTTGGAGATACAAGTCACTTAGAGATTTGAATTATTTAGATGTGATGTAATGGACCACTTGCTTTCCAGAGGCACTTACAATCCTCAAACATAGCAAAATATCATTTGTTCTCAATTAAAAATGGCATGATCCCTTCCAGAGGGCAACAGACCTTCCCCCTTCAGAGCCAATCAAATCTCAGAGTGGAGTATTTTGATCAGCTTCCATTTCCTTAAGGGAAACCTTAAATCAGAGCTGATTAAACTACTTGATCTACTGAAGTTCATTGTAGTGATAAGATCATTGAGACTTGCCACAAATCTTTACTGCAAAGATTTGGCTTGGGTCTGATTGAAAGGTAGCAAAAAAAAATTTTTTTCCACAATAACTTAGATGTTGATAAGACATGATACCTAAGTATCTTTGCTCTATTTCAGAAAAGCCATCCGTGGGAATACCAGTGAGTTCAGACAAATACAAACCCAGAGATGTCAAATGTTTGAGCAGATGCAGACCCATTAAAGGGCCTTGAATTTGAAGTGACCTGTAAGCAATTTGCACACTTAAGATCCCATTATTCCATAAGCAGAATAAAGATTTGAGCTGTGAATATATGCAATCTGCATTTATCTCTTTACTGCCTCCTTTACTGCACTGTCATCACATGAATCTTTTAGTCTTCATTGAGTAGTCAGTCACCTAGATCTAAACTTCTGAATTAATTCAAAGCATTGTGGTAAGGGGGCGTAGCCTCCCTCTAAAACAGATGGAGAGAAACCCACACCTGCCCTCTATTGGGCAGAGCCAGGGCATCCACACCCGGCTGCTGGAAGCAGAGGGGTGGAGCAAGAAGGGGAAGTATAAAGATCTGGTCCTCTAGCTTAGTTGGGAGGAAGCTGTTGGAGGAGAAAGAGTGTCTCCCCCATTGCCAGAGCTGGAACCCAAGCTGCCTGCCACCTGAGATGCCAAGGAACAGCTGGAGCTGCTGCAAGCCATTTACCCAGGGGATACTGATGACCCTGAACCTCAGGTACCCCCCCACTGAAGATCTGAGCCTAGACCACTTGGTGCTCACAGTTGGGACAGTGCTGAATCACTATACAGTATTACAATGGACAAGTCTGGTGAGCCTGAGTGCTAGAGGATTCTGGGAACAGGGCCTCTTTGCACTACTAGACAGTGGAAAATCACTGAAAAGGCCAAAATCACACTTGGCATCAACATGAGTCATGAATGTTTGTCCAGGCCCTGTGTAAGCAGCTGTGCTGATGTGGAAGATCAATGGTCACTGTCAGCCAAGGGTCAGTTTGCCTGGTCTGTACAGGTGGAGGTGTGTAATGGTGATCTGGAACTAGCTGACCTGGGTCAACTGACCACATAGAACAACGTGACATCAGGTGCCTGGGGGGAGTGGTTAATGGAAAGTGAATATCAGCCAATCCCTGTAACCCCCTCCCAAATTATGAATTAATGATGACATGCCAGGTGATACGCTAGCAAAGCATATTTTGAAGACATGTGACTCCTTTGTGAAGAGGATATAAGTACTAGGAAGATCATGTGGTATCTGTCTATCTATACATACATATCCAAGAAGGCTGGCGCTTTGGGGTAGCCAAGACCCCGCCTACGAGGGACTCAGAAAATAGACCAAATACCTGAGGGAGCCTGAAGAAGGAAGAGACAGTCTTCCCCAAGGAGTGGCAGCTATTCCTCGCTTTGTGTACTAATCAGGATACTATGTGGGGCCAGCATAGCTACTGAGGGTTAATGCTTGTGAAATTGAGACTAACAAGGAGAAGCACTGTATAGTCCTTTCTGTGTCTGATTCCTGCTTTTCAATAAATAGCTCTGCATTGAGAGATTGAATCCTAGTCTTCACTGGTACAGTTATCGGGTGCCCAGCGGTGGGCACAGGAATTTATCTGCAGCCCAACACTCACCCCTGCCTGTGAGCCCAAAATGGTGTTTGCTCATCCATGCCCTGCTTGAAGGCCCAGGGCCACAAACTGCTTGGTGGCCCTGCCCAGCCCAAGGGCCTGGGCACCAGAGAGAGCTAATTTCCTTCTTTGAGCTGCCTGCACGAGTATGACAGTGTGGGGTATGGCCTCCCTCACAGACTGACAAGGAAGGATGGCCCTGCACTCCTACAGGCATAGTTTATTTGCAACAAACACACAGTATTTCATAAAATCCACAACGATGAAGGGTGTCAGTGTTTTCTGCTGTCAAAAAAGCAATTTCATAACTGATCTGTGTGGAAATTGCAGTGCAATCATTGGCTTTTTTGAACAGTTTATGTTGGCCACACTAAGAAAAAGAATCCATGAACAACAGAAGCAATTTTCTGTTTGCAGCGTTGAGCTTGACACTTCATGAACTGGCTGTGTTTCATAGCACGGTGTCACTTCATGTTCTGTTCTCTGGGTACTGCAACTGTTGCTATGCACAACAGACAAATAATAGAGCCCTTGTTTTTCATAGTAGGGTAGTTTCCATTCACACCTCTTGAAGCATTCCATTTTCATCTAACTTCTATTCTTCTAGTTCCACAAAACCCTGCCACATCTCCAGGAAAAATAAATTTTCAAAACAAATTAATTTCACCTCTCAAGGACCCACTGCTGAGCCACTCTTTTAATACTCTACTTGACTGGATCAAATGTGCTTTCTTCTTAATCCTTTCAGCATATGTTTGACTAAGTTGATGGGGAAGCCAACTTTATTTTTCACTAACACTTCCACCAACATCTCCACTGTTCAGTGGCATACTGAGGGTCTTCGGTGCCTGAGGGCCAAGCCTACATTACGGCCCTACCCCGGGTCTCACATGCCCCTCCATGCAGGGCAGAGGGGTCCTAGTGCCACCCTCCTGCTGCCCCGAGGAGGGTGGGGTCTCTACCTGCGGGGGGTGGTGGTGGTGAGGTTTGGGGGGTGCAAATATAGGCCTTGCACCACCCTCGCCCTGCACTTACCTGCCATGCACTTACCTCTCCTGCTCCAGCCCCGCAGCCCGAAGCCAGCTGGGACAAGGGTGGCCTCACCCCCTGGCCTCGAGAGGGGGGCTGGGCCGGCCCTTCACAATGCATGGGCAGAGGCACCTCGGACCCTCCTGCGCCCCCACCCATTGTTAAGGGCCAACCCAGCATGCTTCCTCCCCACACACACACACTTACCGGCCGGTCCAGCTCTGCAGCCAGACGCCAGCTTGAATGGGGTACCCTCACCACCCCCCGAGCCTGGGGGGGTGCTGGGCCAGCCCTTCATGATACATGGGGGAGATACTGGGGGGGGCCCTCAGAGCCTCCTACATCCCCTGCTTCCTGTGTGTAGTGGGTGAAGGGCCAGCCCGATGCCCCCCTGGAGTCCAGCGCCCAGCGGCCTGGCACCCCCCCAGTACACCAATGTCGTTGTTACCTGTTCCCTCAAACCTAGTCCCCCCCATAAGTACAAAAACACATGGTAGTTTAGCTTTTCCTACAAGAATGCTCAAGTTCACCTTCCTCTTGGCTTTGACTCAGGGTTACACAAGGACTTCTGATGCCCTCTTCTCTCTTAGCAACTGCGAACAAATGCCTTGGCTTCTTTATTCATCTATTCCCTGTTCCAGGGATAGTCCTCCTCCAGAACTCCACTCCTCTGGTAAGTGCCATCAAAAATTCCTATCCCGTCTGCTGGCAGCTGTAAACAAATGTTCCCACTTCCATCTGCTCCACCAGTAGCTTCATGCAAGGGCCTCCACTCCTCTCCATAAACAAAGGCCCCTTCTCCAAGTGGCTGCAGAAAGAGTTCTCCACTTCAAATGTTATCACGTTGAAAATAATATTTTCTTAGCTGTTTGGTATCAAGAAGTGGCTTCACACTTGCTGGAAGGAAAGTCCTACAGTGAGTGATAAGCTGTGCAGTGAGTGGAATCCTCAGTGGGCCTCGCAGACAGTGATGAATCTCGAACAGTTAGCTGCAGGAAGACATCATTAATTATGTGTAAATGTTAAGATCCCCCCCAGGTATTTGAAAATATTTGCAGATATTGAAAGTCTGATAAATTTTAGCAGAATTGATTCTTTCTTTGAAAATTCACAGCATTATTCCCTATTTGTTGTTTTCCTCATTAAAATGTTATTCATTCAGAAAGCAGAATCAGTATCAAGTGACTTAGGTGGCCAAGTCACACAACAGGAATAATGAAAACAAAGCAGATGTGAAGAATCTACAATATCATGAAATTATTCATCCAGATTATTCTGCAGATACTGAGAAACAACAAATATGTGCAAAGAAAGACAGGAGCAGTTTTGTGAATGTCTCGTTCACACCTCTCAGAGCTATTTATTCAAGGGTGGAGGTAGGGGTGAGTTGGATACTGTTGGAGTCACCAGAACAAAGATACAGACACCCACCCATTCAAGATACAATGATGGAAACACAAAGGTGGATGATGCAGGAGCAGAGATGAGACTCAAGGAGGAAATCTTCAATATTGTCATACATGGTACCAAACTGGTCCTTTCAGTCGTGTGCCTCGGTAGGCTCTGACATTATTATTTCAAAATGAACTCAGAACTCCAACACATGCCTTTATAGCCATAAGTCTCCCATTAGTTATTCCCCCTGGGAAGCCCTTTGCATGAAGTCTTGCTGGATGACCCTCTTGAGTTACTTTTTCTTAACTTATTTGAGAACTTTCTGGAAAGTGTGCAACTGGGGATGGTCTTAGCTGAAAAGTCAAATCTCCACAACATCAGACTCTGTGAGAACCCAAGGCAGGATGAGTAGTGCCACACTACATTGCAAGGGGTGCAATGGAGCCTATTCCTATCACAAGGTGTTTTCAATTTAAATCTCTTCATTGATTTTACAATCCATCATGCATAGACAACATAAGAACTGCCATACTGGGTCAGATTAATGGTCCATCTAGCCCAGTATCCAGTCTTCTGACAGCGGCCAATGCCAGGTGCTTCAGAGGGAATGAATGGAACAGGTAATCATCAGGTGATCCATCCCCTGTTGATTCTGACAAATAGATGCTAGGGACACTTCAGGGCACAGTTTTGCATCCCTGCCCATCCTGGCTAATAGCCATTGATGGACCTATCCTCCATGAACTTATCTAATTCTGTTTTGAACCGTTATAGTCTTGGCCTTCACAACATCCTCTGGGAAAGAGTTCCACAGGTTGACTGTGTGTTTGTTTGTTTTAAACTTGCTGCCTATTAATTGCATTTGGTGACCCCTAGTTCTTGTGTCATGAGGAATAAATAACACTTCCTTGTTTACTTTCTCCACACCAGCCATGGTTTTATAGACCTCCATCATATCCTTTCTTAATTGTCTCTTTTCCAAGCTGAAAAGTCCCAGTCTTATTAATCTGTCCTTGGATAAAAGCTGTTCCAAACCCCATATCATTTATTGCCCTTTTCTGTACTTTTTCCAATTCTAATATGTCCTTTTTGAAATAGAGTGACCAGATCTGCACAGAGTATTCAAGATGTGAGTGTACCATGGATTTATATAAAGACAATATGATATTTTGTCTTATTATCTATCCCTTTCCTAATGATTCCCAACATTCTGTTAGCTTTTTTGACTGCTGCTGCACATCGAATGGATGTTTTCAGAGAACTATCCACAATGACTCTAAGATCTTTTTCTTGAGTGGTAACAGCTAATTTAGACCCCATCAACATTGTATGTATGGTTAGGATTATGTTTTCCAATGTGCATTACTTTGCATTTATCAGCATTGAATTTCATCTGCCATTTGGTTGCCCAGTCACCCACTTTTGTGAGATCCCTTTGTAACTCTTTCCAGTCTGCTTTGGACTTAACAATCTTGAGTAGTTTTGTATCATCTGTAAATATTGCCTCTAACTGCTTCTTTTACTTCTTCGGCTCTTACTTCTTTAACTCTTTTCTTTAGCCACTTCTTCAACTCTGTTTGGTCCTTTTACAATGCCTTTTAATGTGGGGTATACATTTAAATTGAACCTCTATTATGGTGCCTTTAAAAAGTTTCCATGCAACTTGCAGGGATTTCACTTTTGGCACTGTACCTTTTAATTTTTGTTTAAGCAACTTCCTCAGTTTTGTGTAGTTCCACTTTCTGAAATTAAATTCTACATGGTGAGCTGCTTTGGTGTTTTCCTCCCCACAGGGATGCTAACTTTTATTATGTTATGGTCACTATTACCAAGCGCTTCAGCTATATTGACCTCTTGCACCCAATCCTGTGCTCCTCTTAAGACAATCAAGAACTGCCTCTACTCTTGTGGGTTCCAGGACTACCTACTCCAAGAGGCATAAGAATAAGAAACTTTGGGCAAACAACCTCTATACAAGAGGAAAAAACTCCTGGATTGCAATAAATTACCTGCACAACAATTTCGCTGGGATCTCATATCTCATCTGCACGCCCGTGTTCTTTAAACAGAAGATAAATTCTTCCCACAGCACATGACATTTTTCACTTTTGTCCTTAATCTTATAAATAAGATGCTCATAAGAAGCAATTTCTGTCATGTCAGCATATCCGTATTTGGAAGTGGGACATAAGAGCTTCCCCACTTTTCCAAAGATCAATCTCTTTGCACAACCAGAGGCAACCACAACCCATTTTTTAGAAAACTACATAGTCACAGGTATTGAAGAAAAATGATGTAGCAAATACTGCTCTGTCTGCCTGGTAGCTTATGATACTAGACACTTTCCTGAACATTCGATCAAAAATGTCTAATATTAAAGACATTGCCACAAAATGTGTAAAATTATCACCCTGATTACCACCCTGCCAGCAAACATCATTCTGCAGTAGACCACATACGGACAAGTAGCCAGTAAAATCTTTGTAATATTTTACATTGTAATTTAATTTTGCTCTCAGTACTGTAACCCAATATATTTGACCATTGGGTCTCATTAATACATATATTTAACTCACCTCCCGGTCTCGGGCTGATTGAAATATAACACATGACACATAAATCCAAACACCAGATACAGTTTTGAGATTAGATGACAGGGTGGTGAATTGTCTAATGCTGAAAGAGCTAGAGGAAATTGCTCAGGTGTTCTAACCAAAAAGTAATTCACATATCTGGAAAATATGTGAAATCTCAGTTGTTGAGTTGAGTTGCTGACTGAGATATATATTTGGCTTACTGCTATTTTAACAGGCTGATCTCAGGTAGGGCCACCTCAGATTTAGGTTTCTGTTTACCGTGTTCACGTTGGGTTTACATTTACCCTTCAAGTGTTTCACGTGTCTTCCTCTGCTTCCCAACTATGTCAAAGCAATTTGCATTTAAAGTAATGTTTGTTTCCTCACAAACCAGCTTCCCCTATTTGCTCCTGCCAAATTCACAATGAAGTCACAATGCTCTATTTGTGACAGCATAAAGACTTCCATATCCCCTTATAAACCCAGGACTATGTCTTTCCTATTGGATCAAGGAAAGAGGTCATTGACAGGGCAATGGACTAGATGAAATTCTTGCACAGACCTTTATCTCCCATCTCTATTACTTGAACTTCTTCCTCTCTGGTTTCTCTGGCTCCTACCTCACCCTCCTCTATCCCATTCAAAACACAGCTGCCAAGATTATCTTCTTAGCCTGTCAATTTGACCTTCCCCTCCCCATAAATCCTTCCACTGGCTTTTCTCTCTCTCTGTCACATCAAGTTCAAACTTCTTGTCTTCCTCTTCAGTGCCCTTCATAACTCTGCCTCCTTCCATACTTATCTACTCGTCTCTTATTACATCACCCCATCCACACCACTAACAATGCCACCACTGCATGCCCATTTGCAATCTTCTTCAACTAATGTCTGCAGCCTCTTATATGCTTCCCTTTGTGCAAGGAATTCCTTCTCTGAAAAAAAATCTGCAAAGTCACAACCTCCCTCCACTTTCAAACCCCTCCTGAAAGAACCACCCTTGCTGTTGCACCTGTGAGATACAAACAATGATAGCTAGGGAAGGGTTAGCTGGGGATAGCCTATATTATTTATATATTAATAACAAAAATATCCACGTGATTTGGAACTACTGAGCTGGCCACATACTGTGTAACATTTTTCAAAGACAGTAATATGCCCCCCATTAACCACTAAACCATCCTTCCATTATCTTATCATCGTTACCTCATCCTTCCTTTCCTCCTATTGATACAATCAGTGATGAATCTTGTTTCAAATTGGTTTGGGCTAAGGTATGGTTTTGCCACTAGCCCCAGTTTGAGGAAGCATGCTCTCACGCTACTCTAGGAACAGACCAGAAAGCAGATTGGGGGCCAGAGCATCACAATCTGCCTTCCAGGTTCCCTGTTCTCCACAGGGGAGACATATATCCCATGTCATCCCTACACCTGACTCAGTTTACATCTCCTGGAAAGCCTGTGCAGATGCACTGGCTGGTGCATTTCTTGCCCCCACACAGGAGCGGGGGTCATGGCTCTGTAGCAGCTGCCTCCACCTTCTGTGCTGCTCCTTGAGATGCAGGAAGCTGGCACAGGACAATAACGGGGGCCGGAACTTGCACCTTCCTACTTTCCAGTATGGGAACTTTAGCTCACTTTAAAGCAGGGATCACATCTTCCTGTGTGTCAGTATGGTGGTAATTACAAATTGACACCAATCCTAATGACAGCGTTTGCCATGGAAATAGTCTCGTCTTTCTCTGACTTCTGTCTGCCTAGGGAGAAGCTTGGCAGTCCAGGTGGCCCCTTGTTAAGATCAGGCCCAGACTAAAGAATTCTGAGGCCCTGTGCACTATGGAAATTGGGGGCCCCTTCCTTAAAGCACCTGTGCCCCATACATGCCCCACCCCACCCAGACCCCAGAATACCCACATATACCCTAACAACTGTCCAACTCCCACCAACTGATTCCGACAGGCTCCACACACATCCCCCATTCACCCCCAACAGCCCTCATTCCTCTCACTATCCGCAACTTCACCCTACTCATCCTCAAACTGTCTCCCCAAAGCCCACCTATATCCCCCACTCACCCCATAACCCATCAACAACTCATCCCCACTCACAGCCACAGGACCTTAGAGCCACTCACAAGTGCCGCACCCCCCTGCCATCCCAGGCCAGTGGGGGTTCCTCTAGATCCTGGCTGTCCAGCACGGCTCTCTCCCATCACCCACCCCATGCTCACATAGTTCCATTCTGCTCAGATTTGGCCATGATGGTGGAGGGGCAGCTGGGCCAAATTTGAGACAGTGGCATTGCGACCTGATGCACAGGGTCATGGCACCACTCAGTTTTGTTTGTTTGTTTTGTTTTTTCTGGTGGCCACTGACCGCCCCCCCCCGAGATGGGAGCCCTGTGGAAGCATACTGAGCACACATTGGTCAATCCAGGTCTGGTTAAAATGCAGATAAAACATAACTATGTATCTATTGAGCTGTCCTGCTAAATATTTGCATGGTCAATATTTTTTAGTTACTATGGTATGGGTTCCTATGCTATCATTTTAAGTTTCATCTCTGTATAGATATAAAACAATACCATAAGAACACTGGGGAAAAAAATCAGCCAAGTTAATTTCTTTAAATTTTTTTCCCCAAGTTTGCACTGATGTGAAAGTCCCTCTCTAGGGGCCCAATCTAGCTTCCCATGAATTCAAAAGGAGTAGGACCAAGGCCTTAGTTACTGTGGTCAAGATAAAGCTCCATTACTTAGAAAGTACATTCCAATTGTCTCATGCCATTCAAACTCTGTCTTATCCACTGCTGACTACCCTGCATCTCTAAAATGAAAAAACTCCCTTCTACTGCTGATCACGCTGCAATCAAACTGTGCTGCGTGATTAGGTCTGCATGAACCTTCTGTGCATTCAGTGCATTGAAACCGTGGTCCCTGAGGACTAGTCCATTGTATACTGTTCCTCTCAATACTGGCAGCTGATAGACGTTATTGCCTAAAGAAACTGCACAAACTGAAAAACAAATGTACTAGCAAGGGAACCAAGTGAAAAGCAAGAGTAAAGAAAAACAACATGAAAGAAAGAGATAATTGGGAAGGAGGGAATACACTCCAAAGGAAAAAAATATACCCTGAGTAAAAAAAAGATAAGCCAGAAGTAAAAAAATAAACACAGGCTAAAATAGTTGGAATGAAAATGAAGGCAAGACACGGAAGGAAAAGAAAGAGAAAAGAATGAGGTAGAGGGATAAACAGATCAAATCTTAAAAAATATATAAGAAAATGGTCAAAGAAGAATAAAGAAGCTTAAAGAAATAACTATGCTGAAGAATTGGAAGGATATACTAAAACAGAAAAGAAAACAGAAACAGAGTTTGATACAGTTAATAAATTAATAGATTATAAAGCCTGAAGGGACCATGAATTCTAGTCTGACTAGGGTGATCAGATAACAAGTGTGGAAAATTGGGATAAGGGTAGGTGGTAATCGGCACCTATATAAGAAAAAGCCCCAAATATTGGGACTGTCTCTATAAAATCGGAACATCTGGTCACCCTAAGTCTGACCTCATGTATGACACAGGTCATGGAATTTCAGCCAGTTACCCTTGTCTGTATTGAGCCTAATTGCTTGTGTTCAACTACTTAAATTTGACTTTTAAGGAGAAAGGTACATTAAAGATATTAAACTAGTTTCTTCCGTTGGATGTGTGCCCCAAACCATCACTGATAACGAATTCCCAACTTCAGTTCAATGAGTGTCATTTATGCAAAGGCATGGGCAATATTTGAACCAGGGATCAGAAAATAGCACACAGACAAGAGGAGTAATCCAGAATACATTAAAGAAGTGGGACACCACCTGAAAGAACACACTACTTTTACAGCATACTTTATTTTTAGGATATTAAAATTTATAGGGTGGGGACTTCAAAAGCACTCAGGATTGGCAAACACTGCTCCCAGTGAAGTCAATGAGAGTTTTTACCATTAACTTCAATGGGAGAAGAGTTAGACCAACTCAAAATGTTTCTGAAAAACTCACTCATAGTGTAAAGTGATTAGGTTACCTGGAGAAAGATTTCTTATCAAAAGATATTTCAAAAGTATAAATTATGGAACTGGAACCAGAAGAAAAATTATTTTCTAATTTGTTCATGGAATTTGGTCCTCTTTTTTGTTTGCAAACAAATCTTAAAATCCATTCATTTGTTCATTGCTCACAAGTATTCCATGGAATTTTTATGTTAACATCTTTAAATATTAAGATATTTCAGCCTTATAAGTTGCTCTTAAAAGGTATACTATTACCTTGTTTTACTTCAGATATTTAATGGTTGAAATTCAAGCTGTTTTTATTGGACATATAGGTCACATGATATTATCTTGGTTCCTGATTGGATGATGTAAGTTTTTGACTCTGAAACTTGATTCACCAGGATGAAAAATCCATTTAAAAATTCAAACAAGTGATTGTGACCAATTCTTTTGCAGTATACTTCCAGCACCAACTGGAATTACCTCAAAATGAAAGCTATTAAATATGTAACATTGTTGATTTGCCTATATCTCCTAGCCATCTTTCACAACCTGGGGTTGAACATTTTTTAAAAAAATGTATAATTACATTCCAGTAAACCTACACTACAGGTCTCCATTCCCTAGCTTTCACTTGCTTCAAACTTTAGTAAATCCAGAAAACAGGCCTCCCACTTTGAAGCTAATTGCTAGGAAAAATTGCAATGTAATACACAGCAGAAGTTTCAGCAATTTATCATCAAAGCTTTGAGGCCTTTTATTGAGAAGAGACTTTGTGATTCATTCTGAACTGGCAATCTATTCTCTCCCATAGATAGAGGTTTAAAAAGCATTCTAATACCATTGCATTGTGGGTTTTGTGAGCTGTCACTTTAGAACATTCCTTCTCCCATTTTGACACTATGTAGAAGCCCCAGCAAAGGCATATTTTATGGTGACAAGCTACATAGGCTTCAGGCAGACTAAGGCCCGGTCTACACTTACCTTGGCGATTCGGCGGCAGTTGACAGGAGATACGCAAGTGACGTAAATCACTTGTGTATCTCCCGTCAACTTTGCAGCGTCTCCTCTGCGTGACGTCCACACTGCGCTGCGTCGAAGGGAACAGCGCTCCCTTCGACACAGAACTACTCCGCTTACGGGGATGGTTTTCCTGCGTTGCTTCCTGGATCGACTGAGCGCGTCTATACAGACCGCTCAGTCTATTCAGAGCATTCGATGTGACGGTGGCAAATTTGCTGCCGTCAGTGTAGATCCAGCCTTAGAGAGAAGAGTTTTTAAAACATGTCTTTGTAACTCATCTGAGAATGGATGCGAAGCGGTCTCCAAAAGCATCCCCCTGGTTTGGCTCAAGCAGTACCATAGCCACAGGGTTGTTGCAGCTTAATATTACAATCAAATAGACGATCTGAATTTCATTGTTCATGCATATTTGAGCATTAAATCTTAAAATGTGTTTTACATGAGTATCTGTGCTAGCAAAGCTCAAACATGTGAGTGACGTTGACTGTCGGTTGGCATGACTTTAGCCTCTCTATAGTCCCAAACTAGAAAAGCACATGCATAGTTTTAAGTGCTTGAGTCGTCACATGTATTTCAAGGCTTTGCTAAAGGAGGGTCTATTTCTCACATTGCCCACCAGTAAAATTAGCAAAATACTATCCTATCCTATGGAATCTCTCAATGCTTTTGAAGTCCTTCGAGGGCTTCCGAGATAAGTTCATGGTATCGTCAGACAATCCTATGACACGTGTACAAACACATTAACGAAGGGAAAAAAAATTTCAGAGCAGTCTTCAGAAGGAAATAATTTGGCATAAATAATGCTATATACAACACTCAGCCTTGATACAGGGTAAATGTGCTTTTAGCATTACTGTGAACAGTTGAGTTCCTTAATCTGTGCTGCACCTCAGTGGTGTTAATATTTGTTTCTAATTATAGTTTTAAAAATAGGCATGTTAAGGTGCTTATTGCAAATGCCAAGTCTATACAGAACAGTCTTTCTCAGCTGCAGTCCTTGACCGAGCTGTAACTATGGTGCAGATTAGAGAAGCCTGGAGTCTGCTGTAGCTTTGGCCAGCTGCTTATGGTCCCCTCCAGGCCCATATGCCAGAGCACAGTGCACTTTTGCTATCCTCCCCCAGCCTCTCCTCATTCCTTTCTTTCCCCCTCTTCCCACCACTCAACACACATCTTGTAACTGGTGTTGTGGAGGAGGAGGCAGAGCAGTTACCTCCATTGTCTCTGCTCTATCATAGATGCTTATGCCTACTAGGGAGTGGTGGTGATTTCTGCATCTTCTGTATTGCTTGAGAGGTGAATCTGCCCCCGCTGGATTTTTAGCCTGTTTGCATTTCCTTTAAAGAAAAGTATGCAACAGGGTTTTAACACAGAGCCGGATGTTATTTGCATAAACTCCATCAAAGATTGTGAAAGCCCTATTAAAGATTTTGTGCATAGATCTAGTTAGCTGCCATAGGCAATCTGTTATTTTTGCTAATGGCTACATTTCTCTGAAATTGTTTTGCATTTCTAGACTCCCCATATAGATATGGTGTTTGCAGCATCCTCATTTCCCATTTTATTACCAATATAACAGTTCCATTGCGAAGATTAACGGAGTCTTATGGCCTCTTAATATAAGCAGCCTCACAGGAGAAGAGAGAGAAATTGATATAGTTTATCCTAGAACTAAAAGTGCTTTAGATGTTTATTCAGTAAATAGCAGCACAAATGATGCATAAAAATCATTGTGTGATGTCAAAAGAGTATCAAAAGGCTAAAATGAAACAACATGTGTCCTTTTGTCCTTGTTTTCCTTCTTATATGTACACATTATTTATGTGCAGTTTGTACAGAACATGCCTGCTCCATAGACTACTATAATATTTATGTTATTTATTTGGGTGAAGTGTGCTTGGCTCTGCCCAAAACAAAGAAAAAGACAACCCCTTCCTCAAAGAACTTAGTGTAAAAGAGTGACAGAGAAGGCAGGACTTACTAGGCTATGTCAAGGAAGGACGGCTTTAATTATTTATCAGCATCTCACTAGTTGTGAACATGTGATTCTATAATTCTATGACATTACAGAAAAGGTGAGCTTTGAGGAAGGATTGTAAGATATGCAATTAGAGTTGGGCCTGACCTGCAAAGTTCAGATCAAGATGTAAACTTCTCCAAAGTTTCTGGGGTATTTGGATCTGTGGATTTGGATTAAACCATTACTTAGAAGGGGTCAGGTCCAAAGTTGATAGATCTGGATCCACTTCTCCTGCCAGATTGGTAGTATTTGGACCTGGTGTTTTGGTAAATGCTTACGGTTTATGTAGTCCAGAGCTGCAGTTGCAATGAAAGTCATGCTGAGGCCCAGGCTGGAGCACGCCCAGTGAGGATGGAATCTTCAAGGAATCTACCTGCTAAAATCTAAGAAGTCTTTATTGAGAATGCACTAACTGCAATTTGTCAAAGGCTTATAACTTGGCAAAAATTGGGTGGATTTTCACATAAATAGCAGAAGGCACATCCATGAAAAAGGCCACCACTGCCAAATTTCAAGTGCCTGCTCTAACCTATGGGGATGCTAGAGCTTTTCAAAGAAAAGATCGCTACCATTTTTTAACATGGACAAAACTGTATATTTTCCCTAGCCTCCTTCTCAGAAACAGCTGAACCATTTTGGTTGAAATAATGCTAAAAATTCAGCCTGAGGCAGACAGTTGGTCTGGAAAGTTTCAGCCCAAATGGTTGCTTCCACTATACAGTCTCTTCTCTTGAATAGTAGGATGGTCTTGGATTTAAGGCACTAGGCTGGGACTCCGTAGATCTGGATTTATTTCCAAAGAGTCTAAAGGATGGATTTGCCATCTCTGTGCTTCGTTTTCCCATCCATAAAACACAGAAGATAGTAAAAGGCAATCTATGCTACAAAGAGTATGAAAAAGGAAATACTATCTGTATTGCGCCTAGTACGGTGGCGCTCCCAATCTCAGCTGCTGCCTCTAAGTCAGTGATTCTCAATCTATTTAGCATTGTGGGCTGCATATATAGTTCTCTCTGTGTTATGTGGGCCGCATCTACATAACACTAACACTCACACACACACTCTATCTATATGGCCCTGAGGATGTTACATGGGCTGCATCTGTGTGCTGATTGGGCCACAAGTGGCCCACAGGATCAGGGGTTGAGAATTACTGTTCTAAGTGCTACTATCACACAAACTAATATTCAAAATGATGGTGATCTCTTCCAATCTTGGAAGTCTTCAAAGATTCCAGCAACAGATTATTAAAGGAAGCAGATAAGGATTGTTTATTTAACACACTTACTCCCACTATCTAAAAAAGAGGCTCCGACCTAAAGTTGGGTTAAATGAGATAATTAATGTATGGTAGTGACATCAGTGCTATTAACAAACCCTCAGAAACAAGAATGAGGCTGATAAAGCAGATTTTCCAATGGCTACTCAGCAATGCTTAGCTTCTTGCATCTTACTATTGTTAAGGATACCGTTAGTAAATACACCAAAAGCTCTTTTTGCCTCTAAAACATTTGCTTATGTTTTATTTTTGCAAAAATATTCCTGAAGCACCACTTCTACTATGTCCAAAAAACCAAAATCTATACCAAGCTGGCATTATACTAATATATTTCTCAAATCTTGGTGTAAATGTAGTGGCATGAATTAGGTATTCACTCTCTTTTGTATACAATGGATACCACATCACTTTTCAAGATAATGGATGACTCATTAGTATTCTGCCAAAACTTCCTTAGGATTCTTTCCTCATTTCCCCCTCTAGACTTAGTGACTTTTATACCATCCTACATGTGAACTAAGTAAATTAATTCAAGATTTCCACTCTGAAGTTCAGTGTATCCAAAAATGACTGTTTCCTGGTCCCCATAATTCTCCAAAGTGGTGCCATCACCTCTTGCACAATAAAAGCTGTAATCTAAAGACTGCTGATAGCAAGGACTGGCAGCATAATGCAATTTTATTAACATATGAGGTTTTTCTGGTAAAGAAATTTTAAATGGACTTAATCGGCAGCGTTCTGCCACTTACAGTAGCCAATTATATTTTTTCTCCTTTGCTCTCCCACAGATTGAGAGAAAAATGCAGTCCATTTATATTAGTTTATATTGTTCTAGTTTAACTTCATGAAGAATTTGATGGTGATGGGAGACTTCAACTACCCAGACATCTGTTAGGAAAACAACATGGCAAGGCATGGATTATCCAATGGGTCCTTGGAACGTATTGGAGAAAAAAAAATTATTTCAGAAGGTAGAGAAAGCTACTACAGGAAAGGTTATTTTAGATTTGATTTTGACAGATACAGAGGAACTGGTTGAGAATTTGGAAGTGGAAGGCAGCTTTCATGAAACATCATGAAATGATAGAGTTCATGATTCTAAGAAATGGTAGTAGGGAAAACAGTACAATAAAGATAATGGATTTCAAGAAGGTAGACTTTAGCAAACTCAAGCAGTTGGTACGTAAGAGCCCATGGGAAGCAAGTCTAAAGGGAAAAACAGTTCAAGAGAGCTGGTACTTTTTCAGAGAGACTTTATTAAGGGCACAAGAGCAAACCATCCCACTGTGTAGGAAAGATAGGAAGTATGGCAAGAGCCCGCTCTAGTTTAACCAGAAGATCTTCAAAGATCTGAAACTCAGAGTTCTACAAAAAGTGGAAACTAAATCAAATTAGAAAAGATAAATATAAATGAATAACACATGTATGTAGGAAGAAATTAGTTCTAGATGTGCACAAAGATGGCAATCACCCTGGGTGTCAACCTCCAGGAGGCACCATCCCCACTGCAACACAGTGCTTTCCCCAGCCCCTCACATCTCCTCTAAATTACGTGGTTTGTGGTTTTCTCTCTTTTTTTAAAAAAAATTTTGGCTCTGCCACTTGAGGAGGAGCGGTGGGGCCAGAAATGTCTTTCATCCTGGTAAGCAAAATAGTTAGGGCTGCTCCTCCCTGAAAAGTAGTGACATGAAATAGCAGCATTATTTTTATGTACGATTTCTGTTGCAGTAGCACACAAAGACTCTGATCTGGATCAAGGCCTCACAGTGCTAGATGTTACACAAACACACAGGACTGATGTCTCTATCCAGCCTTCAAATACTAGGATACACTGGCTCTGTAAGTGCAGTTAGTTTTCTTGGGTCATGCCTACCCAGTTCATGCTCCAATTCAGCAAAGCACTTAAGCATGTGATTAGCTTCAAATGCAACTGTTCTTAATGGAAGCGTCTGTTTCCGAGCACTCCTGAACATCTAGCACACACTGTTTAGATCTAGAAAACTTTGATTTTTTAACTTCAAGGGACATGGCCAAGTATTTAGGTCCAAAATTTGGAGCCTAATGAAACTTTTGTAATCTGGTGAGAAATGTCTTCATATTTTAAGTATCAATATTTAAAAAAACAATTCTGTAGCCAAAGAATGTTTAAATTGGTAATCCTGGATTCATGATTCAAGTATTTTTCTTCTGCTCCTACAAAAGGTAGCTATTCCTCCAGCAGAGGGAGCACAAGTTAACTAAAAACAACTTCAGAGATGGTTGAATCATATTTACTGAATAATTTACTGTCTGATTCTTGCTATATCTTTCAGATAAATTATTCAGCAAATTGTTTTCCCCGTTATTCACCATCTTAATGTTGGTGGAATAATCCACAAATGTATTAGTCACAAAATCTATTCAATGAGGTTCATGATTATTTTAAATAAAATATTTGATGGGCTTCTATTCACCTCCCACTGTTTTGCTCCCAAAACAGCACAAAACATCTCCCATGGCGCTTAGGGCAAATAAAAGTATCCGTAAACTATTGTCATGTTGACTTGTGTGTGCAATAACAAAGTGTGTGATCCAGTACATGCTGAAATTAATGGATGGGTTTTCATTCACTTCAGTAGGAATTAGATGAGGACCAGTGTGAAAATGGAAATGCCAAATGGAAAATGTCAAAACTACGGTTGTCATCCATATACAGACAATGGTCACCAACTGTCCTGTACTGCTATCTGCTAAAATACCACTCAGAACATAAGAACAGCCATACTGGGTCAGACCAATGGTCCATCTAGCCCAATATCCTGTCTTCCAACAGTGGCCAATGCCAGATGCTTCAGAGGGAATGAATAGAACAGGTATTCATCAAGCGATCCATCCCAATGGCCATTCCTAGCCTCTGGCAAACATACAATCCCTGCCTATCCTGGCTAATAGCGATTGATAGACCTGTCCTCGAAAAACATTTAGTTCTTTTTTGAACCCTGTTATAGTCTCAGCCTCTTGTAGCAAGGAGTTCCATAGGTTGAATGTGAATAGTGTGAAGAAATACTTTTTTGTTCATTTTAAACCTGCTGCCTATAAATTTCGTTTGGTGATCCCTAGTTTGTGGTATGAAACGGCGTAAATAACAACACTTCCTTATATACTTACTCCATACCACTCATGATTTTATAAACCTCTATCATATCCTGCCTTAGTCATCTCTTTTGCAATCTGAAAAGTCCCTGTTTTATTAATCTCTCCTCATATGGAAGCTTTTCCATACCATTTTAATTGTCTTTTTCTGAACCTATTCCCATTCTAATATATCTTTTTTGAGATGGGGTGACCAGATCTGCACACAGTATTCCAGATGTGGTCATACCATGGATTTATAAGGAGGCAATATTATATTTTCTGTCTTATCTATCCCTTTCTTAATAATGCCCAACATTCTATTCATTTTATTTTATTACCACTGCATATTGCATGGATATTTTCAGAGAACTATCCACAATGACTCCAAAATCTCTTTCTTGAGTGGTAGCAGCTAATTTAGCCCCCCCCATCATATATGTATAGTTGGGATTATATTTTCCCAATGTGGATTACTTTGCATATAGTTCACATTCCAACCAAAAGGGAAATGTGAGACACCTCAGTGTGACTGCATAACTGTGGGTAAATATTGACCTCTAATATTGCCAATAATAGTAAGAGAAAATGTCCTGTTCAGTGTAAGAGGTTATTACCAACAAAGTTTAGGGTTCAAAGTTTGAGAGAGATTTGGCACCTAATTTAATGGGAATTAGATATCGAAATCCCTTGGGCAGTTTTGAAAAATCTCATCTTAAAAATATAGGTCCACTTCTTGAAATCAATGGGAGTTTTTCCACTGGAGACAAACCTTCAATTTTGACTACTTCCCATGATGCTGGTTTCCAGTGAAAGCTTTGCAAAAGTTGTTTCAAATAAACTCGGAGGCCAATTTCTACTTCCTTTCAAATCTAGTCTTTTTGGTGATAAGATATCATCAGCACTTAACATCACACTATATAATTTCATTTTTGTTTGGTTCTTATACTTTGTGGCAGAGGCACCAACAGCTTTAGATAGGCACCCATTTTATTAAAATCAAATAAAATCCTAATCAGTAAATCTTATGCAATAATTGTGTTTTCTCAAGGAAAGTCAAAATGGAATTAGCAGATCTCTTAAAGCAATAGTTTAGGAGACAAGCACAAGGGAGAAAAGACTGATGTTACAGAATAACAGAAAAGAACACGTATTGGTTTTAGTTCGATGGCTACAATCTTATTGTAGTTTGGCTCTTGTTTTTCAGTATAATTTAAAATAAGGAGTACTGAAGCTTATTGAATTTGGCTTATAAAATATTGGGCACATTTTCAGGGAGGGATTTTCAAAGGTGCTTGGGATTGACCTAGCTCTGTTCCCACTGAAGTCAGTCAATAAGAGTTTTATCTTTGACTTAAATGGAAACAGAATTACCTCAGTGCCAAATGCCTTTTAAAATCCCAACCTTATTCTTCATCTGTAGTTTATAAAATCTTATGCGGAGCTAGACTTTGCTCGGCCAACCATCTTAGGTTACAAGTTAGGGGTGTAATTTGCCTGCTTGCAGATACATACTTGCACCAGCTCTCATTGAGCTAGTGAGAATATAGATAGCAGCATACCCGCGATAGCACGGGTAGCAGCACTGCACGTATGTCTGAGCTATGCTATGTCCAAACCCAGCTGACACCACTGGCTATGTTCTTGGCCTGGCTCAGCTGCTCCCCATGCCACCACAATTACACTCCTTTTTTTCTCTAACTGGATCAGGGCTAGAGAGAGTCCGTGTACACAAGCAGAGAAATCACACCCTTACTTCATAGGGCAGATGTAGCCTTAAAAAGAAGCTCTATATTTTCAGTAAAGTCATGGTCTATTTTCCAGGTATACTGAATTTAGAAGACCCTAAGAAACAGGATGTAACTATACTTTTTGTAGTAGGCAATAGATAAAAAAAATTTCCACAGGTACCGTGCTTGTCCATGCTCTGGCTATAATTAAGCCATGCTTATGTCTCGATTACACAGTTCCATTGATTCCATGAGTCAGACTCTGACTCCAATCATAGTTGGCTCGATTCTGCAGCCTTTACTTAAGCTAGCTACTACATTAGCATAAAGGCTGATGGATCAGGCTCACAGTGGGTGAATTCATAATCACTCCTTTAGAAAGGGTGCACAGTGAGAGCCGACATGCTTGGCAGATTTCAGTGATGATGACAACCTTGCAGCAGGATTTTACCAGGACTGATGAACTAAAGGGCTATATTCAGGCTTTTGAATAATGCCACCCTTTCCTCAGAGTTGCAAAGAGAGAGATCTGTATTATAAATGAAACAATGACCTTTGATTGTGCTTTTTTAATAAAGCACCCAGATAGAAGGTTTAACAGCCCATGTTATTAGCCGTGCGTTTATTCTTGGGCAGTAGAATAAGGGAAACCGAGTGTACATGGTCCTCGGACTTTTCTTTTCTGTCAGTGATTTCAGATAGAGGTTGTGATCTGACTACAATTTTAAAAGATTTGAGACTTACAGTAAAAACCACATTAGAAAAACAGCTGTCATATAAAGAGGCAAAACCAAATTATACCAGCATCAATCCACAGTAGCCCCTTTGAAGTTAGAGCCAAATTTGGCATGTGGTATCTCAAAGAATTAAACACAATAGAAGAGGATGTCATTGAAAAGGTCAAGCTAAATAAGACACCAAAGCTAACTGTTGTCTGCCCAGACCCATCCCACAAATGGAAACTTTGAATCGGAGTAAATGAATCAAGTTAGTCCTAACTGCATATTGTTTAACATGGCTTTTAAACAGCTAACCCTTTTCTATCGCCCCTTTTCTAATCAAATCCACAAATGGCTGAACTCTTCTTATGCTTTGCTGAAGCAAGCCTGTTTAATCATTGAGTTCAACTGATTTAGGCTGAGATTTTTAGGTATTTAGGCATTGTTGCACTCAGCATTGCAATGCTTAAGTGTCATTTTCAAAATGGATTGGCTCCTCAGTGCCTAAAATGAGTCTAAGGGTACGTCTGCACTGCAGACTGAAGTTGATTTACTTGAAACCAACTTTCACCCGCCGAATTTTAGAAATTGCAGGAGCGTGATCACACCATGCTCCTTCCACTGGGCTCTTGCATCCCCACTCGCCACACTTGGGTCAACATTCAAAGCAGTGCACTGTGGGTAGCTGTCCCACAGTGCAAGTAGCTGCAGAGGCTTTTGGGAAGCTTGTCATCCTCCCATGGTGCAACGAGCTCCCTCCCCCTCCCTTCTTGTCCCAAACAAACTGCAAATGCTTTTTCATGCCGTTTTTCTATGCCGTGCACATGTTGTCGCCGGAGTGACGTGGAGCCCGCTGAGCTCTGCTCTACCACTGTGAGCATCATGAGTACCTCTTAGCTTATCCTGCAGTATGTCCAAAGGAGAGAGAGGAGCTGCAGCAGCTTCAGAAAGCACTGAAAAAACCTCTCTTACAATGGAGTAATGTATGTCTGTGCTATGCCTTTCCTTCCTATCCCCCACCCTTGCTCCAGCGGCCCCCTCCCTTTTTCTCCCCAGCCAAGCTATGAATGAATAAAAGACTTTTTCTAATGCTACGAAGTTTTATTTGTAACCCATTTTAACAGGGGAAAGGAGGATAACTTAACATTGTAAAGTGTTACTCTGCAAGCAACTGGACTTGAGTGCAGTTCTTAGAGGGGCCGTTGGGTCCTTCTGCTCACCTCCACCTGCTATGTATCACGCTCCTGTGCAGATTTTCTGTGTTCCATGTCCATGTCTAGTTTTTCAGACAAGAACATCCTCCAGGCTCTGAGCTTTGTGTCAGCAGCCAAGGAGGCATTCATTAGTTCGCTAAACATGTCATCCCATGTTTTTCTTTTCAGCTGGAATTCGGCAAGGGGGACCAAAGGCCAAGACGTCTACTGTCAGATAAGCAAGGCACAAAGTTGCTATTGTTAGCTGGCCCAAGATAAAGGAAATGTTACAATGTAAAAAGTACTCCCCTTCATGCTCACAGGTACTTTAAACTTGCCGCATGTATATATCTACATTTCTTTTGCTGGCTCAAAGCTGAACCAGAACAGACTTCGCCCCACAGACTGATGAGATCCAAGACCTCTAATCAACTTCAAGCTGGAGCGTGTTTGGACCATGCAGTCGCCATGAACAGTTCAGCTACAAAACTCTCTCTGCGCTGTCTAAATCAGAAATGGAAATGCAAAATTTCCCAGGGCTTGAGGGTAGGAGCTATTTCCTGTGTACGTGGCCACATTACAGCAGAGCCTGAATGTCCGGAGCAGTCATAATGGGGCATTATAGGATACCTCCCAGAAGCCAATAGCGTCAATTTACGCTATTGACGCAAATTTGACCCATGGAATTAGAATTCAGCACTATGTCACCTGCAGAAGTGGTTTTATTAGGTCAACTTTTACCGCACTTTAAATTGACTGAACTGACATGCCAATGGAGATGCATACTTTTGGGGGTCAACGTATGTGGCATTACATCGACATCCATTGCCAGTGAAAACCAGGCCTTAGACTATTAATTCAATTAGGTGTTGCAGTGCTGAGTGCCACAATCCCTAAATACCTTTCAAAATCTGGACCTTAAATTTCAAATGCATGTGCAATCCCATCTATATTCAGTAAAGTGCATAAGCACATGCTTAATTTTAAGCATGACCTTAAATGCTTTATGGAACCATGACCTTTCTAATCTTGGATTTTGTAGATATAAGGTAACCTCTCTTAATTTAGGCAAGCGCTAACAATTAACAAGACACTATACATAGATGGGAAAGAGTTAACAGCTCACTGAAATGTTTGTGAAAACATGGTCAAACAGGACTTACATTTCTTTTTCCATCTTGGTTTTCAGTATTCAATGTGGCTCAGAAGAAACGTGTCGTGTAGAAATCTTCCTTATATGTATCGGTCAGAAAGTGCTCTAAAAGGTTGTTTGATTTCTATAGATTACACTGAAGTGCTGAAAATGGGACTAGTATTTTGGGTTTGGTATTCAAAGAGAACTTCCATCCATCTCCTTTTGGTCCTGGATTTATACCTCTATTTTCTGGTGCTCTGTATTCAGTACTAACGCGGTGTAGCCTCAGTAATAAGGAACAATTAGTAATCAGAAATTTATGGGGTTTTGGTTTCTGTCACTTCTAAGGGATCTGTTTTCAAAGTAACTTTAATAAGACATCTTGATTCACTCCCTGTGGGGCAGGGTGGGGGCAATACAGTTTACAGCATCACCTATGTGAGGGTCTGGTGTGGATTCACCTTAGGGGAAAAACTTCAATTACTGATCTGAGCTGAGCCTTGCTCATAGATGCTGCAGTAGGGGATGCATTGAATTCAAGTATATCTTGGGTCCCCTGGTTACACCCCTCCACTCCAACCTGAACTGTATGTTTTGGGGCGGTCCTAGTTAGTTCTGTCCCTTTCCCTTTCCCATCACAACAGGGATTACAGACATCTTGCTCTATTGCAAACCCATATGGGCAGACTTATCCAGGATCTGCCTATAGTCTCAACCCTACTGCTATCAGTGAATCCAGATCTCAGAATATAACAAAGACTAAACAATTTCATCACATCTGCCTTCAGAGGGTTCAAGCCTGCTCTCACAGAAATCAATGGCAAAGCTCCCATTTGCTTCAGTGTTGTAGGGTCAGGCCTGGAGTTTGCAGCAGATTAAAGGGCCCCGTCTTGTGTGCAGTGAAGTCAGTGAGAGTTCTGTCCTTGAGTTCAATAAGAGCATAGTCAAACTCAAATATTGTACGCTTCAGATTACAGCTCTACGTGTCTGTAGTAGTGTCAAATGGAGTTAGCTGACAACTTCACGTTTTCTTTTGGAAAAGGGCACTGTGTTAGATATATTGAAATTTGATGCTTGCGATACAGCCTGCTCATACTAAAGTGGATAAACATACACCAGCTGTATACAAAGCATTTTGTACTCGGGGGGGTGAGGGGCAATATTCTCATCTTCTCATCCAATCTCTATTAGCCATTGCTGTTACTTTCAGAGGTGAAAGAGTCAACTGATTAATTTTAGTCTGTGAATTTAGAAAGCAAGAGAGGCTGCCCCCGTGTCCAAACACTGCTCTGCAGACTTCATTAACTTTTCATCTCTGGAAGTCACAGGTCAATACCATACTGAAGAGTTGTTCCCACATATTTGAGTAATGCCCTTGCTGCTAAATTGCAGTTAATAAACGACACACTGTAATATGTGAAGGGGATGCATATCCTGGGAGGAGAAAGTATGACACTATGAAAAGATGAGCAACATTTTCAGATTCTACAACCCCTGGCATAGTCATCATAGCTTTAGAACAGAAAACAAGAGAGATTTTTCCCCCTTACCCTACGGAGCTAGATTGCTTTACAAATTTGTGGCTAGGAGACTTTTTGCTCTGTAAACAATTCAGATAGATGTGAGCTACATCTAAATGGCAACATAAGTTTAATTGATCTGTTTCAAGTGACATAACATGTCATAAGTGCCCGGGTGCTAACCACATGGAAGACTAACACCAACTGCAGTGCTGAGCTTTATAGTGATGCAAACTGTGTCGTTACCACTGAAGCATCTTGAAGGAAAAGTGTATGCAGACAAATATGTTTTGCAATCCCCTTTGGCATTATTTTCCTCGTCTGCCGGTTGTTAAGTTGTTTTCTGACAGGGAAAATGCAGGCAGGAAAATGCAGACTTGTGCAAAATGGAATTATTTGCTGCAACCCTCTTTTTTTTTAAAATAGTTTTCTTGACAAGGCAAACTTCCCCCGTTCTTTTACTATGTGTTGTTAACACAAGCTAGCCCCGGTATAAAGACCATCAGTATAAAAGTAGGGCAACTCACTTTTGCTTCATAGAAACACTGAGGTATTCTCAGAGATCAGACAATATTTTGGCATCTTTGTGCCAACTATTGTGCTTTATTACAGCAGTTATAATAGCATGTACACTGACCATGTAAACTACTTGATCTATAGAACAAAGGGCCCAAAATACAATTATTCTAATGGAGACACTTTTCCTGGGCAAACCTCAATGTGTGAGCTAAATGTTTGCATCTTCCACCACACAGAAATAAATCCAATACTCAAGTCACAACTATTTCTATGATTTGCAACTACTTAGCGTACACTACAAAAAGTTCCAAACCATGATCCCAAGCAACCCCAAACTTTAGGGAATCTCAGATATCAATCCGGCATGCAGATCAGATTTGTCCCACCCATTATTCCTATGTTTTGAATGTGTTGAATCAAGACCCAGGATTCAAACCTCACTCCAAACTGGCATGATAAAAATTCTGATACAATTCCAAATTTTGCATATCTAAACACCACTACTTTTAAAAGTTATATCCTTTTGAAATTCTGATGAGTAAGGTAGATGAACAGTATGTGACACTGAATAGTTGGGAACTGTAAAAAAGCTTCCTAAAAACTGTTTTGAATATTTTAATATTAAAAGGTTTGCAGATGACTATAAAAATACCAAGAGCTAGACGTTTCCTTCTGAAGACATGGTACTTGCATATTTAAAGGTCAAACAGACATCAAAAAAGTAAACTCTGCATTTAGCCATTTCTATACAATGGGAGCTCCAAAACAATTTATCAGCCAGTGATGACAAAAAACAACCCCAAAGAATATATACAAACCTCTACATGGAACAGATGTTTTACCACTTAAATGCTACAGTCCTGAAATTTTTAGAATTACTAAACCACTGCAGGAGCTGTGAGACCTCTGTTTATTGCTCCTGGCAGATATAAAAATCAACTAATTACTTTTGTCATTTTATTTTATAGAAAGTTTTACACTGCCTAGTCCAGACAAACTGTGTTAATCTTTCAGATGAGACATAAAACTGGAGGTTCTGACCACTTCTGTTCACTGATATCCCTTGGAGATCCTTCCCCCTCCCCCAAGATTAGAGGGTATAACTCTACTGGCTGAATTCTATCCAGGTTATTATATTCTGCCTAGCTACATGCTCTTCTGCAACTTCCATGGAATACGGTTAATTCCTCTCCTGATTTGTTGTGTAATGCTGCCGTGCATTGTTGAAATAGTTTTCACCAACATGACCCAGACCACTGGCAACAGAAAATTTAATTGTAGTGACCAGGCATCCGTTATCCCTACTCTGCCAACCTTTCTGGAGCTGGCTGGCACAGCCTAAAAGGGGGCAGTGCTGGCTAGGTTATCCAGAGGATATGCTGATTCAGCACAAGTCCCAGGGACAACCATAATTTAAATACACACAGAAGCCATTGAGTGAATGTTGTACGGGGGTACACATAGTACAGAGGGAGAAAATTTTGTGTCTCAGAAATGCAGAGGAGTCCTTATGAGAGAGAAACAGCCACAGAGATTCATCAAAAAAATCAATGTAGTTTGATTGTTATATACAAGTTTGATTTATTAATTATATTACATCAACACTTCTGTTGAACACTTCTTTGACTTCTGTTAAACATTTGACTTGGTTGCGTGCAACATTTTGGTTAAAAATCTAGAATGATACAAGTTTACCCGGGCACATGCTAAATAGATTAAAAACTGATTGGTCTTACTGTGAATCATCATCAAGTGGGTGTGTTTCTAGTGAGGTCCCACCGGGATCAGTCCTTGGCCCTATGCCAGTTCACTTTGTTATCAGTGCCTTGGAAGTGAACATAAAATCACTATACAATGATTACAGGTGACTCAAAGATAGAGGGAGTGGTAAATAACAGAGGACCAGGTCACTGTTACAGAGCAATCTGGACCATGTGGTTAGCTGGGTGCAAACAAACAATGTCTTAAAACATTTTAATATGGTTAAATGTAAGTGTATCCATCTAGGAACAAAGCACATAGGCCATCTTTATGGGAGACTTCCTGGGAGGCAGTGAGTCTGAAAAAGGTTTCAGGGTCATGGCAGGTAATCAGCTGAACAGGAGCTCCCAGTGTGACACTGTGGCCAAAAGGGCTAACATGATCCTTGGGTGTATGAACAGGGGAATCTCACTTAGAAATATAGAGGTTATTTTACTACCTCTGTATATGGCATTGGGGGTGACTACTGCTGGAATACTGTGTCCACAGCTCAAGAAAGATGTTGAGGAATTAGAGAGGGTTCAGAGAAGAGCCAGAAGAATGATTAATGGTTTAGAAAACCTTCTTTATAGTGATAAGCTAAATAGACTGAGCTGCTTGAGTCTAACAAAGAGAAAGTTAAGGAGTGATTTGATAAGTCTATAATGAACCAACATAGGGAAAAATGTTTGCTTACTTTCCTGTAGCAGTTGTTCTTTGAGGTGTGATGCAGATGTATATTCCACGTAGATATGTGCACGCTCAGCGCATCAGAGCCAGAGAACTTTACCTAGCAGTGCCCATTGAGGTGACACTCTCACCCTATAGCTCTAGCTCTTCCCCAGGCTATGTAAAGGTAATGCTGCCTTGATCTCCCTCAGTTCCTTCACACCAAGTATCAGGAGTACAGATTCCACTGCAGAGGGGATGGCAGAACAACAGTTACAGCACAGGTAAGCAACTGTTTTTTCTTCAAGTAGCCATGTATTCCATGTAGGTGACTCACAAGCAGTGTTTGCTAGAGGTGAAGCTTGGAGTCTATTTAAACAAGAAGTGCAGGATTGCTTTCCCAAAGTTTGCATCTGATGTAGATTCAGTAGTAACGGTGCAGTGGTTTGCAAACACGTTTGCACCGAGAACCAAGTAGCAGCTTTGCAAGTGTCCAGTATAGGAACATCACTTTGAAACATCGAGGTTACCCAAGCCCTCCTGGAATGAGCTCACACCCTTTGGGATGGCACACTCTGAGCTACCTCCTGGACTGTCATGACATAGGACGTTATCCACTTGGAGAGAGAGACTGTGAAGAGACTGCTTGCCCCTTCATTCAGTCTGCATATGAAACAAATCGATGAAATGAAGAATGGAAAGATTTAGTCCTATCCAAGTAAAGAGTGAAACATTGCCTGACATTCAAGTATGAAGTCACTGCTCATCTGAAGTTGACGGTGGCTTAGGGAAGAGCACTGGTAGATACATAACTTGGTTTCTCAGTTTCACTTGGACCACTTTATATTAAAACCAAACCAAAACAAACAAAAAATTTCGGATGTAGCTGTAGGGTTACTATTTCTTTGGGAAATTTTGTGTAGGGAGGATCTGCCATTAAAGCCTGCAACTGTCACTCTCCTTGCTGATGTTATTGCTGCAAGGAAAGCAGAAGGGAGAAAGAAGTTGCCAGAGGCTTGAACAGAAGTCCTGTAAGAACACTAAGACAGCATTATGGTTTCCACAAAGGAACTGGTTTTTTAACTGATTAGTGGAGATGAGTGACTCATTTCAAGAAACTTACTACCATAGAGTTTGAAAATGCCAGCTTCCCATGTATAGGTGGATGAAACACTGAAATTACCACCAGGTGCATTCTCAATGAATGAAGTGCAAGACCAAAAGACTGAAGGTGTAACAGATACGCCAAGATGTCCCAGGTATAAGCCATTTTTGGTTGAGCTGCCTAGACTAACAACCGCATTAAGAACTGCTTCCACTTGGCCAAATAGGCTGTTCTGGTGGAGAGTTTTCTACTACAAAGCAAAATTTTCCAGACCGTCTCTGTACGTCATTCCTTCTTCTCATCTAACCATGCAGCATCCACGTGAGATGCACAGCAGTGAGCACTGGATGCCAGTAGCTTATGCATATTCTCCTGCAGCATTAGCCTGGATGCCTGTGGAAGTGGCCATGCACCTTAAAGTCCTCTGGCAGTGAAGAAGGGGAAGAACCCTGCATGTAGAATTGTCTCGAGAGGTTAAAGAAACATTTTTCTATGCCAACAATTGGTGCTGATCTTGAACCACAGGATCAAACATGCTCAGCAGTTGCTTGTAGCTGAGGTGGTTCGGAAATGGACCAGCAGTCTCACTTTGGAGTGGGTTGAGGAACAGGCCTTCAGAGACAGAGACAAGTCCCAAGGATTCCAAGGCCACTGGGCAAATGGATAAGGAATTGGTGGCCAGCAGGCACTGGGCCAAGAGCGCCTGTCCTGATTGCAGGAATGATGCCAATCTTGGTACCAATGGTGATCCAAGGATGGTCTCTGGTGTCTACTGGGCAATGATGAAGAGAAGACAACCCTGACCTGTGTCTCAAGAAGTCCTAGAGATTTTCCAGTGATAAAATGGGAGCCAGCCCCGAAAGGGCAAGCACACAATTGGACCTCATCTGAAGCCCAACATGGGAGTGGCCTCAGTAACAAAGAGGAAGGGGGAAATCAGCAGTAGTGTTATGGAATGAGAGAGACTCCCATTTGGAACTGGAAGAGGTACCAACACTTTGGCCAACGGCAGCACTGAACTCAACCATGGGCTCTGCTGCCACATGGCACACCAGTATTGAGTGGGGCTTCAGTATCAGGCATGATATTGACCTCCATTCCACAGTCTAGGATCTGGGCAGCACAAGCTGCAGTGCCAGTGAACCTGGCAGCTCTACAACACGGCTAGAAGGTGCCAAGGGCACAACAGAGGATGAAGCAGTAGAAGCTATGGCACTGGAAAACTCCTGAACTAGTGCAGAATCAGCAACTAAGAGTCAAAGCAGGTCTGATGCCACCTGATATGCTACCAGCATGGGGACAGTGTTGGTGCTGATGTCATTGGTACAAGACTCAAACACTCCATGGCCAGAACCACAGTTGACAGAACGGGCTCTCGCTGATCTCAGTGTGGTACTGTGGGGTAGACAGACAGACCTGCTCCACTCTGCATGCCAGAAGGACCCTGGTGCTGGTCAGCACTCCTCTTTAGAGATTAGGAAAAGTGTCCACAAGTCATGGGGGGTCCCATACAGTCTTTTGGGACCTCTTCCTTGCTGAACCAGAGAAGGGAGAATGATTGCTCTCTCGGGGGGGGGGGGGGGGAGAGGAAAAACACCAGCATCTGAATGGGTAAAAGCATCATTTTCCAGTTCTGAAGGCAACTGCCAATCAGATGAGGACCTCAGTGCCAAAGCAGGCTTCATGGCCTGCTCCAGGAGGTGCTGCTTCAGCTACAAGTCTCTTGCCACTTGAGTCGTCTTTGTGAATGATTTTCAGATGGAGCACTTCTCTTTAATAGGTCCTTCACCGAGACACAAGCAGCACATGTGGTTCTCACTATTGGGTATGGCCCATCACCCAGCACAAGATGGACAATCCTTGAATCCTGGTGAGAGCATCACACAGGACAATCTACTACTGTAACTAAACAGTAACTGTTTGGTTCTGTTCTACTATTATCTAGAAGAAAAAAAAAAAACCCTAACAGACTGAAAATGTGAGGTGAAACCACCCCACAGAGCTCAGACTCTCACTGTGGGTAGTGAGAAAGAACGGAGGGGGGTGAGGGAGGGAAGAAGTTGGGGCAGCATTACCATTATAGAGCCAAGGGGAGAGCACGCCTGTGGGTACTGCTAGGCAAAGTTCTCTTGCTTTTGTGCACTCACACCTTTATATAATACATGGCTGCATCTACTCAAAGAACAAATATTTGATAATGGGCTCTTCAAATTGCCAGAGAAAGGTATAACAAGATCCAATGGTTGGAAGTTGAAACTAGACAAATTCAGACTGGAATAAGGCATATATTTTTAAGCAGTGACTATTAACTATTGGGACAACTTACCAAGGGTTGTGGTGGATTCTCCATCAATGGCAATTTTTAAAATCAAGATTGGATTTATTTTATTTTAAAGATATACTCTAGTTGTAAAGGAATTATTTGAGGGAAACTTTATGGCCTGTGTTATACAGGAGATGATGATCACAATGGTCCCTTTTGGCCTTGAACTCTGAATCTATTGATGTAAGGCATGGAATCTCTTCATTTGAAGATGACTGTCATGTTACATTGAAGAAAACAATACTAAAGGACAAAAACTAAGCCTCCAAAAGAGCACAGTGGGGTAGTGGGTGTTTCTTTCATGCAAGAACCTTCAGCATCTCTGAGAACAAAATGGCAGCTGTCTTCACACATGGGTAGAGTTCTCAGAAAGGTTAAGATAGGGATCATCAGAAAAGAAAGCCACAACAGTTTCAAGTTACACATTCCACACAGACATTAGAGAGAACTACAGGAAGAGGAGGGGAAGTCTATGTACAAACACTAAGAGCACGTAATACCACCATCATTTATGATTCTTGAGCCGGAGTAGCAGTTACTCAGTTTCCTCTTCATGAGAAAGATTATATAGGATTGAATTTTCAAAGGAATATAAAAAGGAGATAAGTGCCTAAATACTATTCAATTTAACTGAGAGTTGAGTACTTAACTCCTTTAGGTCTTTTTGAAATCCCAGCCATGATGTGCAACAAGCTGGAAAAAGAACATAGCTAGAAACTTCATGAAGTCCACTAGGGACCTGTCTAATGTCAATTTATTTTGTGTAAGGTGCTCAGTGTGTGATTGTCAGCAATACCAACCCTTAGATATGGATAAACTTTCTAAATGTATTTGTCTCATCTCTTCAAATAAGTAGTGCTAAATTGAAATCTAGCTACTATCTGGATTGGGCCATTTTGAAGGCTACAGCTGGCTTTTGAACATCCCTGGGAACAAATGAGGCTCTACTCTCAGAAAAGAAAGTCTAAAGAAAGGTGAATCCACCAAGCCAGCAGTAACAAAGTCATTAAACAGGGTTTGAGAGGAAGTTGTTCTAAAAGGGGTTCCATGGAGGGGGCAGAGAAGTCTATGCTGGCATAGAGTAGGCCCTCTCACTTTAGCAAAGCCAGATAGATGGCCTGCTGCTAGAGTTTGGGCCTGACTTACAGAGTACAGATCCAGACACCTCTAAAATTAGGATGAGAGTCTGGAGCTACAGGTTCTGGTCCAGCCCATTATCAGTTGCCAAATTTGTATCTACACCTGAAATTTCCCATAGTTAAGACATGTTTGTACTCCAGATTTTGGCTCAGGCCCATCTCTGCCCTCCACTTGAGGTAAAGTGATATCCCAGAAGACCAAAAGCCCTGCCAAGTCTCAGAGATTAACTAGCTGTTGAGTTAGGATCCTTCCCACAGGTGCAATGTGTAAAAACCTTCATTTGTGCACAGAAAGATAAGGTTGTGACTATGGAAAGATCTGTTTTACAAGCCATCTCCCCCCCCTCAAAGTCATTCTGTTTGGAGGACTTTTAAAACAATCATGACTAGAAAACTCCTCCTAATGTTGCCATTGAAAATAGCTTAATGTTGTTACTTGTGTTTTATAGGGATGACTCATTCGAGTCACAAGCCAGAATGAGTCTGCAAAACTTGTACAGTTGATCTCATGTACCAAAAGCACTTTAATCCTGTCCTTTATATCAATATACATTCTAATTTTTTTTGCAAACAAACAATGTTAGGCAATAAAAACCCAATTTTTTCTAAAGAAAGTCTGTCAAAAATAACGTGGAGAGTACAGTATTGTTAGGCATGGATATATTTCTGTGACATTATACACCAGTATGGAAGGATATAAATGTAACAGCAATAATCCTGGTAAAGCAAATATTACTGATATTGTAATACAAATATAACCCTAAACCAGAACAGTCATATACTTTTTCTGCAATTAATAGAAAAAAGATGTATAATAGTCTGTAAGCCACTGACTGCAAGACTGGTCCAAAGTTTATTGAAGGCCAATGCTCATTAGCACCTAGTCATGGAAGATTTAATAAATCAAAAGTTTGAGTAAAGCTGATAAAATACTTCTTTTTCTGACAATGGTAGAAAGGTAGGGATTGGGAAACTATAGTGGATAGTCTACTATACTGGTAACATCACACATAGAACCATTCAATATCAAATTTATAGTTAGACCCGGAACTACCTGTTCAACATCCTTTGTTTTGGGAGGGGAGGGGGAGAGAGAGAAGAAGGAAGTGTCGGTTTTTTCTTTGCAGATGTATTACTCTGAGAACAATTAGCATTTACATACATGTAGATTGTCAAAGCACTTTACAGACGTTAAAGGTGGGATTTCAAAAGTACTCAGCATTAGCTTAACTCTGCTCCCATTGAAATCAATGATAGAACTCCAGTTCTTGAAAATTCCATTGTAACTAAGGGCCTGATCCAACACCCATTAAAGTTGGTGGAAAGGCACCCACCAATTTTACAGCTGAGGATTACATGGCATGCCTAAAGCCATAGAAGACTACAATTTCAAAGCTGGGCTTAGAATTCAGGAGTTGTTAGCTCCCAATCTTTAGACCACAAGTCCTTTATCTTATGTGTTATCAGTTCAGAAAGAAAAACAATTTACAACAGATTTAGTTAACAACCTTTGTTTATGATTCAGGAAAACACATAAGGACGCAGTCAAGTCATTCCCTATTCAGAAAGGGCCAGATTTTAAAGGCCTTTAAACACTTGTAGCAGTGCACCACCAGGGACACCTCTGCCCCTACCTCCTCCTGGCTCACAGACCAGTCAGAGACCCTCCAGTTTAGCAATCGCCTGGTGCAGTTTATTTACAGCATGCAGCCACACCACCTTCTAATGATACACAGCTTAGGCTAGCAGCCTCAGGGACCCCTCAGCTTTCGCAGGCAAGATGAGCCTCTGCTCACCTTCCCCTCTCTGGTTTCCCACTTACTTCCTTCACCTGGACCTGTATATACCCCTGGCTAACTAGGCTGACAGCTGCTTCCCATTCACAAATCAGGTACAGAGGTCTCTAGCCAGCTCCAATTTACCTCACTTAATTAGGGCTGGCATGACAGAGGGCTGGCTAAGGGGTTGCTGCCCAACACTCTGTCACAAGTCTCCCCTCCTTATCTAACCACCAGGTTCTTCCTTGCCCATCCTCTTCTCCCTCTACCAGAGGGGTCCCTATGGGGGGAGTTCTTCTTCCTTTGGGTGACCCTCAGGGTCCTCTTTGTGGGGGTCAGTCATCCCCCACCCACAGAAAATATATGTGAGAGAGCCGAGTGCCCCCATAGCTCCACTTCCAACCACAGCTCTTCACACCATTCACAACCTTAGGTGGGTTGGCCCTCCCTTCCGGCCAGGGCTTGGGGTTGGTCCCTACCTCCTCAAGGGTACCTAAGGCTTTAGGCTTCTCAAACCCATCAAGTGGGGTCTGGATCTCTCTCTCTAGGGGTTGCATTTGGGGGGTGGGAAGGGCTCCATTGGCCCCTTCACCTCCACCCCTGTACCCCTTTCCTCACTGCTTCTCCCCTGATCCATGGGCCCCTGGGGGCATTTCATTCCCTCCTGACTCTGGTCTTTTCATCTAGGGTTTCTTTCCTTATTGGGGCTTCCCACCCCTGGGGTTTCTACCCCCTTCTTTGGGGAACTTCATGGTTCTCCCCAACCCACATGGTTCCTCCCACCACCTCCTTTCCCTCTTACGGAAGGGTTCTAGTCTGTGTTCACCACTACTGGGCGAAGCAGCTCCTCCACTACCCCTATCCATTTCTACTAAAGCCTGCCCCAGACCTCTAAGGGCACCTGGACCGTAGGGTACTGTTTCCAATCACCATGTACACATTCAAGGTCCAGCTTTTACTCCTGGAATTATTATCTAATGAGGCTTCACCAGCACCCACTGGACGAGAGAGTGGGCTGAGGCTGTGTCCACTAGGCCCCTCTGGGGTTTCCTCCCCATCATCACTGGAATGGTGGACAGTTTCTGCCCTTTCTCCCTCCCTTCAACATTAGTCCAAGCGCAGAACTCTACCAAGCCACACTCCATGTCCAAGCAGTCCCCCATTTTATGTCCTGATAGCCCACACGGACAACAAATGATCATTTGGGCCCTAGTGGGAGCTCCTTGGCACTCCACCCTCTTCTTGTCCCTTTCCAGGCAGGGGTTCCCCAGGCTTTCCTCCAGACCCTAAGTCCTTATATGGATGTTCCCCTTTCCTGGGAGAGTCGGCTTCCGTATATTCCTCCATCAACTTCACAGCTGCATCCACTACGCTTAGCTGATGCTGCCTAACCCAGACCCCTATGTTCTTAGGGAGGCAATGTAAAAAACTGTTCTAAGATGAGCACATCCATACTCTCTCCCCACAGTCCGGGCATCAGGTGGCTCAGTCTATTAACTTTTGGGCAAATGCCCAGGGCTGCAAACCATCACTGACCAGAACAGCTGGTGGTAGTTCTCTGAGGACAGCCCCACCCAATCAAGGACGGCTGACTTCACCACCTAAGAATTGCTGGCCTGTTCCTCACTCAGGGCCACATAGTCCACTTGAGCTTCACCTGCCAGATGGGGAGCCAGCCATAGGACCCAGGGTGCCGTAACCTACCCAGCCCCCATGGCTACCCACTCAAAAGCGTGGAGGAATGAATCTGGGTCATCTGCAGGGTCCATCTTGCACAATCCTAAGCCCAGCACCCAGGTACCATCCCCCAGTGTCAGGCTCACCCTTTACTACAGAAGCTGCTGTTTTACAGTAGCCTGCTCCCATCCAGAGTCCTGCAGGATTCTTTACTGCTCATCCTGACAGGTAAGCAAGGCCTACAATTCCATCTGCTGGGATTGCTGAAGGGCTTGCATGGCCATCTGCATCTCCTCCTGCTATGTCACCAGCCATTGCAGAGTCTCCTCCATCTCCAGCCTGCTAATTCTTGTGCTGGCACAGCAAATCCCAGACAAGCCCCTACATGTAGCAATACACCCCCAGGGGCTCCTCTACCCCTGCATCACAAACCACTGAGTCCCTCCACTTCAGCAATCAGCTGGTGCAATTTATTTACAGTGTGCAGTCCAGCCACCTTCTCACACTACACAGCTTAGGCTAGTAGCCTCAGTGATAGCTCAGTTTCTGCAGACAGGGGAAAGCCCACTGCTCACCTTCCCCTCTCTGGTTTCCCCTTTACTTCCTTCACCTGGGCCTGTATATACCCCCTGGCTAATTAGGCTGACAGCTGCTTCCCATTCACAAATCAGGTACAGAGGTCTCTAGCCAGCTCCAATTTACCTCATTTAATTGGGGCTGGCATGACAGAGGGCTGGCTAAGAGGTTGCTGCCCAACACTCTGTCACAGTGCCCAAAGATGCAGATGGGTACTTAGTGGGATTTTCAAAAGGGCCCAAGTACCTAACTTTCATTGAAACTGATGCCTATGTACTTTTGAAATATCCCACTGGGCCCAATCTGCCTAAAGACTTCTAAAAAATCTAGCATGTAAATCCTTATGCATGTGCTTATCTTCCAGCTTGTGTAAGTCCCATTGAAATCACATGATTGGCGTGCTTACCTGAATTGAGATGTTTTTTTGAATTGGAGCCATCAGATGGTGTGAACTATTAGATATATTTTCACATGTGGGCCTTGTTGGTCCTCAAAAGAAGATGTTAATGAAACTAATACTGTTGTAAATCCCAAAGTACGTGCTCAGTTCTAAACAAGGATTGCATTTTATACTCAGGTGATATCTGTTTGAAAAGGAGTTTCTATTTATTAAGCAGCATCAGAAATGTTTAGGTAGTTTGGAAGATCCTGTAAACTCTGCACTAATATTAAGAAAAGGGCAACAGAATAGGACAAGTACATTTGCAACCAGATAGGATGCACAAAGGTGGGATGATGTCAGTTGTTTAGACCTTGGTAGCTGTGGAGTAGGTGTTGTATAGCTGGAAGACTTTTAGTAAATAAAGAAAATATGTTGCTAGAAGTGAATAAGTTTGGCTGCAGTAAGGTCCCATATGTACTTTTCTGTTGTAATTAATATTTTGAAATTTTTCTCAACATGACAATCATTTGGAAAGATGTATGAATCTCATGATTTCTTGTAAACAACACTCAAATTAATAAATTTGTGGCATTTGACAAATGTATCAAATTCCTACTTTTTATATATATATATATATATATATACACACACACATACACACACACACACACGGGCTTTATATCTGATGTCAGTAAAACTTCATGGCTGTGAATTTTATGGTATTGTTTCAAACATATGGTACCTATCAATATAATGGAACAGGATAATCATTGCAATAAGAGCTGGTAAAAGTCAAACAGATGAGCTGTTGAACTTTTGGATCATATTAGACCTTGATTCAGGAAAGCACTTAAGCTAATCCCTGTTCAGGAAAGCATGTAAGTATGGAATTTAAGCACATGCTCAGAGATAAGCATGTACTTAAATGCCCTTTTTGAGAGAGGATATTTTCCCCAAAACAGAAACGTAATTAGTAATTATTCATGGTAACATTTTCAACAGCACCTATGTGATTTAGGAACCTATGTTCCATTGAAAGTCAATAGCACTTCGACACTTTTGAAGATTGCACCCTCTCACACTTGTTTTTTCTGATGTTTGTCTATCAGGAATTGAGATGTGTCTATCAGGAACTGAGATGGCTGAATTACTCAGGGGATCATGAATTGTATCCCTAAATTTCAATTACTGCTACAGAAGTGTGAAAAGTTTCAGATGGCAGAGGATTTAAAAATAGAATGCTAGAGGATTTCAAGCACCACCCATGGTGGAAATCGTTACCCCTTGACTGATGATACGTAGTGACTTTTGCATATGACACCAGGAAAGAGTCAACTATCTCTCATTAGTTGTTAGGTTTCACTGGACAGCCTTATGGATATGCTCAGGAACAGAAGTACTCAGCAATGTAGTGCAGCATGTTGTACAGATTGTGGTGTAGCTCACTGTCCAGCTAGTTGGAGCAATGTGTGTAAGGAGCACCGGAATAGGCTAGCACTTTCCATTTCTACCTTCTTTTCCTTTTTTGTTTATGAAATTTGAATTATTCTCTAAAGAAACATGGTTGTTAGATTTCTATCTTGCCTCTGGATTCTTTTATACCACTGGTCTAACCATAACATTTTCTTTCCTACCCATATTAGTGTTATAGTATTATTAACAGGAGCTAACAATTAATAATCATTTACACCATGCTTTACATCTCCAAAACATTAAACAAACATTAATTTAGTTGCTTCATAAAACTTTCTGCTCCTCTGATGCTAGTAAATAGCCTGAGTCATGCCTTTATATTTATAAAGCATCATTTGTTTCCCAGGACAATTTGGAATAAATCAATCAGTTTTAAAGCCATTTGTAAAAAGGAAACATACCATCTCCAAAGTATAGGTTTATGATGGTCTAGATACCCCTCAACATGAAAGTTGCAACAACAAACTAACAGGATTTTTTTTTAAAAAAAACAATGTGAGGTTGGAATATTACATAACATCCCAGAAAAATTGTCTAATGTTTAATTTGCTGAAAATGTGTCTCACTTCAACTATAGTTCCTGAACAGAGATGTTCAGCCCTCACCTTATAAAATTGAACTTAAAGGTAACCTTTTTTGATATTATGCTGCATTCCACCTTGATGTAAAAGGATTTCCTTTCAGTCTTTTGTTGTAACCATCATTTAATAAATAAATAAACCGAAGCATAAAGCTGCGCTTTAGAGATGGTGCACTTTCTTTAACAAATGCCTTTAAAACTGACATTTTTATTCTGAAATGTATGCGAGCACTAGCAATGGTTTATAAATATGAAGGTATGACTCAGACAATCTGTTAGCGTCACAAAGAACCTGAGGTTTTATGGAGAAATTGAAATTGACTTGTCTAATCCCTTTTCAATTCAGGGCCAGATCCTGATCTCAGACCTGCAATGTGTATATTGCATAAATTGAAAAATCCACTACTGGGTATTTGTGTGCAATTACAATAAAGGAATTTTCAAGCTCTATGGTAATATACACACCATGCCCTTGAGATTGGAATCTGGCCTTTCCGTACAGGTGCTTTTTACAAAGATTGGCAGTTACTTTATTGGTCTTAATAGAACTCTACTGCAGACTTTCAGCCCCAGTAATATATAAAATATATTATCCATGACTGCATGCGAGGGAATATTTTCTCTAGAGAGATTCAGACGGGAGTGAGGTCTGCAAAGGCAACTTTCAAGTACATCAAGGTTGATGGCAAAACCTAACTGTGGAATGGATACGATGGTAAAAACTGAGGGATGTGAAGATGGGGAGGGAATTCTCATGGCTCCGTAGCAGGGCGGTGGAGGGAAGAGCTAGGGGGAAATTTCTCGTATTGTCAACCCTTCAAGCTACAATAATCAAAATCTTTAAACGGCACGTAATCAGTGGTACAGGAAAAGAAAGTAAAAACCTTCTCAAATTGGAACTACAAGGAACAAACTAGAGAAGCTTAATGTAATTATTCAGTTAGAATTTAGCCTGGTATAGAAGTATTACTCTTAGTAGCAACAGTGTGTAAGCTTTAGTGTCATGACCTAGAGGGCAATAAAGACTTTTCCTCACTAGTATCTCTTCTGATGTCCATAGCCAGGGTATAGCTACACTGTCTACCAGGTAGACAAGCTTGTGCTAGCTCCATTTGAACTAGCTCACTAAAATAGCAATGTGGCCATTGCAGCATAGGTGGCAGTTTGGGCTAAACACCTAAGCTTGGACCCAACAGGTTGGGCAAGCCTAGACTCAGGTGGCTGGCTGGAGCCGCCACCATAACATCCATGCTGCTATTTTTAGCATGCTTGCTTGAGCACGCTTAGCATGAGCCTGTCTACCTGGGCTGGGAGGCTTGCTCCCAGATGCACGGTAAACATATCCCCTAGATTCTGGTCTTGAGCTAAGACCCAGCAAACCAATCCACTGCATCTAAGTCTGGCTATGATTACTTCCTGAGTTGCATGCATGTACATGCAGGCTTGTACACACACAAGCCTTGGTGAATCTTCATCAGCACTCACTAGTCCAGTTATCTGTTTCATTGCATTGCCAAGCATCACTATCTATCCAGCAATCTCTGCTCCTTGCTCTAACTAGAGCCCTTTGTCCGCTGGGTTGTTTTAAAGAAATGTTTCCTTCCAAACCACGGCTTTTCCCTTAACACTTACTTTCTGTAAGCTCAGCATGTTTGATTAAGCTGCGGTGGCTACTTTCCTTTCCTCTCCTCCTTCCATGATAGTAAGAGTCAGTCTAGGGAAGGAATAAGATATTCAGTCATCTCTATCTCTAGCTCCAAAGGGTAAATTTTCAAAAGCACTTCGATTTCGGAGTCACTTATGTCCTATTGAAAGTCAGTGTGCTTTGGAAAATTTTATCCAAAGTGCCACATTCCTGATGATTAATTCAAAGGGGAAAAACAAACTGAACAAAGAATAGAAGGCTATAGGGCGATCAAGAGGCATCAGCCCCACTAAGATTTAAAATCTACACAGAGAAGCACAATCTTACTTGAAATGTGCTCTAGTTATAGCTGTCAGAATTGTTTGTGATGCAAAAGGTACACGCCATGAGGCATCACATATCTAATATGTGCAGATGTCTTGTGTGTTCTTCATAGAACAATGGCACTTAAAGAATGCCACTCCCCCACACAGGGTTGGGGTGACTTTTGCAGAGAAGGTATGACTCATACAGATAACACAACCAATTATATCAAAAACTAAACCATAAGTACTTAGCACCTTTCTTCTGAGAATCTCAAGGCACCTTCCATATGCACTAATGTTCACTATGAGGGTGGTGGGTGCTATGGAAAAACTCAAGATACAGAGACTAGATAATAAACTAACCCTCAAAGCACCACAGTGAGGTAAAAAGGAGCATGCCCCACTTTGGAGATACTGAAACAGGCATAGAAAGGTTAAGTGACTTGCCCACTGCCAGACAGCAAGTCAGTGGCAAAGCCAGGAACAGAACACAAATGTCCTGATCTTTGCCATAAAGCTTATAAAACAGTTGACAATGGCTAGGCAACTGGCACACTGTGATCTCTGCTGACTGGGTTTATCATAATCTTCTTACTGATACTTGGTGCCTCTCCGCTGGTTCTATCCACCTGCTGTCTCTCATTCGATACTTACATGGCAAGCTCTTTGGGGCAGGGCCTGTCTTTTCATTACATTGTACAGCGCCTAGCACAATGGGGACCCCCAGTCCCCTACTAAAGTCTTGAGATGCTAACACAATAAAAAGTTCTAACCATTAGACCATGCTTCTCCTCTGTAGACAGATTGGCCCAGATCTTCAAAGGTATTTAAACACCTAAGCACCTATGTTTCAGTTTGAGGCAGCAGCGTGATCCACAAAACTCCTGCCTAAGCCTGCAGGCACCTAAACTCCCTGCCTAAATTTTGCTCTAAAAGTGGCCTACCTGCGTAAATTTCTACATCTGGGTGTGTGCACTGCTGCCTTATTCTAGGCATCCAATTTCCTCTCTCCCACCTAAGCCCTAGAGAGTGATCCCGGAACTGGGAGAAGAGAGATGTTCCGCTGCCTGTCTTGCATTCAGACCCTAATGCAGCAAGCAGCCTCTGAGCATGGCTACTGTATCAAGTATCATTCAAAATCTGGCTGTCAGAGGTGGAGCCACGACCACTTATAACTTTTAGCCTAGTAGTTACCACACTCATTTGGCATGTAGGAGATGCAAGTTCCATTCCCTCCCTCTGCCTGATGGGGAGTAGATCTGAACAGAGGTTTCCCAGCTCGCAGGAAAGTGTGCCAATCACTGAACTATGGGCTAGTCCAGTGTGGGGCTCCCTCAGTCTCTCCTGCTGAAATTATATCACTTTGAATGAAATAATTAAAGAGTCATTGAGCCAGAGAGGTACAAAAAGTGTGAGAATGAGTCTACAGTCGGGTGATTAGGGGACACACGTGGGAGAACCAGAGTGTAGTCACTGCTTCATGCTCAGTCTGTGTGGATTGCAGCATTATTCCTGTGATTTTCAGTGCTGCAATACCCAAACCCCTATGTGGATCCAGGCCCTAACGTTCATTGATTTCCAATACCTTTTGTGGATCACTCTCATTTAAGGACCATTCTCATCAAAACCTTAATTGTTGCAAATATATTTTACCTACCTAGTTATTTTCAATAATAAAATGTCAGTATGGTCAGAATCTTGTCCTTAGCTTGAGGCATTGCAAGACTCTTAAGTTAGCGGAGGTCCATCTAGACCTCATTTGTAACAGGAATGGAGAAAATTTTCAGCATCCTTTTTATGTTTCCACCTTCAATATTTCTTCAAGGACAAAAGATCTCCCTTACTGACTATATAGAATATCCTATTAATGCTGGTATAAACAACTTTGCAGTGTGTCCCCACAATCTATGTCTAGAAAACTGACTCATATGCGCTTGAAAACTATATTGAATGAATATATTATGCTAACATATGCTAAAACTTAAAACTGCCAGTACTGCAAAGAAAATTGTCTATAGCCTCTTCTCTTTTTTTTTTTTAAGAGGATCAAAAGAGATGAGATTTTAGTCTAATAAAATGTTATGCTTACAGCTGGACGGTGCAGAGGGGAGGGGGAATATCAAGATACATTAGGTAAAACTGACATTAAAAGTGCAATATAACAGATGGATGCAAAAGTGAATTTTTATCAAGATGGTCCATTAGTGTTCTGCAGCCAGGCAGAGGAAAACAATGACCTGGAACAAATCAAGAAGAATGGTGCTTGACTTATGCTTCCTTCTTGCAAAGTGTGACCCATATTCATAGCCTTTAATTAGAAATGAATTTTGCTTATGGCTGATGGGCTAATTTCTCTCTACTTTTCTAAATTGCTAATCTCCCAGGTTAGATTATAAACGAGCAGAGGAAAAATGGACCAGCCCTTGCACCAGTGACATAGCAGGTTTCCTTTGAAGTGGAGAAATCAATCAGCAAGTCTCTTACCACTGCCCAGTTACATAATCTATGATTAACCTCAAACAACCTTGGGTAAGTTTTAGCATCAATATTTAAAATAAGCCTAGTGCAAACAACATTTTAACTGCAAATCCTGCACTTGCAGACTGGAAGGTTCTGAGCTGCCCCAGAAGTTACCTCAGGGGGAAATAAGAAGACTCAAAACAGAGGGCCTGTTGCAAAGTTTGCCTATCTGTGCGTATTTTGCTGCTCTATTGCTAATAGTACAAAACTACTGCTAAGAGAAGGAGGTAATCTACTGGTTTGGACACCCAGGACTGGGAACTACGAACCCTGAGTCAAAATCCTAGTTCTATTTCTGTGGCAAAAAGAACATGTTATTATGTAAATTAAGGATTATATCATTAATCCACATGAACAAGGGGGCAAAATAAAGAGTTGCACAGAAAATCTTAATTCTGGCACTCTATAGCTTTTGAATGACTCATTTTGCAACCTTAATAGTCTTTTAATGTACTTTTGTATGAGAGTATTTATATGATCTGAATACTGTTAGTGACTCCTATAGTTATAACAGTCCAAGCCAAACCTCCAGGCCGGGCCCTCCCCAAGGCTTGAATTTCAGAGTAGTTGCCATTTGGTGGTGGGTCTAAATTTAGTGTCTTTAACTCATCTCTAATACATACACTGAATTTTTCAAATTATGTATTCATTTTAGAATTGTTTACTGACGGTGGCTGAATAATATGTACAAACAGCTTATTTGATCATTTTTTCTCTAAGTTGTTCAATACATTAATCAAATATTTCTATCAACCAACTGTGTAGGTGGCTGAATGTTATTTAGCAAATATTCACACTTGTGCTGTCCATCAGTGAATAATTCACTCAGAAATCATACTTTCATTGGCCAGCTCTACTTCATGCCACAAAAGGGAAAAGCTACAAGATATATTGGCCTTAGGCACTAATATGGCTAGCATGACTTTAGTATCCAATCACTTTACAACCTTTAATGTTTATTCTCACAGCCCTGTGAGGTAGAGAAGTATTACTATCCTCATTTTACACGTCGGCCATTCACACTACATCTTCCTTTCCTCAGCTATATGTACATACCCATTGTAAATGCCAGTCCTTGAACCCATCTTCTGTGTAGGAGATTCAGAGGGGTATCTGTGTTATTCTGTACACAGCAAAAACAACAAGAGTCCTGTAGCACTTTAAAGACTAACAAATTTCTGCAGGCATAAGCTTTCGTGGGTTGCAAACCACTTCATCAGATGCATGAAAATGAGTATGTGTATGAGATTGTGTTTCTTCATGAAAGAAGACTGGTGAGAGGGGCAGAGGTAGTTTTGATCCACTGTTGGCTTACTCAGATCCATTTGGCTTGAATCTCTCACACAGGATATTTTACTGTGGATGGTACTGTGTGTTAAGGAGATGAGGGTGACAATGGTATGGTAAGACAAGGAGTGGGAAGGCAACTCATGCAGTGAGGAAAGGTCAGTGGAGAAGCAGGGATGTACTAGCTTGCTTCTTTGTTTGGCTTGGTGTACGATGTCACGCATTTTGAGTGCATGTTCCACAGTACATTTCCATCCCAATTTGTTGATGATTGGGGAGACACTGAACTGAGACACTGACAAAAGAGAGATGCACCAAGGCAGGAGGCTGTGGAATAAGAGGCATGGAGATGCCAGAAATTCATTTTCCATTAAAGCAGTGAAATCCAATGAAATGGCTGGAGCATAGCTTCCTATTTGCCCTACTTAAGGGTGTTTGTAGAGTGCCAGTAGATAGTCAGGTAAGTTTTGTCATGTCTAATCAACCTTCCACAAGAGACAACTGACACAGTAAATTGAGAATGCCTCATTCTCCTCTCTTTTACACCATTATAAATCAAAAGCTATTAGCCAATAGAATAGCACCAGCGACACTGATGCGAGAAGACAGTCAGCTCCAGGAACACTTAATAGCAGATGCATGTTATTTCGTTAAGAATGATAAACTCAGCATCTTCATCTATTTTTCTTCCAGATTTACATGCCTTGTTCACCTTGTCTATCAACTAACAGACTAGCACTAGCATCCTATCTACTTGATCTATCCCATGGTATCATGATACCATTAACTCTGGACCAGTACAACAATCCAGTTACGAGTATTACGGTTAGATGACAGATGAGAAACAGGAGGCAAAGGACTAAAGGGAAAATAAAAGAAGAAGTACTGAAGAGCATTCGGGCAGCCAGGACATATTGGTATAATACAAGTTGAAGAAATATTGACTCTGGTTGTTGTACATTTAACATTTCTGATGCCAATTTCTATGCAGTGTTTAACAGCGTAGGGTGAATGCAGTTCCCTTGAAATTTAATTTCATGGTAATGTTTTTTTGCTAGAGATACACCAGTTGTGTCAGAAATCCAAACACTGGTGAACAGAGCTGGATTGAGAAAAAGCTTTTGAACTCTCTACTTGCCCAAGAGGGATAAAATGGAAATCTGAAAGCTGCCAATATTTATGGTTTGGGAAAACCAGTTGAAAATGATGATTTTATGAACCGAAGATGAAAACAGGCCATTTAAGGGACTGATTTTGTTTTTTTTCCCCCGTTCATATTTCTCTTCGTTTTAATTAAGCTCTCTCTGGACGCATGATGTTGGAGAGTTTTCAAAGAAACAGGACTTGCATTCCAGGTTTTTTTCCCCACAATCTCTCACAACTCTGCTTGTTGCAAGTATTTATCTTCTCAGAGAAAGACTTGAAGCAGAGATCTGACTGGGAGTGCACAGCGAATACAAGCCTAAATACAGCTACATTAGTGGCATTATGAATACTGTAGAAAGAAAAAATCTATTAATACAATACAGCCAAATTCCCTGGAATTCCGCTATGATTTGCATTTTATATAAAATATATATATTAATTGGATGGGAGTTGAGGATCATCACATATAGGCTGGACACTATTCAAGATATCAATTCAAATAGAAAAACATTCGGCCACTTTCAGCCTTGAGTTAAACCTTGTGTAACTTTGCTGAAGTACATGTAAAGATACAATACACTTGATTTCTTGGAGATTTCCTGCCAACATGAGAAAGATAACACTGCTATAAAGAAAAAAATATATATTTATTTACACCAAGTACAAATGCAACTTTAGGCTCCA